>OV725077.1:141526377-142107542 GCA_928085145.1 Nezara viridula | reverse complement strand
AGAAACAGAAACCTAGGCAATGTTAAAATGGATTTTTAATGGACACTGGTCATTTAATTTTTTTCATTTTTTACTGTCGTTATTTACTATGATTAGTAGCATTGAAACTAGATTATAAGCAATCATTGAACAATTTATCAAAGTTATTCAAAGAGCAGAAGTGAGGGGATGATTATAAGCTAAATGGCAGCCAGTACATTTATCTTGAGAGGGCTGAAATTAATGCGGCGACAACTCGAAATTAATTTCCACTTCGCGCCTTTCTCGTGTGGGGGAGACTTTGTTTTTTTTTTTTCCTTAAATTCAATGGTGGTGAAAAAAAATATTTTCCTTTAAATTTAAAATTTTTGAATACTATGGTACAAAGGTACTAATATTTCCGGAGATTAGTTTTCCACCTGGATAAGATTTTCTTTTTTTATCCTTCATTCAATTATCAAATTCTTGCAAACATATAAATCAATACTTAAATCGAAGTAATAAAAAAAAAAACTGAAATAAGTCGCAACGCAGTGGCGTATTCTTAATATGGAGATCATTTTCAAAAATCATGGATCTGATAATATATAAATAAGCCCTTATAGAGAAGAAAAATAAAATTAGCTTCAAATTACTCGAAATTTATTTGAAAAAACTGGAATAAAAAATAAAAAGATAATAGAAAATTTCAATGTATTTATTATCTATATAAATCATAAACTGCATTATTCGGTATTCCTAGATGAAAGTTCAATTATTCGTAATCTATTATCTATTATTTAAGATAAATTTTGCCCAACTCTGTTCGAAGGTTTGAGCGGCAGTCGCCCAGAGACCTGATGCAAGCATATATTGAAGTTCTGGGAATGGTATGATTCTCCAATGAAGCCATGTATAGTCTGGGTATAGCGTCTCTGCTCAGCCTCCACTGGTTCTTAATATCAGCAATGCGGCTGAGTGAGAGACGCTGGGATCTCCTAGACTCCTGCCTTTCCTTCCTTCAAGCGGGGAAAGCTCGACTTGGAGATCTTGAGTAAATTAATTTTGTAAATATTGTATAAAAGTATGAGTGTGTTTAAGTAGTCATTTGGGTTAGTTTAATTTAGTTTCTTCTTTTAGTTTATATACATTTACTTTTAGTATTGTTATTTTACCATTTATTTATTTTTATTTAATGTACATGGCGTGAATGAGCTACTCCTCTATCACTATTACTATTGTCCTTAGATGTGACAGATTGTAATATTTCTCAAGAAAGAATTAAAAAAAAAAAAGTAAGGAGAGTTCGAAAAAGTCATAAACCTTTTTAAATAAGTTTGATTTTAAAAGTCTTTATCAAATTTATTAAGAAAAAGTTCACGCAGTAAAAGTTATTCTTATACCTTAATAATAACATTGTTTCTCCATAAAGTAATTTTTTCTACCACTGCTTAAAGTATATCAACTAATATAATTAATATTATGTACTTTTTCTTATCGACCAAGAGTTTGCGTGGAAATACTTCAAGAGATAAACATGCAGGGAACGGTTCATTTAATAAGAAACATTGTTGATTTCTAATCTCAAAAACGTTAGCTGCTAAATAAAATAATTGAAATTCTCTACGTACTATAACATGCTCTCAATATTTGTGTATCCACACAAAGATAGATTGTATATCCGCAAAATCAGTAGTTAACTAAGTGAAATTAGGATGAAAACTTGATTACAGCCAGTTTGACTCAAGTTTACAAGTAATACTCCTGCTTAGCTAAGATAGTTCAAGTCTCAACCAAAGTTCGTATACGAAATCTTCTTGACTCGGTGGATCCATCTACGGTCGGGTGAACGAGTAACTAACTTCGATGTCAAGTTAACGAGATGGCTTGTGATGAGTTAATTATGTTTCAATTCAATTTTCATAAAGTTATTTCAAGAAGGTTTTAAATGAAGAGGCCTGATATTTGACAACTTAAAGTTATATCAAGGGCGGCCAGCGTTTCAAAAATGATTGCCATGTTCATCATCAATACCTGTCTCCTTATATGTACATAGTTTACAAGGAATTTTTTTGTAAGTACTTTGTAAGTACCATGTAGGAATTACTAATCATGTAAGAAATTCAACCAGGTTATCAGTATCAGTAAAAGAAATAAAAAAAATGTTTGTAATTAAAATGTAATTTACTGAGCATGAAACAAAGTTATTTTAGGAATTACACTCGCTATCAGCGTGTGCAGTTCCCAAAAGGAACCGTGGTTTTTTCCCTACCCGTGGTACAGATACTATACGCTATAGATATTTTGTTATATTATAGATTATTGAAAAACGAAAAATAAAATAAAATTGGGTATCTGACATGTATTACCGTCATATAAACGAAAACAGACAACAAATAACAAGTTACAAATACCAGTACTAGAGTGTTCCTCATCAGGTAGAACACAGATGCTACTGTAACATTTTGTAAAACATCTTATTGCTTTAAGATTTCAGAAAACGTTTTTTATCGAATCGAAGTCATATTACAAGGTCAAAAAAATTGAATGACTTGAATAATTTTACACAATAAGTTTTATAAATTATGTTACATACATAATAATAATTCTAAATATGTTACCTCTCCTGTAAAATTGTTTTATTTGAAGTTCCATCGTTGTTCCACCGGATGAGTGATATGATGCCCGACATGAAAATATTGTTTATCATTATTCAATATTTAATATCCTTCACAGAAACGTGCCCTTCTGTTTTCTGAAACATCAGACGTCGTCCTATGTTTGTGTTTAGCCAACGCTATTGGAGCTCAGGTGCTTTTCCATTTCTTTTCCCCTCTTCAATTTCCTGTCCAGTATTGTTTATACCGCTGTCAGGAAAAAGACATTGCTGTCTAGATCTTGTTTCGAAAGTTCTCAATCCGTTGCTTTAAAATATATTTATAGAGACAGAATTGCACAATCAGAAATCAATTGTTTCCTTTAATGTTTTTATATATATATATATATATAATAAATTTAGTTTAAAATATAATTTATTTAGTTAAAATTTTAGTGGTCCTATAAAAACGTTCCAGATAGAGGCGATAAATTTACAGTTTTGTTTCTATTTACATTTTTTTATTATATGCATTCGTTAGTATTTTTAATAACTTCTTGATAATTTCTAAATGCTTTACTTGAGGATATTATAAAACTTTGAGTCCAGTTCCCTATGAAGCCATATGTGGTCACTTATTCGGCCCTAACTATTACGCCATTATAGATGCCGCCAGTAAATGAACTGTCTTGTAAATTTCTCTCTCTGTGCGCAGTTGATTAGATCCTCCTTTTATGCGTCATCTCACGTTACCAAGCTTGAAGTTGCGTGCCAAACTGGAATCCGTGAGCCTGTGTGAAGCTATTCGTTGATCGTTCACGTATAGTCTTCCTGGCAAAATGAAATGACTCCAGTTTGCTAATTTAAAAGTAGTAGTAATTAAAATTGCTTAAATAGTATATAATACAAAATTATTATATTTGGAACCCTGTGTGGGCTTTCTCAGGTGGAGCCTTTCTGCTATAGTTGACTAGCCGACCTAGACAGAATAAAACTTTTTGAAGTTAAAACTTCTCTAGGCGTATTTTGCACTTTTTTTGTTGAGAGTGAATTACAGTCAGATTTCCGATATGTAACGCTCGGATAACGTCGGCTGGAGTAGACTAATTGGAGTTTTTTTTTGCACGTGGATTAAAACTTGTTAAAACTGAATATCGGACTTACATCCTGTAAGCAAAGAAACTGTTAAGTGTTCCATTCTCTCTGTAATGGGATATTATTCAAGATTGTATCTTAACGCGGCGCCCTTCAGAGAGACGAAAAGGGAAAAAATATTTTTAAAAACTGAATTATAATGAACTTTATTGATGATTTAAATTAAAATATATCAGAAACTAAACATTTGACCTGCATACTGTAAGCAAAGGAATCGTTCAACAATTCATCCTTCCTGTAATGGGCAAATTTGTATCCTTCGTATATTTCCGTGTTATAGAGGTAAAAAGGAAAAAAATAGTGTCGAATATTAAACGAGTTTTATGGATGATTTGGATTAAAATATCTCAGAAACTAAATATTGGAAATGCATCCAGTAAGCGAGAGAAATATCCAACATTCCATCATCTTTATTACGGGCTATTGTTTAGTCGCCTTGTTAATGTTTTTACTTCTATCTCGCGGTCAAAAGCACACACCTTAGTTTTTTTGGTATACCACAATGCTCCCTTCTGTACCTCGGTAAGATCAATCCCACACAAAACTATCCGTTTCATCAGCTTCATTTAACGGTTTGGGAACCCATTAATTTCTATAGGCTAACACTTGCCGTATACCACACATGTGTTTTAAAAGAATTTAATTTAATTTGAAGGAACCTAGAAGATGCATTTATAACATCATATTTAAGAGAACCTTGCAGACTATTTATCGTCTGATAATAAAATATTGTGGATTTAATTCAGAAGCGCAGATAGTGATGGAATGTACCCAACGATGCAATCAATACAAAAGTCCTAATTGCGAATCAATTTAGATATATAGATAGATAGTTCATTGGCTGATATATACCTCTTTTAGCCTTGGAATTTGGCCCATTTGGTGTTAGTAGCTTTTGTAAGTGTGACAATGAAAGCATGTATGTGCAGATATAAATACGTATACATAGGTAAATTCATATTGCTTACTGTAACCTTTAAATATAATTTAATAATACAACGATTTTTTTTTTATTCCTAATAAATAATTAAATAATTATTCCTAATACTATATAGATAATTAAATAGTTATTCCTAAAACAACATAAAAAAGTATACATCTTAATATAATTTAAAAATATAATGAATTAACGTTTCAAGCCTCGCCCTTGACCATTCTCCTGTTTTTTTTTTTTTTTGTATTTATTAAATAGTAATCAGTTTGTTACAAAAATTATGTAAATTCATTGTTACTTTAAGTATATAGTGTTTTACGAAAAGAGATAGATTTTATTTAGTCTATCCACACTATCAATTTTAGAAGATTTTCTAAGGATGATTGTTTGCTGTTTTGAACAATATAATTTCCTAGGTAATTTTCCCTATCAATACTCAGTGTGGAACATTGCAATAATAAGATTCTAAGTTTTGAGATGTATATTCTTGACACCATCTACATTTTCCCCTTGTTTTTATAATACAAGTAGCATTCTTATGAAAAAGCTTCAAATTTTCAGTATCTGAAATTCTTAATTGGCTAACGAGCTTCAATTTATTTATATTTACATGATAAGTTAAATATTCTTGCTGGTGAGGGCTGTTAAAGGTACAAATAATTCTGTAAAGTGAGTTGTATTTAGAGCTGAGAGCTCTATCAATGTCTATAGCGTAGAGATGATTCTTTACTTTTTCGATAATTATACCTTTATTAGTAAGTAACTAACTTGGTTTTAGCTCTTCATAAAGGTCGTCTTCAATATAATTATTTGCAGGTATTTTTTTTTTAATTTGTGAGATCCAATTAAAACTTGTGTCTTTCTTTTTTTGATCTAAATTAATAAGTCTGACAAGGCAATTGCGTGTCAGTCGGTTTTCAGGCATTGAAAGAAGTTTAATACAAAAATTTATTTATTTTCTTCAAAGTTTTTACTTTTAAAGGAGTTCGTACAGATTTTAAGTGAACAATATAATTTGGAGTACATTTGGACCAGAAAAATAAATACTTCAAAAATTTAGCCTTTATCGACTCTAAGCTCTCCAGGTAATTTAAACTCCGAATCTCGGCTCCATAAAGAAGTATCGACGAAACCATAGAATCAAATAGGGTCATTTTCGCTTCTCAAGAATCGCTTTTACCACAGCTATTTCCCTCACCTTTGTACATGTCACGGTTGATCTTTGGGTGAAATGATAGAAAGATTGGACAAACTCTCCAGAGGATGAGAAAGGTACTCCTAGGTAAGTATAGGATTTGGTATATTCCAGTTTCTTATCATACCAGAAAAGGGGTTTTAGTTTTTTCATCCGTGGTGATTTATGTAAGACCATAGTTTTTGACTTCAGCGGGTTAAGTATGAGAAAGTTTTAGCAGCAGTAACTTTCTAATAATTTGATTTTTTTATGGGCACTATGCCACGAAGTATTAAGCATCACGATATCCTCCGCTAACAGCAACATTGTCACATCTTTTTATCTGTTTTATAGCAGACATAATAATTTTTTTTCAAAACATTGCCATACGAATTCCAATCGATAGCTCCGATGAGGTGAACTGCGAATCAATCTAATTTGTTAATTGAAAACAAAAATGGTACTTATAATCAGTATGAATAGTAATCATTATATTAATTATGGTTAAATATTTATAACACTAATGGTTTTACACGAAATCTCAGATTTCGACAAACCACATCAATAGCCAACATTTTTAGATACACACTTATTGTCAAATACCTGCATAAAAGCTGTTTTTAATAGATCTACATGTAATTTCATTAAAATAATTTTCATTTTCTATACTTATGTCGAAGGAGTGAGGTAGCTCAGTGGTAGGGCACTGAGCTCCCAATGCCCAAAGTTTCAGGTTTGGATCCCGGCCCATGGCAGATATTATTTTTTCTGTTTCATCGGCCGTTGGGCGACTCCTGGGGTAAGGAGATTCTCCTTGGCCAAAACTAGCCTCCACAAAGTGGGTTCCCTACCTTGAAATAATAGTTTGAGAGAGAAAAACATCCTATCTATCTTAGGAGGAAGACATCCTATCCTACTTTTCCTAAATAGTACTGAATCCAAGACCCTTCGTGGGTTGTAGTGGTGCAGGTTTTTTTTTTTTTGTTGTCTTTATATTTATGTATAGCTCCTTCATTTAACTACATAGTTATCAGGTATTATATTCTTCATTATATGGCTAATGTATATCCTAAGATGCTATTGTATATTATCTCCTAACGACACATCCATGAAGGTTTTTCAAACACGATAATCTCTCTTGACCTTTACTCACTAATAGATACTGCTTTAAGAATCGGCTTAAAATGAATAATGAACCCTTTTTTAGATCAAGTTAATTCATCGGCAATGGAGATGTTTAATGTATGAAGAGTGACACAATATTAGATCGGTAAATCTGGAGGTTTCAAATATTCGTGTAGAAAGTTGCAGGCATAAAAAAAAAAGGCTATAATCAGTCATTTAAAAGGAAATCTATTGGAGAACCTGTTTTTGATGGGCAGTCTAGTTATAGCTTAATACACGGAAAAGGGGGAGAAGCAGACGGAATTTGATAAAGTCTATATTAGACCATCTAGGCATCAACCCTCGCAATCTCTGAAAATGTTACGATCCCTCCAGTAAAAAAAACTCTTCCTAGACTTTTTTTCATCATGACCCGAAGGCGAAAATTCTCAGAGATTTTAACCAATATGGAATTTTCGCCCTCCCTCTCCCTCTTCCTCAACCCTCCTCGCTGAAAGAGCTAAATTTAATTTTTTTTTTTTTGGAAATATTTTTATTCAGTTAAATTACATTCTGTCTAAATCAAGGATAATAATAATAGATATCAGAACGGATCGTCACACCACATTAACAGAAAATATAAATTAATTAATGACAATGTAATAGATATAAATAAGAACAATAAAATCGCACAAAAATAAATTAAACTTCGTAAAGACACGTATACTATTTTCAATCCTCCGAAAGAACTCCAAACCATTTTTGTTTTCTTACTGCAAGTCTCAAAGAGATTCCAGCGCTTCTTTCACAACCGCGTCACTGCGATTTAAGGCAGGACTACATATGATTTGAGTGGAGAACCTGGTCATTGCTGAAACTTCAATAAATATATATATATATATATATATATATATATATATATATATATATATATATATATATATATATATATATATATATATATATATATATATATCACAATAGGTCGTGGGATATAAGCAGTTTTAACCTACGTGGAGGGTTGTAGAGATGGTTCTTAGAAAGGGATTGTAATATAGCATTTGGATGATGATTAAGGTTCTGATAAAATTTAAATAATTTTTCTGGTATTAGATCAATAATAAATAGGGTATTGAAGTCATGCAGAGTTTTGTTGGTTATACAGAGCATCGATTATTGCACGAACTGGAAGAATTGATTAGAAAATTTAGTTGCCCCCCATCGTTTAAATCCGTATGCATGTCCAGATATGTTTTAGGATTGTCTTGTAGATCAGTAATTTGTTATCAATAGAATGTTTAGATTTTCCATTATGTAGCCAGTCATATCGCCGGTTAATTTCTTGTCATTTAAGTCCACTAAGTGGGCTTCACATTATTCTTCTGTTATAAGACAAAGCAAAGATTAATTTAATCTTGAGGTTTGTTAACGCCGCATACTCTCATATCTTTATTTTTTTAGTGTTATTTTTTTTCTCACCACTCACCCCTTTTAAGTGTGAATAGTAAAAGATTTATTTATTTTTGTTGGTAAAAACTGAGGGATAATTGTCTCAGAATGGTACATTGGTTTATATTTAGGTTTATTTTGCGATTTATTATCGCTCATTTGTATACACACCAGGCCGGCAGTAATACCCAGTCTTAGGGATTAAGACATCAAAATACGGCCGAAGCCAGTCTGGAGATAACGCTTGTCGACACTAGACCTACGTAGTGGAAGTCTACCCCCACCAGCCCAGACTCATCACATCTCACCTAGAGCCATCTTTGAGGATCAGCTATTGGGCGCAGCTGAGTAATCGATACATATCGATACCACCCCACCATCGATTGCTCGACAGCTGGACATCGTAGAAGGTAACCAGGTGGAACCTCCGACCTGGCTCGTATTTTGTTTTTATATTCTCACCATCACAAAGAAATTAGAACATTAATTAATTTTTGTTCCCCCCGTAAATTAGGCTTATTCTTTTGGAAAGTTATTTTTTTTCTCTAGTTTTAACTATAATTTTAGAAGTTTCATTTATTTATATATGTTTTTTCTAATGTTAATTTGTTTTATTTTCTCTACATATTATAATTATGTTTTATTTTCTCGCAACTTTACACCAATATTTATTTTAACTTTTGCACTTAATTAGATCTTTTTTTTTCTCAATAAATTGTATACGTTCAAAAGGGGATTTTTCATTTTCCATTTTTTCTACTTATTGAAGTATTTCTATTTTTTAATATTTTCTTTGCATGCATTTGTTTTTTCTTTAATGTTTTACAGGTCTCATTTATTCACTAATTAACTTTTTTCTCCTTCTTTCTAAAAATTTAATTTTACTCCAATTTTCCCCACCTTTGAGGAAACTCACCGGGGAAAGGTTTGTAGTTCGCTTTTGAAGTAACCCTGGCCCCAACAAGATTAATACTAAATTATTTTGTTTTTCTAATTTTAATATTTGCTATAATTTATACTGGAGTTTACCTAAATTATTATTATTTGTTAATGATTTCGTTAACATCCTCTGGAGCATATGCTATACACGAGTGCTTTCCATTAGTTTCTAACAGCAGCAGTCCTCCTTACCTCATTCCCAGAATTCAACGTACGCATCAGTTAAGAAAGGTCTGTAGCGGGAGGATGATACTTTCTGTAATTTTCCAGGTCTGATTCCTGATTTCACATCTTTTTTGGAAAGCTGCATTTTCGTGTTTTACAGAAGTTACTGTTGTTCCATATCCGGGTATAGTAGCAAAAAAATCCCGTCGTTATGCGACTTTTCACTTCTTCCGTTAAGCAATCTCTATTTATAACTACGCTTACCAGGTAGATATAGGAGTCAACTTGTTCTATACTGTTGCCCATCTGAAGAAAGGGCTCTCTACAAATTTCATTTGTCCTCATCTTTTTTGTTTGTCTGTATTAATTCACAGTCCAACTCGACTTAGCCAACTTAGGCGATTTAGCCAACGGCATGCAACTTGTAATGTGGCGAGCTGCTGATTACCTGTGGTAAGATATAGAAATTGTTTCTCAAACTCTCTCTTTGTTACCACGGAAAACCGCTTCTTCTTCCTCCAAGAGTTTCTCTCATAGTACAATCAACAACAATGACGAATAAATTTAGTGATTTATGCTCTGCTTCACTCACGTTACTATCTTGATTGGGTTTGAGAGCACTCCTTTAAGGATGATTCAGTAATCGTACCGACCACGGCTTTTTATACGGTCAATAATTTTGCTGGGGAGCCCCATACTGCTCTGAAGGCTTTCGCATGATATCGAAATCGATTGAGTCGAGTTTCTTCTCAAAATCTTCCTCTGGCTCTACCATTTGACGTTTTGTTCAATGATGATCCACAGCGTATCGATAAGAACGTTGCATTGAGATCAGGTTTTGATGATTCGGCGCTTCCTGAAACCGGCTTGTTCTTTCCTCAAATGTCGTTCAGCCGATTGTTTAGCAACTTACTCAGTACTCCACGCCACTTTGTGGATTCTGGGATGCCATTGGAGTTTTCACAATGACCCAACAATGAAAATGTGGTTAAATTTGCCTAGGCTCGTACATAAACATTTAGGATTTCTTCGAATGCCATCGATTTCTTGGGATTTTCCGTTCTTCATTTCTGACAATCCTTTAGTGATTTCTGCGTCTGCAATTGGAGAAACATCTGTTGCAATAATTCCAAAATCCGGAAACTGACAATTTCATTCCTCTGCTTCTATACATTCTGGATTGAACAGGTTAGTCTTACGGAAGCCCTTCTTCGACAGTGTCCTATTGATGCTGAAGAGATCTCATATGCGAGCAGCTTTTTCAGCCTTCTGTGCTATGTCGTGCACCCACGGTGACTAAACGTACCGGGTTTCCTTCTTTACTAAATAGTTAGATATATTGTATACTTGCTGGGCTTTCTTTTTCTGTTAGTGGTTTATACTCTGGAATAATTTCTTAAAGTTTTGCCTTTCTATGGTCTATTTCTTGCCAGTCATCGTCCATCATCAATTCCTTTTTTTGAGGATTCATCACCAACATGTTTTCTGGTGAATTAACTTTCGAGAAGAGAGTTTCTGACGTTCGGTTGTGGTAACTACCAATATCCATGGTCCCTCTCGTTTTGTTACTTAGGCCCACTAGAATTCATCGGAATTTTCAGCTGATGGAAAAATAATTGATTTGGTTCTTGGTTCTTGGTTGCCTAGCCAAGAATTACCCACGCAATTTTATAGCATTATTTTAGTAGAATATTGTACTGTCAATCAAAAGTTCATGCTCATCACCGCAGGATTTAGAAAATCCCTCAATTTTCATTGGCTTGCCCCATTATGCAATGCTGTCCCGTTATCTGGTCAAGTCCATCTGTGTCTTTGTCATCTTTGAATTTAAATCACCCTTAAGTATGTCCACTCAGGGTTTGTTGAGTAAAGTATCTTCGAACATGCGGTAGTAAAACTTTCCTTTATATCATCTTTATAGGTTTCTGTCAGGGGCTAGCTGAGCGGGGAATAACACACCTCCAGTCTGCTGAGTTCAGTACACTGCATAAATCTTGCTCCATAACAATACTCAATACAATGATATGGATACCAAACACATAAACAATACACACCCTAGTGACACCTGTCCTAGAAAGCCCATGAAGTTGGAGCGAGTCTAGGAACAGGCAGCCCCTCCACCTGACTTGGAGGCTGTGATCTAAGAACCCGCACCTCTTAAATCATAATTTGTTATGAAACCTAAAACTAGTGAAAATTGGACGTACTTTACCGCTGTAAAGTTTGGTATGAATACCTTAACACTAAATAGTTATCATTCTCTATTCTAAGCTGATGTTCTTAATATATTGATCTCCTGACTCACTTTTACAAATATTAACGCTTGATAGTTGAATGTTTATCTTGTGATATAGGCTCATATTACTATTATTGTTAATTTTTCTTAATGCTTAATACTTTTCTTTGAGTTGGATTGTTTCCTTTCATCAGCCATCGATTTAACGCTACATAAATAGATGGGGTATCGACCAATTGAGATAAAAAGAAAATAATTTTTTAAGTTAATTAACTAATCGGGCTTTCAACAAATATTAAACGAAAACTTTTTATTTTTTTATAATCATCGGCCCTAAGCAGATGTAGAGTTTTCCTTCAGTTCGTAAAACCGTCACCCTAAGGCAGCTATTGTCCTGGTGAGATGATAGATAGGTCTGTTATTGTAATTAATGGTGAAGGTCTACTAATGGATCCAGAAGGCTGTGGCTCAAGGCTAGCCGTTATTAGTACAGAAAATGGATTTTTGAAAAATGAAGGGATTACGACTTGAAATATTTCATTTATACAGAGCATATTGCTATTGTATTAAAAAAAAAAAAAAAAAAAATCAGCTCTGTTCCTAAATACTGACAACGAGTGTGGGCAAAGAATGCACGCAAAAAATATATGAGGCTGAGAACCAATGTACGATCTTCAACAACTTATGGACCATTATAGATTGTACTATAATACAATATTTAAAGTTACTAATTATTAAACTATAAAGAACTTCAAAAATTTACATGTACAAAATATTAAAAATTTAGCGAAAACACTTCTTAAAATAATAATAATATTGAATATATTTGAGTTTTTTTGTTTTTAATTAAAAACAACCTTTTCGCTATCTTCAGGTTATTTTTCGAAATTCTTCTCATAGTATTTCCCAATCCAACTTTATACCAACATCCATGAACTTAACACTCTGTTAAAATGGGGGACACCGTTATATGTATCCCACAGGAAATACATTGAGAGTGGTCCTATTTGTCATAATTTAGTCGCATGTTTTATCCTGGGATACCGGATTCTTAATAATCTGATCCCATTTCTTCTTTTCAATTGCAAAGCCACTCGATTTGGAACTACAAAAGGTTCTACTATTCTTAATTTATTCTCTTTTAAATCAAGCCAAAGATACTCCCATTTCTCTTGAGTCTTTTCTAACCATATCAATTATTTCTTTTGTGAAAACATCTTTTATAGGAACTCTTCCATGATTTTTTTTTTTTTGCTGTTGTATCAGCAAGCTCATACCAGAGAGACTTGGTATCCACAATAAAGTACTTTACATCTAATATGTTCTCTCTAATGTTTATCTGCATCGCAATTTATCTGTAACCAATGGGTTCATTGAAAAATATTTTTTATAATCTCTAACTATATTAAAATTTTTCTGATGGTGAATGTCCATAGAACGATAGACCTCTATCAACCCTCCAACATTCTATTAGGAACAATATTGGAGGAAAGGGAAGAGGAGGGTGGGGAGAGAGAGAGAGAGTAAATTTGTACATTATTAGTAACAGTGGCCACACTGAGAAAATCAACATTTTTCGGGGAACATTTACCATAAAGTCGAACAACTTTTAATATTATTGTAAATTTTGGAATTGTCATATGTCGTACAGCGGGGTATTCTGCAAGAAAAATGTGAAGTTGTTAAGGGGGCCAAAAGTTTTTACCAGGTTGGTATAAAGGACCAAGCTAGATGAATAAAATCTACTGCAGAAGGGAATTTTCTTCAGTCGCTAATTTGACATTTTACACATACGAGGCAAATTGGACTAGGATATAACTCAATTGACAGTTGCATAGATCGGTTCAAATTGGATAGTTTCGTTGGAGGACCATTCACTTGGGGATGCTGTTCGCCGAACCCCTTTGAACCACTGAAGAATAGGAGAGAAAGATAATTGGATCTCTCAGAACCGAGAATTGGATAATTGACTTCCTTACTCCTCCTGCCATTGTAGTCTGACCGTGATAACTACAGTATCCGAGGGCAAACTCATGCAGCACTAAGTTGAAACTCACATTTTGTTTTTTCTCTAAACATATGACATTATTTACAAAATATTTAAAAAAAATATATAGATATATTCCAATACTATAAGTGCTATGCATTTGTGCTGTCAGTTAAAATATATGGGACGAATTATTCCACGAACGACAGGATCGACTATTAACGATGGCTTAAATTATTCAGTGCGATCTAGAAAGTTTTTTTTTAATATGAACTTAAAACATAGATCCACTATTGAATAAAATGTGTTTAATCAATTATTTACCGATTTTTTGAACGAACGGCTGGACCAATTTCTATGTTTCGTCTCTTCATTTATTCAGAGGGATCTCGTGAGTGTTTTTAAATAATTTGAGCTCAAAATGCTGGCAAATCATTGTGTAAAATGATTTTAATCTGTCCGTTAAAAGTTATATAACAACTTAGTAAGCAGATGACTTAAACGATTTTTAGGTTAAAGCTTTGAGCTTTTCTCTTAGGTGAGTTTTTTATATGTTGAGCGACATTTGAATGAGTGAATGAAAGAGGGAGTGGTGTCAACTAATGTTGCCCAAAATCGGTCTTGGTCTTACACTTTGCAAGACCAACACCAAAGCCGCCTAACAGTTGCAAGACCAAGACCAGGACAAGTAAAAAAAATCGATTTTTCAAATAAAATTTAAGACAAAATAGTTACTAATACTTGACAATCTTAGTTACTATGTGTTGATAATTGGTATAACCAATATACTTTTGCATTTAGGTCCTCTAATTTATCATTAGGGCTTAGTTAGGTTTCTCCTATCTAAAAAAATACACTAATATCTCTACATTAATAAGCTAATAAGAAACTGCAAGACTCTTGCGAGGCTCTTGCGCAAGACCAAGACCATGACCAAGACTCGTCTCGGTCTCGCATTTGGGCAACACTAGTGTCAACTGTAGTGGTACGTCTAAAGCATCAAGTACTAAGGTTTCATGTTCTTAGTATATAATGTAAAGTATATGAAAAGTCTGTATATATATATATATATATATATATATATATATATATATATAATATATATATATATATATATATATATATATATATATATATATAAAATTCCTGGTCATCTCATAAATATTGTTACATGGAAATATATATATATAGATTTCAACAGAAAAATTATTTATTTCTAAAACTTATTAGAAAATAAAAAATATATCTACAGACAGGAAAATAAAAAATAAATTACTCAAAATGTCCCTCTTTTGCCTTTACACAGCCATTTAATCTCCGTGGCCAGTCATCACTAGCACCGTTTCTTGACGAAAGCGCTCAATTGCTCGGACCAGAGATCGTTTGAGACTTCCAAGTTTGGCCGTGCTATATAGCATGCCATCCTCTTTAGTTCGGATCAAAGCCGATCATCTAGAGGATTGAGATCAGGGCTTGCTGAGGGCCAATCCGAATCAAAGATGAACTTTGGAATGTCCTTTTGCAGTCACTGCTGAGTTGTCCTGGCCTTGTGAACTGGAGCGGAATCCTGCTGTAAAACCCAACCACTTCCAGTTAACAGAGTATCATTTAGAGGCTTGACAACAGGATCAAAAATATCCTCCTGATTCATGAGTCCTGACTCATTTTTCACAAAACTGGAGCTTTTGGGTGCCATCAATCCATCACTGAGGAAGAAGGATGGTGACCTCTTTTCACTTTTCCAATTACTTCCTGAGCTTCTTTAGAGCTGTGTGCGTACACACGATGGTTCGGCGATTAAATTTTTCTTCAATTGTAAAATATTTCTTATCGCTAAACAAAATCTTTCGACGAAGACAATTGGTTTAACGGCCAAGGAGCACGCTGCCATCCACTAATTCTTTTTAGGGAAGTGCTTAGCCTTGGTCCTGTCATTCTTCGTAATTCAGGCATCCTAAGGTCACTTTTTATTATGCGTTGACATTGATGGCATTGATCTGATAGAGATCCCCCAATTCCCGAGACATGATTTGTTGTTTTCAAATGGGATTTCTTCTGATTCGAGCAGCCAATGGTCTCTCTACATTTCCCGTTCTCACAGTGCGGGGACGGTCCGATCGAGGCCTAGCACATACAGATATTGTCTCATTATATCTATTTATAGTGCGATACACTGATACACATCTGATACCCAAAATAACCTCATAGAGGTATGGATTATCTAAATAATACCCAAGGATGTAAACAGATTTCAACTTTTGTAACAGTATTTATAGCAGAGCTAGTTATGCATAAAGCATATATATAATATATATAAAGTATATAAAAAGTATAATATAAAGACAAATGAAAGATGATCAACATATAGTTCAGGTTCATCATTGTCAGACAAAGCCCAAGTACCATCTTCTTTTCGCAGGAGTACTGAAACCACAATTCTTGGTGTGCTTCGATAAAAATGAATTAAATTAGATTTTCGCAAATGTAACCGATTTTCGGGCCAAGTAAATATTGTACCTGAATATGTTTAATAGTAAAACGTAACAATTAAAATTTTTGCTATGGAAAAGGTAATTTTTACACAAAAAACAAGGTAAGTTGTACTTTAAATGGTAGTAATTTATAATAGGTTGTTCGGTTAATCCTTGAATTGTAGAAGAGAAGACATAGACAATAGCAAATATGTTACTAATTAGGGGAAAACATTTTCTGAAACATTAACAAATAAAGTAATACAGAAATAATAAGAAAGGTATTATTGCCAACTTTTACAGTAAATTGGATATTAAAACTTTACTATCAAAATCCAGTAATCTTTGTTCAAACTAATTAAATAAAGAACCACATAAATAAAATTAAATATGTCTACAAGAAAAGCCACACCACTGACAAGTGCATCAAATTGATGTTATTTATAAATATAATGCCTGAAAACGAACGGTTGAATAAGATATTTATAACTTATAATTCTATCTTCGTAAGACGTTTTTTATTCTTTATCGTTTGTAATAAAAGTGTTAATAAGTTTCTTAAATTCATTCACCTTTGATTTTCTTTCTTCTTTCCATTTGTTCAAGACATTTTTTAATTTAGGAATGTAAATGATTTTCTTTAGTTTTTAGTAATTAATGTTTTTATAACACGTGTTAATACCTGGATTGGTTTTTAGTAATTAACTCAGTAAAAATTTAAATCTATTCCTTTCAAGTTTTACTATGTTTAAGTAGTTCAATTTTTTTTTCTAGATTCAATATTTTCTTTTTATTGTTCTATGTTAATTGCTTGTTCATTTTTAACATTCGGCCTCTTAAACCACTTATGTGTCATTTAAGCCTTTAAAAAATATTGATATTTTAGCTCTTACAAAATATTGATATTTTAGCTCTTACAAAATATTCATTTATAAATATTTATATTCTTTGAAGTTACACACCTTTTATTAATAATAAATTGCCAAATTTTATAAACAAAAATTCATAAATAAATATTTAATTGTCTATATTAAACCAATAAAATATCTAAGAATCCAATTCAATGGAAACCATCTTCTTCTTTCGAGGGCTGAAATTTCGACATTATTTATTGGTATTTCGGTTTTTTTAGTTCAATATTCAGCTTTTATGGATCATTCAGTTGTCACCTCGGTAAAATCAAACTACCACCTATAGATGAAAATACCATTTCTCGAACAAATGTTTAGTCGAAAATCTTAATTTTTTATAAGAAGAGTAGGAGGTAACAGGAGCTCAACACATATGTAATTGAATTAACAGCTGCATAATTTCTAAAATAATCGCCATAGGTGTCAAAATCGCCATTATCGAGCCTAGAGGTTCCTGTTCAAATCATGTTATGTTCTCTACTCTCGAGTTAATTTTCCATAACTTTCAGATATTAAAATTTTGTTCTTAGTTATTTTAGTATGCATCATTTTTTCTAAAATGATTCATCATGTAATATGTCCTGGCAAATATTTTTTATTTTCTCAGATTTAATGATAAAGCAATATATCGTTTCATCGTTGATATTGGAGAAAAACAACACGCGCACCCCATTATAAGGCTATTTGTTTATTTATCATACAGAAACATTGAATCACCTATGAAATGAGAAGTGCTTCTGACTCGTGAGAAATACTGCCCCGGTTGCTTCCACCTCGAGAAGAGCAAATATTTCCCTAGTCTGATATAACATTCATTTGGTCAATTACCATATCTACTGAATGTTATCTCCTACCACTTCAGCTATACCTGCCTTAATTTAGATGAATGTTCCTCTGAGTCCTTGAATATCATGATTAGTTCCCGTTGTGGCCGCAAGTTTCCTATATCTCTGCATCATGTGAATTAAATGAGAATATCATAGGTGAATCTTGCAAGAGAAGGCTCAATGAACACGAGGGTTAAATCTAACCTAAATACTAAATTTCCTGGATAAACCTTATACAACACAAGTAATTATGAAATTATTAACGCTGATCAGATCTCCCATATCACTATCATTAGATCCTAGGTCTCATTAAACATCCTGCATTCACTAGCTTTCAGCAAAAATGCTTCTCTTTGGACATTAAACAAAAAGTGCTTTATTTTTTAAAAATAACTGCCTGAATAATTTACTTAATATATCTGATTAAGGGCAGAGTTATATCGTCATAATCGTCTCAAAGTCTTAGAGACTTTGACTTTGCTAATATGAAATGCTTAGGTTCATATCGATGAAATATTTTATTTATTTTTAGAAAAAATTACAAAAGAAATTCTGTGTAAGCATTAACTCCTAGTCACGGTTAAAATTTGAAAACCATCAGCGACAATATTGATGTTTATTTATATCGTGGCGCTACAAGTTAAATGTACTGGATGTAAATGTGTTTTTCGAGTTTACTGAAACATATAAATAAAATTAATGTATTGCTTTTAGTGAAGTATTTACCGAGATATCATTAAATTATTCTGAAATTAAGATTTCATGAAGACTGTCTTTACATGGCTGTCTAGTCAAGGCTCGTGGCCAAAAGTCACGTCCAGTTTTTTTTTATGTCCATGAGTTTTTTACAGTCATTTGTATATTTACCATTTCCATAAGTTGGTAGAGATATTCTAATATTAGTTACTAAGCTTTCAGAAGTGAAGGATTTTCCATGCATTATATATGTGGTAAATATACTAAGTGTGACAAAGCCAAGTTAAGTAATGCTTTTAAAAGGTTTTGAGAGAATAGAAATGGTTCCTATTTCTTATTTCGAATCTAATCTTCTGACGATATAAGAATGATGTTATTGAGGTAATTATTTAACTTTTTTTTTTTTTAAATATTCATTACTTTTCTGATGCTAAAGAAACGCAATATTTTTATAGAAATGCTAGCTAAAGAATCCGAAGTTTAATAGATAGCAAAAACATAACTGAAGTGGACCAGAAGCAATCATAAGGAACTGATAAATTCATATTCATTTTGGATTTTAACTGAATACTGGATTCGTATGATTGACTGTTGGCACTTAAATTAAAATAACCATAATGATCGAATATATTAAAAAGTCAACTACTTATTCCATGGTCAAAAGAAAATATAAAATTATTCATATGTCATTATACTTATTATTTTATGTTTTTTTTAAAATTATATGTATAAATATAATCATAGTGATAGAATCATTACGTATCTATTTTATTTAATTTTTTTTCGTAAATTTTAAAATATTTTTTAATCCCAAAAACCCATAGATAATAAAAGATACTGATAAGGCTTAACGTATCAACTTTGAATCTATTGTTTATATCGAAAAGTCAGTTAAAATATTTGATAACATTAAGCTCGAATAATGTGAGAGGACTTGGTTACTTTTTTTATTTCTGATTCTGGTGCTAAGAAATCATCACTTCACATCATTTGCTGACCAATATTAGTGATTTCTGTAGTAAAACAAAAATAAAATAACATTAATTATTATCATACGTGTTCATCCATCTACCCCTTCCCCTCTCAGATATTTTTTTTCTTGGTTCATCGTCCTTCCGAAAATGAGATAATTCTGTTTGTTTTCACGACATTAGCTTGTAAGCAAATAAGTTTATATAAAATTAAAATATCTTACTTATCTCTTGTCGTTTGGTCCATATTTCTTTTAGCGATACGTAAATCCAAAAACCTATGCATATCAAATGGAGCAGAACGTTACACGTTAAGGCAGTTTTTTTGTTTTTTCACTAAAAATAAAATCACACAAAATGGAATTGAATGGGGTATTTTTACCCTGTTTCCCACGTGTGCCTTCTCCCTTGGGCGTAGCATTCGTCAGAGCTGATGGGACGTCAGGCATGCGAGCATTACTGTAATTGAACTGAAACAAGCACACACATCTGACACAGTTCGGTTTTAACAATCTTTGTAATTTATTATTAAAAGAATTATGTTTTAATAGATGGATATATGTAAATAAAAAACGAATTAAACTCTAGAGGCCACTTAAAAAAAAACAACTGAACGAACAGATATAATAATATAAAGAGTTTACCGCACTAGATCACAGATTTGGCTATCGTAAACCTGTAATATCAGATTTATACCAATGGACGAATGAGAGAAAAGAAATACTTTAATGATGATGAAATAGTAACCTGTGGATGTAATAAAAAAGATAATTAGGAAGAGGGCGTTTCACCATGTGTCGAAGGCCTTCATCAAGATGAATATACCAAATAAACCGTATAAGTGAGCTTCGGTAGACCTAATGGTAAAGTACACATCAAAGGTACTTAATAATAATAATAATTATTATTATTGAAGAGAAGAATGGTTGGGGTGATCAGTTAAAAAAAATAAGTTAAAATAAATATACTAATTTATTTATTTTTTATTTATTTATTTTTTACTGATCATCATAATCATTCTTCTCCTCAATTATTCACTACATTCAACCATCAATCCGCAATTATAATAATAATACGATAGTATAAATACCTTAGACATGGTTGAAATTCAACAATGTACATCTAGTCTATTCAACTATTAAATTGACTAGATGCACAATTGCCAGACTAAATTTAAAATATATTTTAAAATATGCAGGATAAGTCGGGAGCAATGGACCAACCTCGATGGATCGGCACACAGGAAAATAACTTTAAATAACTGATATATTCTTACCATTTGCATTTGTTTGAAATTGCATTTGTTAATTACAAATAAACAAAATTTCATCAACAAACAGTATTTGATTTATGTATTAACATTATGATTTTGTTCACAACAAAACTAGTTACAGTTAGGTTAGACTTTATTGGGCCTTTCATTTTAGGGAATCGCCTCACAAGAAGATTACTACTTAAATATTTTACTATTTGAATCGCAAGGACTATTAACAGATGTTCCTCTAAATACCGGAATCCAAATTCAATTTCAGCGTGATGGAGCTCCTGCTCATTTCGCATGTCAGGTGAAGCTACATTTCGATGAACAGTTTCCAGATCAGTGGATTGTTCGCGGTGGTCTAATTAGCTGGTGGTTAGTATTGGACTTTAGTTGATAGTGCTGTTTCAAAGATGAAGCATACAAAATAAAAGTAGACACTTGGGAAGCATTAACGCTTTAAAAATGGTGGAAGTCTTATAAAGTAAGATATGAAACGACCAGGAGAGCAAATGTCACCCTTTCGAGAAATTAATGGCATTCTCGTACACTTATTAAAATCATACTACGATAACCGAAACGCTAATACATATATGAAATACTATTTATTTTTATTTATCTGATAAAATATAACGATAATCGAATAGGATATGGGTTTTTAAAATTATTTTTCCACCTGGGTCGGTTAATTTTCATTTCTTGGTGGCCCCAATTCTGGAATGTATGCAGCGGCCACAGGTAGCCATCGGAAATTGGCATATACGATATATATTTAATTATAGTATATATATTTATAATATATAGTTTATCCGGGAATATAAATCGTAGACTTTAGTGCGAAAGGAAAAGAGACATTGATAGTTGATTCTACAATTCGATTTGAAACCAATGATGAGGATCAAGATATCAAAATACAAACGGAAAAAGAGATTAACTATAAAAAATTCATTCCGTACCTTTAGGAAAAATATAGACAGGAATTTGGTTCGATAGAAGAGGAGCACTTCTACTTTCAACTCCGCTGAGTTTTTGGAAGGGCTGGGCGTGGAATGGAGTCATCTGCAGAATATATATATATATATATATACATTTTTTTTTCCAACGCTTGTTGACTTTGACTTTTTCCGTCATGATTGTTTTTTAGCAGCTTTTAAGGCTGATACAAAAGTAGGCTGATTTTATATTTTATCAGCTAAATAAAAATAAATAGTATTTCATACATGTGTTAGCGTTTCGGTTATCGTAGTATGATAATAAGTTTTAATCAAATTTTTAATTAAAATTTTTGTTTGTCTTAGAACCAAATAAA
This sequence comes from Nezara viridula, assembly GCA_928085145.1. NCBI lineage: Eukaryota > Metazoa > Arthropoda > Insecta > Hemiptera > Pentatomidae > Nezara > Nezara viridula. The sequence goes on along the minus strand of OV725077.1, from coordinate 142,085,402 downwards.
TAATTATATACTTATGTTAATAATATTTTATGTTAAGAATAACGAGGGCCACTGCCGCGCTTTAAAGACGAATTCGAATATATTTATAAGTCAATAGTGATATTTTCTAAAATATATTAAAATAAGAATTTGTAAACCGAAATGATTATTTATTTTATTTATTTATCAACCCTGCCGTGCCTAGTAGGCAATACGGGTGTCTGCAATAGTAAGATGTTAGGCAGGTCAGCTCAACATCTCACTGCTGCAAATGAATCTTGTTCTTCTGCTCTTTCTTCATTTTTTTTTCTCTTTCTTCATGGTTGCTTTTCTCATCCGTTTCCCGCCAATGGTATAGTACCTCTTCCTCCTCTTCTTAAATTAAAATGGGCTGGCCCCACCGCGACTTTCCACCCGTACACAAAATCTTTGTAGTACGGGTAGTTTTCCGCAGTGACTAACTGAGGAAAATCGTTCTCTGTGAGAATGTAGAGACCGGTTTCCCTCAGTAACTTAGCCCTTAGTTCTTCAAAGGCGGTGCAGTCCACTATGATGTGCTCAGCAGTCTCCGGAACACCGCAGCTAGGGCATAGGGGGTCGATGTCCATCCCATGGCAATGAAGCTTTGCTCGAAAGCCCCCATGGCCTGTGAGAAATTGCGAGAGCCAATAGTCCGGGACGATCCACCTTGCTTCTAAACGTGACCGGACAGTGGGGAAGTACTTCCTCAAGGCTAGATCCTTTGGGGGTTATCACGCACCGCCGGTTCCATTCCTCTAATGTGTCGTCCCGTATAATGTTTTTCCATTTGCAAGGATTCTCGTTAATTCTCACCTTAAGATTTTCCGGTAGACCTGCTGAGCCGTTTTTCTTAAACATGTGCTTCATCATGTCTTCTCGCAGGAGAAGGTCGAGAGGTACCCCTCCTGCTAATACCTGCACCGCCTCATGGGATAGGCTTCGATACGCCCTGGTGACCCGCAGCAACGCCGTTCGCTGAATTTCGCCAACTTACTCTTCTGTCGGTGCGAGAGGTTCTGGTTCCAGGCGGGAGACGGATACCTCATGATACCCAGAATCACTCCCTTATAAATTGTTAAGGTTGCTGGGTATCTGAGGCCCCAGAAAGCGCCCCCAACTCGACTGAGACCGTTCAAAAATAGGGCCACACGAAATGATTATAATACACGTATGAAATATTGTTTATTTGAAATTAGCCAATAAAATTTCCATGTGTCCTATCCACTCCTGGAGTTTAGGCCTTTCCTCCCGACATACCCTGTATGATAATTAATTCATGTATAATTTATAGTTATTATACGATTGATAGTTAATTATCAATTATATGTAATTTTTTGTATCAATCAGTAAAATCATGGGCAATTAATGCTTAAACTGATCTTGTAAACTAATAACAGGAGCAAACAGATAAATAAGAAGTTTATAATTATTAAAATAATTAAACTATTAAAATAAAAACCAGCAATATCCTTTTTATAGTTTCATATAAATGCTTTAATGATGTCTAAGGGAGTTATGAAACCACTTACGTGATGACGTGAAAAGTTGTTTATCCTTAAACCTCATTTTAAATAAACTATTAAACCTTTAGACTAGAACTACTCTTATAAGAAGATAAATACAAATGATGAAAAGACTAGAACGGAAGTAGATAATTTGTTCCGGTACAATGAGTTCTGTATCTATTTATTTAGTTGTCACTTAGTGTTCACAGCCTCCTCGATTAGAAACTCTTTGACACTTAATTACAATCACTATTTCAACCAGCCTTGAAACTATCCCTTCTGTATTTATAGTTGTTTACTCTACAGTTTATAGAATAGAGAAGGGTAAGGTGTCAACAGGTCTCGTGGAAACAGTCTAGCAATAATTATTAATGTCGATTTTCAGCATTAAAATATAAATGTATTGATGGTTACATCGTTACATAAATGGTGCTAAAACGTCCCATTTTGGAAGGGAATAGCATTATAGTTACAAAGAACATTTATAAAAGTGAGATTGCATTTTCAAATACCAAAAAAGAATCATGCGTCGTTGGTTATTTGAGAAAACAGTGCGTCGCAGTGTTCCAATCACATTTTTTTACTATATTATCTCTCCTTAAGATCCCTAGAACCAATTCCAATAACTTATTAATTCAAGTTTCTCCCTATTTAACCCTTAAAAACACAAATTAATTAGCAATTTTCAGTGGTTTTTGCCGTCAAACAATGAACGGTATTTACTGGTATTTTGAATAAATATTTTCAGGTCTTGATAAGAGAGAAGTTCTTGATTATGTTTTGAAATGTGTCCCAGTGTTTATCGAATTCAAGAACACTTAATCAGTAAAATTTTATTTTTTGGACTGAAAAATAATTTATTTAGTATTTGTTTTAAGTTATGGTAACTCTTACAGGTATGGTAACAGTTTGAAATAGATAATCAAATCTTAAACTGTTTGGGTTTTAAACTTATTGGGGGGAGGTAAAAATTTCCACATTCGCCTTAGTCTTCAATCTAAATTGTATGAACATTTAATAGGTTTAAAAAAAAAGTTATAAAATCGATTTATTTTTTGTTTTATTCGATTTGGAATAAGAAAATACATATAAAATGACATACATATGAGTTTTAAAGTAGTAGGTCTAAGGTTGGCGAAGTTTTTTCTGAGTGTTTTGGACCACTGTGCGTGGGAAGAAATGGTGGAGACTGAAAAAGTGTGGGAGTGGACCCTACTATGACTATATCTGCTAATCAAGAAATCCCCCCCCCTTTCTTTGCAAGTCTATTTCTGAAACAGTTCATTGCTTATTTTAATCGCGAGTTTTTAAAAAATAATTTTGATTATTTCCTACAAAAGCGGCATTTAAAATATAAAATTCCTACAGATTTTCTCCAGCTAATAGTTGACCAACCTATAAATTTCTCTATCAACGATATTATTTTAATATGTCATTATTTTGTACCATGTCAGGCCATTTTCTGACTTTTTAATAAACTATTCGCAATATTTATGCTTTAAGTTTTAAAAAATTGTATGTAGTTGAAAAATTAAGTTAGCAAATATTTTATTACAATTGGTATTGATGATTTGATAATCTATTAATAACCTTGCAATCGATGATCAATATTTTTTTTATTTGATAAAATAATCCTCCGCACTATAACCGGAGCAATTTGGGATAATGTCTTAAAACTTGAAATGGCTGTAATGCCAATAGAAAAAAAAAATTATTTTTAATAAAATTCCCTCAATGCAGAAATATATTTTTCTTATTTCTTAGATAATAAAGTACCCATAAAGTGGATACAAATTGAAGAAGGTAACAACAAATACTAATGAAAAAGTAAGGTTTATTTTATCAGAAAAACAGGTTCACTAATAAGTCATTCTGATAAATTGAATAATTACAATGGAATTTGCGAATTCCAATTATAATATTAATTACTAAAGAAATGATCGAATGATTATATAATCAAAAATTATTACCAAATAAGTAAAAAATTGAGTACACACCAATATTCGTAATCTCAACCAATTTTTTTACTATTCAATCAGTTTATTATTACGTGTTTTTTTTCCTATTATTTAGTCGGTAATTATTTCAGGCTTAGCATTATTTTCTTAGTTCTAGAAGATAAATGAAGTATAATACAAATAAGTTATCTTAGTAGTTATTAATATGTTACTTCGGAGTTTTTATGCATACAATTTAATTAATAAAAAGAAAAAGAAAAAGAAACAAAGAAAAAAATGTCGAAGAAAAACAACACTTTTACTCATGCTGCGTTCCAGGGATTTTCCCATCAGATTGAGGAAATTCCTCGCTCCCCTTTACAAGGAAAACTTAAACAACCTTGATAGTAAAGCTTTAAACTTTTTTTTTTTTCAACAAGGCTAATAGTATGAAATTCCCGAAGCACTGATAAAATAAATAAATAAGTGGCTTTGATGAATCGATGTTTTAATAAGTTAAAATACATATATTTTATATTGAATAAGAATATTTCAGAAATATCCGAACCCTCTCGTTTTAAACCTTGTTTCCTCTTCGATCTCTGATAAAACTCCGAGACCTCTGAAAAGAAGGTGGCCTCGTGATCTTCTTTTGTAAATTTATTATTTGAGGGGTACCTCAAAAAAAAAAAAAAAAAAAAAGAAAAGAAATAAAAAAGTAAGAATTTTCACTTCAATTTACAAATCACGAGAAACAAAAACCATTTTTGAAGAAAGACGTACAGTACGGACGAAATATGATGGTGATGAAGATGTTAAAACAATGAAAATTTAATTTTCTGTTTACTAATCAATATATAACGGGAATGGCAAAATTAAAAGAATAGGGTGAGTGGTTTTAATTGAATTTATAATGTGCTATTTTATTACACTGCACTGCAGGCGGAAAATGTTAATTAAGATAAACGAACGGTTTGAATAAGAATAAATTAAGAAAATTATGGGTAGTTTTTATTCAGATTTAAATTATAAATCAGAAAAGCATGAAGATTGGATGTGATTTGAGTCTGTTTCTCTTGTCTCTCCCTTTATGAGAATCGGCTTCCTACTCACTCAATTTACCGGATGTCCAGACAAAAAAAAAAAAAAAAAAAACTGCCACGAAAAAGACCGCCACGTCTCAGTCCTGGCCACTTGTCCGGCCAGGGGTGCTCATCCCCCTCCTCCTCAAGATCTGTGACGCAAGAACCTATCTTATCCCCCTCCTCCCAAGATATTTTATTAGTCGCCATTTCTTAAAAATAAAGCCAGGTAAGATAGAGTTAGAAAAATAGTAAATCATATACAATTACACTTGCTGTAGTCGGTTCCATGTTTTATCCTTGTCCATTAGTCCGAAAATTCATAACCTCGTCGAAATTTGCACCCACTAGGAATTCAAAAACACGTCAAAATTGCCTCCTCAAAAATTTTGTGGACGCAAATTGAACCATAAAACCCCGTTGTGGGCATCCCTGTCTCCGGCACACATCAGGCGTCTTCAGTTGATAAGTAGTGTTTTTCTACTTATATATGTAAAGTCTTTTTTTTTTTTAATTATACGAGCTTGTTTGGTATATAAAAAAGAAAATTTATTATCGATTTTCCTTTCCCTTTTAGGATTATTGTACAGATAAATGATGCATGTTTAAAGAATGGGGCCTTTTTTTCTACTCTTTGACCATCTCACGGCTTTCAATTTCAACGGCTAACCAGTAAAGATGGTGATTGATATATTTTCTTTTAGAATGTCTTCTTCGAATACAATTAAAAATGTTTCAATATTTTATTCAAAATTTCATCGCGATTTAAAAATCCTGATAGATATTATTTGGAAAATATATTTAAATTTAGAAATGTATCGGTGAGATAGCTCAATTTAGCTAACATAATAAACTCCTAGTGTGGTGAATGAGGTGCACAATTATTTTGAATTGCATGTATTTAATACAGAGACAGATGTTTGGTAAAGATGTATAGCTGTATGGTGTAGGCAATATAGACAAAGAGAGATGTTTGAACCCGGCTAAACTAAGAAAGAGAATCTAAAATAGTAACTGTTAGATTTTCCACAGCCCTGAGATCAAACTAAAAACATTATATATTTGTTGTCTAATAACGAAATATTATAAATTTAACATAAACAATTTGTGAAACATAAACAAAAGAACTAAATGAAAATATTCGACTATCATAACATTACAGTATATTTTTTAAACGATCTAAAGTCGATGATTTCACCTCACACAGCCAGACTAGTAATCTTAAACAGGATCGTGATGACGTTCTAAATCAGACCTAAAAATAATTCTTGTTTAGTTATTTAAAAATAACTAATAAATATTTCAAAATTTTAGTTTAATTTTAAACGTAAATCGGACCATAGCCTATCATATTCACTATTAGATTTACTATACATTCTGCAAGAAGGATTTAGAACCGCTGAGTTTTACAGAGAAAAATCTGAGTAATTATCACTTGTGAAAATTTATTTTTGTTTTTACGTTTTCATAATTTAATATGCCAAAAATATATAATTTTAAAACGCATTTTAACATATTTATTATTGGTTATGCCACTTATTTATTGTTATTAATTATTACAGGCTACACCATAAATTGAACGATGTATAGGAGATTTCTTGAAATTCTGAAACATAAATAAATAAATATTGACGGGATATCTATCCAGTAAAAGAAACGTTGTTGTTTTTTTTTGGTTTATTATTTTCAATAATGAACCATTGTGATCGACCCATAAATTCAAAAACTTAACCCCCTCTAAAAATTTGAGGTTTAACGTTTCAGGATACGTATAATTCTAAAAACGAATAAAAATTTGTTTGGGCGTCCGTCGTACGCCGTCCGCCGTTCGCGCATTTTCTCCGAAAATACTGGACCAATTTTTTTCTTCAAATTTGGATATAAAATCAAAGGTCACCCGAGGATGATCCTCCTTCATTGATATTACTATCCGCCTTTTACTTTCAAAATGGCGGCCGAAAAACCTGCGTTGCTATGGACTGTAGCGTCTAAACGAATGTACCGATTTCAATGAAACTTCGCTAAAGTCATTTTCTCGACGCCCTTATCTATATAACATACTTCAACGAAAAGAATCTGGAAAACGAGGGATGATAAATTTAAATTCCGAATAACTCAAAAAGTTTACACTTTTTTGTTGATATTGTATGGTTTTCCAAGTTTACAGAATTCCCGAAAAAAAATAAATCTTTAAAATCGGACAATTAGGAGCAAAGATATGGTGTCTAGTTTGTTTTATATGTTCTACTGCAAATGTTATATCCTTTGTTTTGGTTTTTAAATTTTGAATGTGTTACAGAAGTAATTTTTTAGTATATTACTACTGATTAAAAAAACCAAGTTTAGTCCAATATTTGGAATCACCTTTTATTTATTTTCTTTGTAACCAGGAAGGTAATGTTACTTTAGATGTATAATTGTTCGGAAATAATAAACCATTGTGAAATAATTTGCAGCGTTTTTGACTGAATTTTACCTCAGCAATGAAAAATTATTAGGACCTCATTTTCTGAAGTAAAGCATATTCATACATCATACATTTCTTCTGATTTCATATTGTCTTTAGTATTAATAAAACAATTTTCTTTTGGTAACAAAGATTTTAATAATTTGTTATGTTGAAGATTCACTCGGCCCGATTACGGGTCTAGTGGATTTACTTTCGGGTCTGCTGCTGATCTTATCAAAATGTTTTTTCTGCCTTTCTTTCATGATTTCATTGAACGATTAGCCTGATATCCTTTATAGTAAGATATGGGTCCCTCATCGACTAATAAATAACAACTTCAGCGGTCTTCCAGGTACCTGGTCTTTTACAAATAATTCTTTGCAGACCATAAATACATAAAAATGATTTTTTGAATTCAGATAATAAAAATTACTACTAACAATCATTAATGTGTCAATTAATTTTCGATCTTCAGAGGCAAATAGTTTCTTGGTCCAATTTGATTTCATGGAATTAAAAAAGTAAAGACCAACAATAGGAAGAAGAAAGAAAAAAAATAAAGGACCCTTCAAACCGAATTAGTGTTGAGTAGAAAATTAGAGTTGACCTAGAAAGTGAAGTAGTCTTTGCCCTTATTGAAATAGCACTGTTATCCTTGAAGTTGAAGTTCTAATAACCAACCAACTCCTGTACCACGCGTTCTATGCATATACCGTAGCTTTTCATGAATATTTTTAGATATATCCAATTATTCCTCAATAATATAGCCACGATTATAAATTAAATTTAGAATTCTGGAGTGCTACCAATGGGTAGTTTCTCTTCATGTTGTACATGTCATGCTACTTGTTTCATATTTACATGTTGTATTTTAGCATTTAATACACTTGTAAATTCTAATTCTAGAATTCTAAAAATTATTCATTCTTAAAAAAAGGATTAAATTTCTTGATTCAACTAATGACTATTCATCGTTTTTACAGTTACATAAGTTTACTAAAGTTTTTTTCTCAGCTTTATGGTATAAAACCTGATAATATTCCATGTTAATAGCTATGTTACTACAAACCATAGTTAGATACAAGAGATTATTTGATTAATATAGCATTTTAATCTGAATATTTTCAGGTAATTATATAATCATAAAACTGCAACACTGAAATAAAACATCCTTAATGCTGATATATTGAGGGGGTTAAATTAATATATTTCATTTAAGTATGAATATAATTTTGTTATTATAGGTTTATTACCAAGATATATTTTAATGTTCTCAAAGACGATTGAAGTTTTTTCAAGAATACCATAAGTCCGAAGAAAAAAATATATATAAAACTATTACTTACTAATAGAGTTGGCATTTACATGATAGCCGATTCTTACACAATGCGTAAAAAAAAACTCTAAAATATATTAGGATTGGGGTAGCTCAGCGATAGCTTTCAATGCCCAACGTCCCAAGTTCGAATCCCGACTTACCTAAGAAACATTATTTATTCTGTTTCATCGGCCGTGGAACCTCCTGGGGCACACCCAGCCTCTATAAAGTGTAGGTAAAATAATTAGGTGGAAGACAGGCGGTTGAGCGTGATCTCGGTCAAATTACATCCTGGCGCAACCATTGGCTTTGGTCATAGTTGTGGTGGTACAGTTTTTTTTTTTTTTTTTCTAAAATGTATTAAATTTATATTAATGGTGGCTTTGCTTATTTGTTCTGGAAACAATTATCATTGCGATGTTACTAATTCCTAACTTTGCTAAAGCCTAAGCAAAATGAGTTGCTTAGGCAGATATGCGACTTGAAAAACTGTGTGATTTGTATCAGTCAAGGAACGACAGATAAACGTTTACGACCATGCTTAAACAATGAAGGACTGCCGAAATTCCAACCACTGACAAAATATCAACGAGTAACTGTTGATAGAACAAGACTTGCAACCAAAACGTAGGTTAACTCAAAAATGTACGAGACAGCTGGAAAGAAAAACAGTGGTTTCCAAGAGAAGTGTGAGTAGAGGATTGATTACGACCACTCACCGCTTAACAGCCGTAATAAGGTAAATCGATTTATTTTGTTTTTTTCCCGTGGGCTTTAGGTCTTTTTCGCCCTTGGGCTACTGCTTTCCAAATCGCTGTAAGGTAAATGTACCGGTGATAGATACTTTAAGATAAATTATCTACATTAATGTGAACAACAACTTTATTTCTGATGGTGGATCATTACAAATGAGTTTAATTGACAGCAAATATAGTCTTTTAACGATTTCGTTTTTTTTTTTTAATACAGTCGATTATTGATGGACAACATAGGAAATTTTGACAGCGTATTTTACACCTGTAATAGACATGTAGATTTTGAAGCCAATAGTTTTTTTTAAAATATAATTTTAAAAAAAACGATCTCGGATCGCTTCATTTATTGGGAAGAGTGCTTTCTTTTCAAATATTTTAATTCTTATTTCTAGAAACTGTTAAAATCTAGGTCTTGCAGCCATAGACTGAGTTCATCTTTGGTTTACACTCCGTTAATTTGTGATTCACAGAGATTTTTTAAGGTTTCAGAAGGCTCATAAGAAAGGTCTCTTACACTTGCTAAATACTAGCCTATATCAGATACTTATTTTATTACGGGTATGGTGCAGTTGAGGTAAATAATGTTTAATATCATGGATCAACAAAAAGAGACGGCTGCAGGGGCATAATGAATGGTTTAATATAAGGGAGAATAAACTAAGAAAAATTGAACAATATATAAAATGTTCTAATGTACAGTCGTCACGGAGAGAATAAATGGCTCTTTCCTGCCTCAGGATTGGTCATAGTCGGCTGACCCAGTGTATTTAATGAAGAAGGAAGAACCGCCTACTGTTGATGTATTTTAACAGTGCTTCAAATACTAACAGTGTGAGTAGCTCATGACTCCTACAGATTTTCACAGACCCAGAAACGACTTCAAGACTTATTCAATTTTTATATTTAAAGGCATTTACAATCATATATAATGACCTTCAAGTACACAGACTACAGTTTAAATGATCCTAGTGGTCCAAAAATCCAAATAAACAAATATTTCAACACCTCCTAAATGATTTATCAACCAAAACAAATTATAAAAGAAATCGTGAAACACATAAAATATGTATAGTTGAAAATATAGTCCTATTTATTTTGCAAAATCTGTTAACTTGTAGTTTACTTACATTCATTATATGAATCATAAATCAATTTATATATTTTCACTCAGAAATAATTAAATTAATAAATGTATGTTCCTGAATAATAGATAAATATTACGAAAACCATAAAAATACTAGGACAGACTCTAGAAATATTGTCTGGCTGGAGAAGAATGTATTGAGGACAAAAGGTTCTATAGGGTATTTCATTGCTAAGATACAGTTGGAATGCAATAGCGTCTAAGTCCAAGATTTTATAGGGATATATTTTCGCATGGATAGGCAGGAAATCCTTTCAAGAGGAATCTTATATCTATAGCAAAGCGATTTTATACCCCCTCCCCTTACCGCAATACCGGAAGGTGAGGAAAATTATAACAAATATCTCAGATAACATTATTAGATTTAATAATATTTTTTCATATTTTTTAAAAAAATTTTATAGGATTTTCAAGTAGTTTATATTATACTGCATGTTTTTGATCATGAAACGGAGACATACAAAAGAAGGAAACAACTATTATTATTGTATTTTCACTTTTGTTATGTAGGCTGCTATTATAAAATATCAAAACAATGCCTAGCGCCCATGCCAATTGACAATGCCATCAAGAATTTAATATAAAGTGAATGTATAAAATATGCTAGTAATTTTAAGAGCATAGTAAAAAAAAAAATCATTATATATACAGTCCCCCATTCCTAAACAATTTTTTATTTTTTAGTTGTGAAGTTTATGCAAATTATTTAAATGTTGGCAATAAAATACTTCCACTATAATTTTATGTTTCATTTCATCTCATTCAGCTAACGTTTTGGGATTTAATCTCATCCTAAGAGCTGTTTTTCATTACAATTTAAATTCTAGAATACATGCATAAATACATACAATTATAAGAACATGTCATATTAAGTTAGATTTATTAAATTTTACACATATATTTACTACCTTGACAGGTGTGCCCCATTTTTTCATAGAATAGAATGTCATAACATTTATATCTTATTGGTAAATATATTTTATATGAACTATGCATTACCAGACCAACAATTAGTTAGCTTTAGCAATATTAAAATTTAACATTGGACTTTGTACCTATTTTATTGTTTTGTTTTTCTTTGGAAGGATGTTATATTTTTCTGGATGTTATTACTGTTGAATTTTAATGTTAATAGTGTGCTTCCCCAGATTTTTGTTTTAGTTGTGTAATTAACTCTAGTTCAACAGTTTTTACTTTCACTTACGTATATATGAAATATTTAGTAAGTGTAAGTAATAATTTTAATTTAGTAACTTAATACTTAATTTAGTAAGTGTAAGTATTGCCATCGTGAAAATTTTCGAATCTCAGTTTTCAACGGAAATACGTGTTTTGAGGTCCCCTGAGTCCAAATAACCAAGTGTCGCAAAATGGTCTGTGTGTGTGTGTGTGTCTGTGTGTGTGCGTGTATGTGTTAACAGTCTAGCTCATAAACGACAAGTAGTACGAAACTGATATTAAGTAATTAAGGTTTATATATGGGCCGGATGTGACAGTAACTTTTTCGTTAAAATCGGCTAACCGAAAGTGCCACTTTATATGAACGCTGAAACATATTTTTAAAATTTTCTCAAAAATGGCTCTAATAATTTTGATTAAACTCAGTGTATCATTGTATAATTCAGTGGTATTTAATATTATTTAGGTCTTATCCCCGTTGATGTCACTTTACAGGGCTTAAATGCCCAATGTTCATATAAATCTTCCTCTAAAGTACCTTTAATATGGTTTATTTTAAATAATCAATTATCTCTCATCATTAAAAGTTATGAAAAAATGCTAAATATAACTTTTGAAAGAATTTGATAATTGAATAAAGGAGAAAAAAAATAAAAATGCCTATCCAGGTCGAAAATGAATCTCTGGAAGTACTAGTCCGAAGATATACGTATAATATATCGTTGGAAAGCGGAGAATTTTAGAAAAAACAATATCAAATATAGAAAGTTGTAAAATGTAACGGAGATTGGCAAAAAAAATTATAAATAATATGTTTTGAAAACTGATAATAACATGTTTTCAAGGAAATCAAATGAAATTAATTAACTAAATGCAACCTTTTAAAATATTTTTAAGTTTGAAAGAAATATTTAAGATCCACCTAATAAAGGTAATGACATTGTTTGAATAACTATTTCATTGTACTTCTGTGAAAGAAGAAGTAAAATATAAAATCGTTTCATGCATAAGTTTATAGCCTTAAGTATATTTACTGTAGTTTAATAATTTTATTACAATCCATAATCAATTGATCGTACAATACATGATCAACGGATCATACAATCCATAATCAACCGGTGATATAATAAATAGGGTTTTGGTTATTTCAATGGTATTTATGATTTTTAGCTGTAATTGTTTAGCTTCAGCTCAGTTAAAAGTGCAATTCAAAAATTTTATAAAAACCCGATATGGCCAAACATTATTTGTACTCAAAGTTTAGCAGTAAGTGAAAGTTGTGTGTTGCCCTCACCAGTTTTTTGTGATGTGTATTGCTTCGAGAAGTTTTCTATTGTTGTTTTTGTATTATGTTCCTAATAATTGTTGATTGTTAAAACTTAAGTTAACATGTAATTTTATGTTGTGGTGTGCTAATGTTGTAGTGTTGATGTTTTTTATCTTTTCGCAGTTATACATGTGGTGGGTGGGGGCGGAGTGGCAGAATGGACTAACGGGTGAAGACAGCAATTTGGGTTGCCTGCCAACCTGATAACCGAAGTTATAAAAGATAAAATAATTACGAATTTGCGCCACGGTGCCAAAGAGGAGGAGGGGTTTAGACTCCGGCATTAATCTTCCATTCTCACCATCTGGCCCGAGAAAACAACGTATCGTCGAAAGGCGAGGAAGAGAAGAAAAAAGAAAGGATACTTGTTGGATAACCGTCAGGATACCCATCCTCTTACCGTCCTATCTCTCTTTTACCCATTATGGGCAAACTTCTTGAAAAACTCACCTTAAAACGAGTGTTTCCCATCCTAGACTCAAAACACATAATCCCTGATCACCAATTCGGATTCCACAAATTTCACTTCACTAATCAGCAATGTCATCGTGTGGTAGACGTTGCCTCTACATTGGAGCGCGGAATGTACTGCACGGGAGTCTTTCTCGACGTTCAACAGGCGTCTGGTATCGGGGGCTGATATACAAACTTCGTAAATTCCTACCACCTACTTACTTCCTCATTATTAGTTCCCACCTTACTGACAAATACTTCAAAGTAAATTATAACAATGCTTATTCATCTCTGTTTTCTCAGTTTGTTGGTGTTTCACAAGGTAGTATTCTAGGTTCTATCCTTTACACAGTTTGTACAGCTGATATCCTAACCCATTCCACCAAGGTCACCACCTATGCCTCTTTCATTGTATCCCAAATCCTCCAATCACATATCAAAAATCTTGAAGAATGGAGTGATAACTTAAGAATAAAAATAAATCCAATCAAATTATCTTTACCCTTCTTCGTAAACCTACAACTTCTGGTCCTACAATATCGTTCAATGATATTCTACTTTTTTCTGTTGAACAAATCCATTGGATAAACGTCTCACTTTGAATCCTCATACCAGACTAGAAACCGCTTGACGTTTTCGACTACTGCATCACTTACTTGACAAACGCATTAAACGTCCAACTATTTACAGAAAACTCACCTTTATTTATTATTATTATTTTTTTTTTTTTGAGTCCTCCTCTTCCTCGGCTATAAGGCTATACGGGGACCAGAAAACTCATATATATTACTATAATGAGGTCTATCTGGACTTACGATATTGAGCTTTAGGGCTCTAATAAACCATCAAATTCCTCTCGTATCCAATTCTAAATCCCTCTTAAAATCCTCAATGCTCCCTACTTTTTCACAAATAAAATCTATACCGACAATAATGTACCATCTGTTTCCGATTTAGTTCAATCCAGATATCTAGGTTTTCACAATAAACTTCTGAACCATCCAAACCCTCTTGTTTCTCACGTTGCTTCCTCTTCTATTCCTGATAACTCCCTCTGAAAAGAAGACGGCCTCGGGACCTTATAAAATATAGAAATATAATTGGAGTTCTACCAATGGGTAGTTTCCTTCATGTTATGTTAATGATTTCATATTTAGTTGTTGTATTTATCATTTAATACAGTTGTAAAAAATATACTTGGATTATTCTGGTTTTGAGTTTTCACCTATGTAAGTTTGTTGACAGTTTAGGCAGCTTATTTTGTATATTACGTTTTTCTTGTCTCTTGTTTCTATTTTGTCTTTAGTATTAGTTATATATTTACTTAATTAATTGCTGATGTATAGTCCAAGTTGAAGTTCTCGAAGGTCATAGTTTCTCAATGCTTTTTAATTGCTTGTAAGTTCTCGTATGTATGTCATTTTGAGAAACACGCTTTCATAAAAAATAATGTTATTTGTATTTTGTTGTGTTTCTTTGAAAAATTAGTTTATGAATTGTTCTTTTAGTTTTTTTGTTTATTATGTTATCATTATTGATTGGTGTTGAAGGTGTTCCTGTTTTTTTTTGTTTTTTTGTTATGGGTTATATTTTGTATTCTACTGTACTATTGTTTATTTATAAAATTAATAGAGTAAAATTCTCAGTTAGGTTTTGATAGATTTCTTTTTTTTGATATTAATTGTAGATGACTCTAAACAATTTTATGTGCAGGATATCTTGTAAATAATACGGAATATTTAAAATAGTGATAGTAGAAGTCAAGAAATTAAAACGTTCATATGATAACTACAAATCTGATTCCATGTCAAAAAGGGGGAAATTTAAGTTTTCTGTTTTTTGTGTTTGATTTTTCTTAGTTTATTATTGTCATGCAGATTCAGTTTAATTGCTACTTGTCATTGCTAGTATATGACGATGTGAAGGTTTTTTCTATTTTCGGGTATATAATTGTGTCCTTGAATCTAGGCAAATAAAACTGTCCAGTTGGTCTAGTTTAGTATAAAAACAGTTGAAGTGTGAAATTTAAGTAAGGATGTAATGTGTAAGTAAAATAAATTGCATGAGTGATACCGAATTAAAGGATCCAGTAAAGAAAATGATATGTTTATTTTCTCTATTGCAAGTTTCTACAGAGCTCTAGATATATATATGCAGTTAGCTTCGCGTCAAATGTAACTGGACTGCGAAGTTGCCAACTATTGCTGACGATCTAACACTATTGCTACATTTGCACATAAATGAAGTATTAATGTTAATTTTTTTGTTAGCTTTCTACTATTCCAGGACTTACTATGGATATCTCACTTTAAAAAAAAAACAATATTTGTTTAATATTAGGTTCATATTAGTTTAATTAATATAATGTAATGTAAGAGCTGTATCCACATGGATTGATCAGCAGGCTGTAAATAAAGTAAACCTATGTAATAGGGCAGCAATACTTTCAATAAAGTATTTTTTTCTAGCTACAAAATATCAGTTATTTGCCGTAATTTTTGTGAAAAAACATATGAAATAAAGTACCTAGTTCTACGCTTCAAAGTACCTTATTAATAAAATATTGAAATCAGCAAATGAGCAAATATACATCATATAAATATACATGAGTAGACATGAGGGAGATGGCATCCAGGGATGCATATTACTGACATAAAGCTAAATTTTATTATTACACAAGGGTAGGGGTCTCCAAACTAAGACCCGCGGTTTCGAAGGTTTCTGTGCTACATGGTAAAATTTTTAAAACTACATAGAAAATATGAAATTCAGTTAATCACTCATAAGTAGGCTTAGTATCACCTTTATTTTATGAGTTTTTCTCTTAGAAAGCTTATTTCACCGCTGTAATATCATTTACAGAACAAGATATTTCTGGTTTCAATGCCAGGGCAATGCGAGACTTAAAAGGGAATATCGATACTGCCTTTGGGACATATTGGAGGCCTCAATGTGGCCCACTGGCCACAAAGTTTGGGGACCCCCACACTAGGGGATCAGTCATTCAACTCCTGTTTAACATACACCGAAGTACGTCAGGTATGTCATTTTTTATATAAATTTGTTTATGTTTCCATTTAATTTCATAATAAAATGATTACAAAAATCTACTTTTTGTATTTAATTTTTTTTTTTTAAAGAAAATGCTACCTTTTCTATCACCAAACCTAAGCACAACTGCTAACAGACTATCATTTAGTTCCCCTGACAGCTTGGAGGTAAAGGAAACCGTTTGCCGTGAACTAAAAATTACCGAAGTGATTGATATGGTGCTATTGATAGCATCAGTGACGGATTGGCAGGATAATTATCAGACAACCGGTTTCCCCGCTCGCTCATGATTGATTCCTCTCAAACTCTAAGGAGCTAGCTAATAGCTACCTATATTGCAATATTGACGTTTAAGTAAACTTCTCTAATAACATATTGTTAGCTAATACTAACTTTAGAGTATAAGTTTTAGTATCTACATTAAGCCGTCCATAGTGGATCAAGATAAATGGAAATCCTTAGAAGCAAATATTTAGAGACTATAAATTTATTTATTTTACCCATTCTTTACCATTTCTTCTATATTTTATTCTTATTTGATAAATTATTTTAGGCAGACTTTTCGGCATTTCCTTTGCTATCCATTGGCCCAAGCAGCTGCTTTGTTTTCTTTAAATCCAATATTTTTCTGATAGCCATTAAAAAAAAAAAAAAGAGTCGTAATGAACGTAACATTAGCTGGTTTTTTGCCATCTCTATAGGAATGACAACTCTCAGAAGGGTTGATGACGTCATTTCCATGACCTTCCTTCACTTTTAGAGAATATGTATGTTTTGCTGAATAAATTATTAAATAGACAAAATTCTATTAACAATCGCACACCATTTTATGAAACACTGATTTACACTTGTGCTGCAGTTTGGGAGAGGAGGTTCCTTCATTCTCATGATCACAGACACCCTCTTGATCTGAGGGCCATACGATTTATTCATTCTATGATCCATGAATTAATATACCCGAGACATTTAAGACTATATAAATAGCACTTTTATTTGTAAGATCTGTTGCGTATGCATACATATACAACATCTTATATACTGTTTTAAACAATATGGTTTGACTGCAAGAGTTATTCCAGGTATTCTACAAAGTGTGGCTACAAGAAAGTAAATGCAAGAGATGTTGGTTTTCAGGAACATGGGAGCAAATATACTCAGGAATAGTAGCGACAGACTGAGAAAGCTTAAAAAGGAAAGGTCTTAACAATTGATAATCTTATACTTTAATATTGATATGAGATCTATGAGAAAAATGCCTTTTGCCCAAATCTGTTAATGTTCCCGATATCCAGAGCTGTCTAACTTCAACTCTACTTTATTACTCGACCACCCTTCTGTACTTAATATTCTTATCATTAAAGCCTCCTTCTTATTCATATTTCTTATAAAATCATCTTAACATCTCGATGTCATACAGACCAATTAGCCTACTTCCAATCCTGAAACGAATCCTACTCTTTATAGAATCCCAAAATCTTCCTCCCAATCAGTTCGAATTTTGTTCACAACACTACACAGTCCAACAAGAATCCGAGTGGTCGATCACATTTCCGCAGCACTGTAAAGAAAGCAATATTGCTCAGGTCCATTTCTGGACATAGCTCAAGCTTTTGACAGGGTTTGGCATGCCAGGTTTCTTTTCAAGCTGAAAACCCACCATCCCCAGTCCTTGTTCCTAATCCTCTGCTCCACCTCTCTTATCGTACCTTTCGAGTTCGCCTTGGTACAGAATTTTCCAATTCCTACCCAGTTGAAGCCGGTGTTCCTCAAGATGGCGTCTTGGGCCCTGTTCTTTATATCCCTTTTACCGCTCACATCCATGTCGATCCCATGTCTTCCTGGCAACATTCGCAGATGACAACACCATCCTATTATCCAACTTAGATCCCGAAATAGCGTCCTTAAACCTGCAAAGACATCTATCCCTGATTGAACACTGGTGTAATAAATGGCACATCAAAGCTCCGGCGCAGATTCTGTCTACCACTTTTATTCCACCCAGCTTCCTTTTTCAAACATAGTCCGGTATCTTGGCTTTCTCTTAGACCGAAGATTAACGTGGAAACCACATAGTAGGCTTAAAAGAAAAGAACTTAACATACAATACGGCCAATTATACAGAAAATTTAATAGAAAATCTTAACTTTCAATTAACTACAAATTACTGATCTGCAATACAATCATGAAACCTATTTGGACCTAAGGACTTGGACTTTGGTGGACAGCATAATTTTCTCACATCAAACGCATTCTATCGTTTGGGTCCGAAGTCCTCCGAACAATAGTCAATGCTCAATTCTATGTAACCAACAGTACCCTATATCATGGACTAAATATTCCATTTGACCTAGATCATTGCCTTTCTTCTTACAAATCATCCAAATCCCCTTTCACAATCCCTATCTGGTTCCACTCATCCCTACAATCCTCCTCGAAGGATGAAGCGGCAGTGGTCCAGAGATCTTTTGTAGTATATATCTTGGAGTTCTGGAAATGACCAGATTCTCCACTCACGACATGAGTATATGTGGCTAAAGTGCTCTCACCTAATCTCCACTGGCTTTTGTACCAATTACGCAGTTGAGAGAGTACCACAGGGCACAGGGATCTCTTAGAGTCCTGCTTTTGCCTCTATAGTTGAAGAGACAAGGCTGGCTTGGATTTTCCTGTCTGATTGTGTATGGGTATGACTGTGTTTTTATATTTTTAATTTACTTATCTTTAGGTGTTTTTTTTTTCATTTTTAATGTACATAGTCTTTGATTATTATTTAGTTATTATTTTACTTTTGTAAATTTTATTTTTTTGTATATATGATGTGAATTTGTTCGTATCTCACTATAATTATTGTCCACGTAACATATTATACTTATAAATAAATAAATTTAAAAAAAGTCCCCTATTAAAATTTCCCTTCACAAAGCAATCAGACGCTGGTTGATTATGTATTAAGTAATAAAGAAATATTTTTTTTATACATAATTTATATTTTAATAAACATGAATAAATAATGCTATACACAGAGCTCTAGTAGGTTTATTTATTTAGTTACTAATCTGGGATGAATTCATTCTGAGTGATTTAGATCATTATTTATATATATATATATATATATATATATATATATATATATATATATATATATTTTTTTTTTTTTTTTTTTTTTATTGATGATTAATTATTTCATATTCCATGACTACAGTATTTAAAAAGTATGTATACTTGCACAGTGCATATTTATAAATTATATACTACAAATAAAATTTATTTAATTTATTGATAAATATCTAACAAAAAAGCACAATAATATAAATAAAATATAGACTATTTTAGAGCAGAATATATTTAGTTCTCTTAGTTTATATTGAGATCTCGTTGTTTTTGTATGATTTCTTAAATCTGGTAATAATAAGTTTGACGGTTGTTGGCAAGATTGAAAGAAGATTAGGGTTTTTTCGTAAATGTATGTATTCAATTCTGAGAGCATCTTAAAAATTCCTGAAATTTTTTTTCAATCTTTGTCTATTTGTATAATTTACTACACAGGGTGTTTCAGGGTTATGTTGCCAAAATAAAAATATTAATTAAGGACCTCTAAACAAGAAAAAGCAAAATCATATGAGGGTATGTCCGCAAACACTTTGTTTAGGAGTTTCGTTGTTATGAATTATGTAAGTTATATTAAGTAAAAAAAACTTATTTTTCCTTCCAACTACTTTATTAATTAATTGTTAACATTAAATTAATATTAAAATGTTGTTTAAAGTGACTTCTTGAGCACTGAGACAGGCTCGGCATCTATAGTCAACAGCAGCATTGGAAGAACTGCACTGGATATGTTTTATTGTTTCACAAGATTCAATTATCCTTCTTCGTAAGGAATTGAGATCATTATGTCATCATAATGTAATCCCAAACAAAAAAATCCAGTGGTGTCAGGTCTGGAGAGTGTGCAGGACAGGCCACATGTCCTACACGGCAACCCATTGATTGTGATAATTAAAATTTATCCATTGTCGTGGACCTCTTCCGTAATGTGCAGGACGACCATCTAATTGAAGCTACATGTCCCTTCTCAGTTGTAGTGGAATATGTTCAACTAAATTATAGTAATCATTATTAAGAAATTCCAGAAATGTGCCCGCATTGAATCGAGGCGGCAAGAGATGCAAACCTATTAAAATATTGTCTATTATCTCCAGCTGCACATTACACTGAAACTGGAGCTGAAAATGATGCTCACGAATTGCATGAGGTTTTTCCTGCGACCAGAGATGATTATTTTTCTGATTGAAGATACCTCTTCTTGTAAAGGTAGCTTCATCTGTCTAGAGAATTTTTCCTCACAATTGTGGATTATGCTCAACTTGATTTAAGCACCAATCTCAACACACTGCCAGATGGATTATCATCAAAATATTGCAATTTGGTGGCACTTCTTTCTTCATTTCGTAAATGGGCAAAAATAACATCAGGGCGTGGTATTATAGCAAATGTATCAGTTTCTCTAAGACGTTGAAACCTGGAGATAAAGATATACTTGTTTATTAGTCTTCTATTCGGAA
Source organism: Nezara viridula (assembly GCA_928085145.1). Lineage (NCBI taxonomy): Eukaryota > Metazoa > Arthropoda > Insecta > Hemiptera > Pentatomidae > Nezara > Nezara viridula. The sequence goes on along the minus strand of OV725077.1, from coordinate 142,064,637 downwards.
ATCACCTACCATATTCACGACCTGGCATATTTAACATTAGCATTACCATTGCAATTTCCATGTTATGCAAGGCATATTCATCATTAGTATAAACGGAAGGCAAGATGATGAGTACTCTGCGAAAACCTCTTACAAACTGATAACTGTTTTTGAGAGTTCCAAATAGTATTAATCCAATATAGTATGTAGCCAATAGTTTTTATACGGTAAGTGATGAATATTATTATTCTATCTAATCCATCTTCTAAACAAAGCGTTTGCGGACATACCTTCAATTCGAACAACATTTAATATGAATGTTAATGTTTATATTTAATTAATAAAGTAGTTACCACAAATAAACAGGTTTTATTCATTTTATATAACGTAAATAATTCATAACAACGAAACTCTTCAGGTGTTAATATTTCCTAAACAAAGCGTTTGCAGACATATCTTCAGAGGAAAATTTGTTTTTTGTTGAGGTCCTTAGTTTATTTTTGTAGTTTGGCCACTTAACCCTGAAACATCTTGTATATATATATATATATATATATATATATATATATATATATATATATATATATATATATATATATATATATATATATATATATATATATATATATATATATATATATATATATATATATATCATAAAGATTGTTTGCTTATATGAATAATTTAATTTTCTGTATTATTTTATTTTACCAGAAAATATTCTGTTACATCTTTCCTCATCTATTTTTTTAATATTTCTTTTACAACTAGGTACACACTGATATATATTTTTATTGGTGAAGAAATTGCTGACTGAGGCAAAAGGATCGATAAGTTGGTCGGAGGGTGCACTAAGGGAAACCACACAATATATAAACAATGGGATTTTGAATTGAGTGCCATTCAAAAATATATATATTTTTTTTTTTTTTTTTTTTTGTTATTCTCGTCTTCCTCGCATTTTAGGCTATACGAGGTTTTCCAGTGCCAAGGCATGAGAGTCTTGGGACGTTAATGCTAGAGTTAAAAGCCGCTCTATCGTACTTATTTTATTTTTATTATTTCATCGTACTTATTTCGATAATCCAGCATTGTATTCCAGTATTCATTCGATGTAGGAGAAAGACATAAAATAAAATAAAAATATTTTATTTTTATTTGTGTGTTCACCCACAACCAACTTCCCAACCGATATTTATATTTGAGTTTTTAATTAGTGTTGCCCCAAAATCGGTCTTGATCTTGCACTTTTCAAGACCAAGACCAAGACCGCTTTATTCTTGCATTACCAAGACCAAGACTAGACACTGAAAAAATAAATTGGATTTTGTGAATAAAAATTAAAACAAAATAATAACTGATTCTAGACAATTTTACTTACTAAATGTAAAGAATTGGTAGAATAAATTATCTTTTTCATTTAACTATTCCAATTTTTCTATTGGGTGTTTAGTTAGGTTTCACCGTTTCAAAAAATGACAGTAATAGGTCTATAGGATGCGGTGGTAACATTTTTTAAAGGTTTATTAAATTTACGAAAAAATTATTTAAAATATCGTCTAAATCTGACCAGTTTTAGCAACGCTACTGTGTATTCAATTGTATATACTGATTTTAATAAGTTTCCACTTACCTGTTTATTTTACTTTATTCCATCAAATAAATAGTACTCTAATCTTTCCTCTGATTGATTATCAGGAAAATTATTATTATTATTTTTTTTTAATGATCATATTTAAAATTGAAAACAATTTTTTTGAACCGGTAGGAAAGTCGTGTGATTGGACACAACAGATTGTTTATTTAAATAATTGGTGAACTTGAAAAGATTGTCTCTATTCTACAACTTTTTCACTCCAGATTATTTTAAAATAGCTAAGCAAAGAATAAATGAGATGATTTGTCGGAACTAAGTTACTTATGAAAATTGATAAGTAAATTAGTGATAAGTGTATTTAGTGAGGTTGCAACCTATCACTCTGGCCCATCTTTCTCGACAATGCATTTAATCTATTGTCAAGTTAATTCTATTAATTTGGTCGGCATTTCTATATTTATGTTAATATAGTCTAAATATAAATTAGTAACAAATTAATCAAGAGACATAACATAAATGTTAGGTTATAATTTTAAGCGCAGGTAAAGAAAAAAAAAAAACCTGTCAACGTTTCGCAAATTCAGGCATCGTTGGGATAGAAAAAACATCTAACAGAATTATCACATGGCATTCAAACACATACCAGTTGATGACCAGGTTTGTTTTCTTCTGCTGCGTTTTGGAGACATGAGGCTGTTGGTTTGGATTTTTTTCAAACTATAACATAACATCTAAATGTACCTATACTGTAGCCTTTTTCTAAGATCTTAAAAGTAACATGTTCAATAAACAGCAGTTAGCTAATGGGTAACTGCAAGACTCTTTGGTAAGACCAAAACTGAGTCTTGGTCTTGCATGTGGGCAACACTATTTTTCATTTGAGTAATAAGTCTTGCGGTTAGAATCAATTTTATTTCTCTGTACACCAATGTAAGGTATATATCCCAGAATCGAATCGATTTTTCTGTTCTGTTTTATTACACACATCAAAATCAACATACAGACAGATATGCTAATGTATTTTTATTTATATGAATAAATAATTTTCTAAGAATATATCTTCTATTCTTCTCCGGATTATTGACAATATTTCGATTGTAAATTCATATAACGAATGATAATAATGCAATCTTGAATAACAAAGAGTAGGCGGCGGGGGGAGACAGTAACAAGCTCCAAATAGGAAGCCACCGCTCCCAGGAGACACCATTAGCCCGCCCTTCCGATAGATTTTCACTGTTTTTCACATCCATGCCATTCTTATATTAGCTATGCCAACAAAATTTTACCAATATTAAAACGATGGACAGTCCATCATAAATCTCTCTAAGAACAATTAAGTAATCTAAATAAACATTACCATATTGTTATGTGTTGGATTAAATATTATTTTTATTAAAATAATACGAATAATGGTTGGAAACATCTCATATCGTATAATGTCGACATAATTATAAGTAAGTAGTGAAGTTTTAGAATAGATGTTTATGTGTTGTATTACTCAATTATCTGGACTAGGCGGGAAGAAACAGTACCAGATAAGATCGAAATAAAATGCAAATATAAAAAAGAGGAGGAGCCTATGCTCAAAAGTGGGTTTAGTCTCGAATCTGACTTTTACGCAATACCAATATAAAAGTATTTTTACTTCCCAAAACTCAGATAATTTTTTTTTTTTTAATTCGACAGACATTCAATTAAGTTTGATATTCACCTGCTTTGACGAGGTATATTGCATCGATAGTGAAGGCTCTACGAGATACGCTGATATCGTCGCATTTCCCAAGACAGGAAGGACAGCGCTGATCTTGGATCCAACTGTCCGCTTTGAGAGCAATGACCTCGATCAGGCGGGCGAAGTGGAAAGGGAAAAGAAGAACACGTACGATAAATGTATCCCTTTCCTAAAAGAGAAATTCTGTGAGACCTTCGGAGAGAGAGAGTTCACCGTGAGAGGCCTCTGGTTTGGGTCTCGCGGAACTATCCCAAAAAGAACAAGGAGCTTCCTCGAGGAACTAGGTGTCGACATTAAGGACGTAGCGAGGTTGGCTGAAAATATAGTCCTCGACTCCCTGGGAATCATTCACCACCACGTGCATGGCTAGCCCGAGAGTTTTAATTTATGTATTTGTTTATTTATTTATTTAGTGAATAATTGAAAACAATAGCGATAAAGAGAGAGAAGTGAGAGAAAGGGAAACTTAATGTTAAATTAAAAAAAAAAAAAAGCATGAACAATGAGAAGAAGGAAAAAGGAAAAAAAAAAAAAAAAAAATTTATAAAAATAAAAAAAATAATAAAAATGTATATATATATATTTCTATTTTACTAATATTAACTAATACTTCTGTATATTTATATATAAGTTCATATATTGTCTTAAGGATAGAAGAGTATGCTGTGTATATAGCAACCCAATATAATTGGGCAGCAATCCTTTATATTTTATATTTTATGAAAATAAAGTGTTTCTCTCTTCTTATATAGATTTTTTAAAAAGAAATAACATTTATTCTGTGAATACAAACTTGTTAACGAATAGATTGTACACAATACTATCCAAAAACTAAATGACCAAATTTCTATCATCCTTGAATTAAGGTTCCATATTATAGGTATGAAATAAAATTCAACAAAAAGAGGTTATTGTTCTGTATACATTTTTATTTATTTATTTTTTTTATAGCCAGCTCTTACAAGTATTTATACATGTAGGCCTCCCCTAATTAACAGGGTAATGGTCTAACTTCCCGCTGGGATTAGCCGGGATACGATCCTATGATCTTTGCTTTACTAGTACAGCGCGCTAACTACTCTGCCATACCGGCCCCTCTGTATAAATAACAGCATATAAATAATATATATATATATATATATATATATATATATATATATATATATATATATATATATATATATATATATATATATATTTACAACTTTTCCTTCATCGACCTTTGAGTATTAAATTCAAACTTCACTATTTTATTGGGAATAAGGTCACTTAATTGAATTAAGTGACCTTATTCCCAATAAAATAGTGAAGTTTGAATATATATATATATATATATATATATTATATATATATATATATATATATATATATATACACAGGAGGACAATGTCTTTTTTTTTAATTTAAATTTCAAACAACTGGAGCATACCTGGATGTTGCTCAAGCATTTAAGAGAGTCTGGTATACGTTCCTTCTCTTCAACCTGAAGACGATACCCATTCATACCTAATATCTTATCCTCCAGCCTTTCTATCTAACAGATTTTTCTACCTAGGCTCGGAAATTTCTTCAATAAGACCAGTCCTAACAGGAGTTCCTCAGGAGTCAATACTCGCTCCATTTTTATACATCATATACGCACACGACATTCCTACAAGCTCCGGAACTATTACAGCAATTTACGCAGACGATACAGCAATTCTCTGGGGGCGGGGTGGCCGAATGGGCTAAAGCATGTGCCCAGCACAGCTAGTTGCCTGGCAACCGGATAACAGAGATTTGAGATGATTTAAAAAGTACGTGTTCACGTCCCGGTGCCGGAGGGGATTTTAAATTCCCCGCTCTCACCCCCTGGCCTGGAAAAATTCCGTATAGCCTAAAAGGCGAGGTAGGGAAGAACAAATACAAAAAAAAACATAAAAATCCTATCAACGCCTCAGAGACCTTACATCATCTAACAAAACTAAACGATTGTTGGAAAACATTGGAAAATTCGACTCAACCAAGACAAATCATATTAAATTTACACTGAGTGAGTTATTTCCTCACCTAAAAATATACTGAGTTCAAGGCAAGAAGGAATGCCCCTGGGAATTCCTTACTCTCACGCCGATCAAGCCACTATTAGTATTTTTCTGACAGCAGATCCGCTAATTGTCAGTGCTTCTGATAGGAAAAAAAGTTAAAATAATGTTAAAAACAAATTGTCAATCAGTATATACATTAAACTATTGTTTTATGTAAGATGTTTAAGACGCATGAGAGTAAAATGAAATATAAATATATGGTTCTGAGAGCGCACCATACAACTTTTACTTACCGATCTTAGAGCAGATACGTATTTTATTATTAGGAAGTCGAATTAAGGACGACAAATTCATTTAAAACAATTAATTATAATGTTTTTTTTCCGTGCATCGAATCTGTTAAATGAATACATTTGTATCACTTTCTATTTCCTTTTACGACTGTCTATAGTATCAAACAATATTAATGATTGTGGGTAAAATGGTTCTTGTGGGAAAAATGTGAATTTTATCGAAATAATCCATCCCGAAACTCATATTTGAACTCAGGAGATCTCCGAAAATGTATTTCAGTTCAAAATTCAGATTTGAAATTTTCACGATCGCAAAATTTTTCTTTCTTTATAATACATATATAGGAAACTGAAAGTAAAAATCAACTGTGCTCTGAGATAAAGTCCCTCAAGGTTAACAATGGTGAACAGACTAGTAAAGATTAATCCTGGCTATACGACCTTATAAAATAAATTAAACAAAAAAAAAAAAAAATGTATATATATATATATATATATATATATATATATATATATATATATATAAGTAAGAAAGTAAATATAGTTATCATAGATATATATTTTTTTTAAAACGATTAGAGATTGTTAATAATATACTTTACTACTTGCTACTTTTCATTAGTAATACTGAGGTTAAGCTCTGGAGAAAAGTTTGTTATTAATTATTTTCACCGCCTTCTTCTGTAAAAGTCCAGCTATAAAAAATATTGTAAATGTTATGTTTTTTTTGTATATCATAAATATAGAATATATCAATGGGGGAATCAAGGGAGTTAGGGGAAAAAATGATACATGTTATTAAATACAAAAACAAAATTTAATTAATGATAATTACAAACTTAATTTACTTACTGTTACAGTCATATTTGTCAAGAATGAATCATGCACTGCTAACCTGAAATTAAAATAAACATCAGTAAATTTTCAAAAATGCTGATTATTAATTTATATTGAAAACTATATTTGGTAAAATATAAGATTTTGCAAAATATAAACATGTGATATATTAATTTTAAAAAATGTCTTTGACATGGAAACATTAAGCGAATTTAATGTTAATAATAAGCAAATATGAATGCATTTTTTTGAAAAAAATATCCTGTTGTAAATAGAAATTCTAATTCTGATCATAGTATAAAATCTGGATTTTATATGTACTTAATTTACATATTTAACCAATTCATATTTGATTTGATATTATTAAGAATTACAGATAGTTCTAGCTAATTATCAATAATTTGTTTAAGGTATTTTTGTATTCATTGTGTGTAGGTATTTGATTCAATGTGTAATTTAGGAATGATTTACGTTGTCCTAAAAATTGAATTGATGAAATGTTGAATGAACTACAATTTCAGAGTATTAAAGTTTTTTGAAAGAATATACAATAATAACTTATTTTTAGCTTTCTAAAATGTACTCTCTCTAATTACGCAATTCCGATATCAATTTAATGTCATCTAAATTTTTATTTTTCTCCATTGTAAGGTACTTTGTTTGGGATCTGGCATGGAATCAATGAAGAGAAAAACTGATGTCAAATGTAATAAAATACCCTTGTTTTAAAATATCCAACATCCGTTCATTAATCAACACTTTATGCTATTTCAAAATAATCTGGAATTATTATGCTTTGATAAACACATGGTCTTCTCTTAGATGTTTCCTTTTTCATTGTCAAAAAAAAAAAACAGTATTTGATCATCATATTCTTCCAGCCTATGTGTAAAAGTGACCTTCTAAAAGTGGTTAGCTATCACTTAAAGGAAGATTAATACCACAGCCTGTAGGATTCCAAGACTCCGATAGAAGAAATGGCTGCAGTGGTGACAGGAAAAATATGGCTCTATTCTATCCGCTTTCTTATTGGCTCATGGATACGGTGCTTCCTTTCATTGGTTCTCACCAGACTAATCGGATTTCTACAAGCGGTCGGAAGTTATAACAGAAATAATTATAGAAGAAGTTTACTATCTTGAGATATATTTTTATAATGGAAAGAGGATACCTACAAAATGATAACGGCATAATCTTAAATGTTAATAATTACAATAGGATTATAGCCAATCACTCCATGGAAAATGAATTATAGAAATGCATAAACTAGATTGATAATAGTTAATCATAATATTGTAAATTTGAAACATTAAAACTGTGACAGAAAAGAGAAAGATGCATAAAATAAAACATGGATAATTAAATACGGGAACCTTAATAGAGATTGCATAATAAATTAACGAGAAGTATTCATTCATAATAATTCAAATTTATTTGTTGTAAAAAACAATTTTAAATAAGTCCTCATACCCTTACCGAGTGAACACCAAGAAAAAATACAGGTAATTTCAAATCACAAGAAATAAAGAAAATTGTTTCCCAATACAAAGACGATACAAGCAGAAGTTGTCTTAAAGCCGTATTTCCCAGTTTTATATATATATATATATATATATATATATATATATATATATATATATATATATATATAAATGATTCTAACTAACCGTATAAATAAAACTGTAATATTATAAAGATGATTAATAAAAGAAAATAGAATGAGATTTACAAAATACCATGCAATCTTTAATAACGTCGATTTAAATTTGTAAAAAGGAGGTTTGGCTCAAAAATAACTTTTAATATCGGGGTAAAATATGAAAAAAAAACCCTTTTTTTTATGTTCAAATTATATTCTGTAACTTGGACTCTAGGAAGTGACTTAAATCCATTCCGAAAAGAGCCGCACGAAACTTAAAAAAGTCTTCAACCAAGAACTAATATGCTATTTTTTCCTACCAACCTAATCTTTTAGGTTATACGATATTTTATCAATCCAGGAGGGAGGGCGGGGGATTGATACAGAAGGTAACCCCTCCGGCACCGGGACGGAACTAGTAATTATTTCATCAATTAAACTTTGACAGATTGTCGAGCAACATGTATGTTGCTAATCATTACAAAGATTGTGATTAATGTCTATATCTCCATTACGGGAAATCTAGGTGTAATTTGAAACATTTTTTTGATGGGTCTAATTCATTCCATGCAATATCGAAGTAGTCACCAATTATAGTAGCCTTTAATTATATTTCTGGAAGAACTTGATAAAGAAAAAAACAAAAATAAATATTTAAAATAACTTATTTTAATATTTACAGACATTTCTGAATTAATACCTGCCTTTTCAAAGCAGCAAGTGTAGAATTTCAACTTACAGAATCATAATCCTTTAATCCATATTTAATATTTCATTTGACATTTCTTTCTTTTCTTTTTTTTTAACAATTCCTAGTACTCTTTTTTGGACAACACTCAAAAATAGTCTTTGGCCTTTATTATTTTATTTTTTGGAATCAAGTAAATATTTCCCTTCCTCATTAGTCCTTGATATCTCATAAAACGAAATATGAGTATTCAAAAAAATATATGTAATTTATATAATATTAAATATATCTAATTTAAGAATAAAAATTAATTTATTATAAAAATATAAATTCAACTTCGAAACACACCCACCTATATAACGCATCCCGTAAGTAGAGGGAAATATTTAAAATGTTAATAGTAGACTTCAAGATCTACAAAAAATTTATATAATGAATTGCCTAATTTCTATCAGAAAAGTGGGAAATTTAATTTATGTGTTTTTTTTTAAGCAAGTCCCGTTTTTTGTTGAATAGGAAGCGACAATTTAAAAACATTTGATTTAAGTAATTAAACATTGATCTATAATGAAGTAGATAAAATTTACTTTAAACAAAAGTAGAGTTTATCACTGTTAAAACTGTTTGAAGAGGACTTTTGAGCGGCTAAATACAGATAAGTTCCGTTTAAAAAAAATTCATAAATTATCATAATAATAATTATTTGTGATTTTTTTTTTTTATCACCCCTCAACAGTACTACGATTACTCCATTCTTACAAAAATGTTCTCGTTTAGTATGCTTTAAGTCCATACTAATTAACTTGAGGTTTATTAGAAAATATTTTGAGATTCACCTCAAGTTGTGTGATTTCCTATCAAGTCATCTTTAAGTCACCGTGTTTCCTGCTAAAATGACTATAATAACTGTTAAAAAAATTTTATTTGTTGTTTTTTCGTGTTAAGGGAATGTATAGTAATAAGCATAATCAGCTAAAATACATTTTACTTATAAATATAAAAAAGTTAAAGATTATAATTTTATTAAAAATATTTTTAATTATTTGGTTTTGAAAGTTGATCAGGAGTTGGTATATCATATTGATATCTCAAGCAATGAAAGAGCAGACCAAGTAGCTAACTTAGCAAGGTAGGGAGAGGCACCAACCATAATTTCAATAAACTGTAGAAGACATGATACACGAAACAAAAAATATGTTATTGGAATAGGGTAAATAGATGAAAAACTAAACAGTCAAAACTATTAGAAATAAAAACAGAGTGCAAAAAATGGGCTACTAGCACAAGAACATCCAGAAGAGAAGAAACCATATTGTGAAGAATACGAATTGGTCACTGCCTGTTTACTCACGAGTACCTTTTCAGAGGACTAGAAGCACCCACGTGCCAAAAGTAAATAAACCGCAGTCAGTGAAGCATCTGTTAGTAGAGTGCCACGAGTTCAACAACATTCGGCGAAAATTGAAACTACCAATAGCAATGAAAGAAATATTAAGAGACAACAAAAATGGAGTCACCACCATATTCCTATACTTTATAGAAACCAAATATTACAATGTAGTATGGAAAACTAGCCGCCAATGATATTCTAGGGTAGAGGCGATTACAAATAAAAAATATAATATATATATATATATATATATATTAAGTAAAGTGGACACATTTTATTAATAAATATAAAAAAAATAAAAATAATGATATTTTTCACGTTAAGTGGTTATCGAGTTGTTTTTCTCGCGGATCTCCGTCATAGGAATTGATATGTATTTATAGGTGAAAAACCCAATGTTTCTCGCTTTAATATTTAGATTTTCATAAAACTGATAGAAGCAATCAGTAGGTTCCTTCATTTTAGTAAGTTTATATTCCAAGTTATCTATAATTTCTAAACCGGACCACCAAAGTTTGTTTACCAGCATCAACACCAACCAAGTGTACTACTCAACTGGCATTACGGAGAGAACCCACAAACTACTTTTACAATTAAACTTCAGACTGGACAATATAATGACAATAGACGACGCTTTATTCTACCAATGGAATAACTCTTTCATAAAAACAGATACGTCTCTATCTATTAAAATACAAACTGACGACGACCAATTCGTCAAAAAACACTTATTTACAGAAATGAAACACAAATACCTCGGATACACAACCCTTTATACAGATGCGTCAAAAACGGATAGTGACGTAGGATGTGCAGTAATACTGAAAGACCAGTGCTTCAAATTCAATTTGTCCCAAATAAACAGCGTCTTCACAGGCGAACTATTCGCCATATATCAGGCGTTGTTATTAGTAACAGAAAAAAACATAAAATATTGCCTTATAGTTACAAACTCTTTAAGCTCATTAATGGCCATTGCCGAAGGGAAAGCCGACAATGCCATTTCCAGGAAAATCAAAAACTGCCTCTGGGAAATGAAGGAGTCGTCGGACAGAGACATCGTCCTCGCATGGGCACCCTCACATTGTGGCATATCTGGGAACGAAGCTGCAGACAGAGCTGCGAACCTGGCAAGAAGAAAAACTAATGGAACCACAATGATCAATTTAACGACCACTGCTGACTGGAGATTGGAATGCAAAAAAATCCTAAATGAAAAATGGCAATTCAAGTGGAACCAATCTACGAATAAATTGCAAGAAATTAAAAAAGATACCAAACCGTGGACGACCTCTTTCAGAAAGAACAGGAAAGAAGAAACAATTTTAACTCGGCTTAGAATTGGACATGCAGCCTTTACCCATGGCTACCTAATGAGAGGCCTGGAACCACCATTTTGTAAAACATGCAACACATCACTTACACTGAAACACATTGTAACAACTTGCAGACTATACTCTGACACCAGAACAAAACATAATATACCTTCCAACATATCTGAAGCACTTTCAGATGACGAAGGAAAGATACAAAAAGTGTTTGAATTTATAAAAGACATTAAATTTGTACATCTAATTTGATTACATCTAAAGCCGCTAATGACCCGATCGGGTAGATGCGGAATGTAACAATAAATAAATATATTCCAAGCTTTCTTTTCTTTTCTTATTCCAAGTTTTCTTTTCTTTTCTTATTCCAAGTTTTCTTTTCTTTTCTTATTTCAAGTTTTCTTTTCTTTTCTTTTGTTATAATCTTGTTTTTCTTTTATTATGGTATGATTGCATTTCATACATCCTAAATACCCAATACCCTTAATTAATGCAAAATATATTTTTCTCAATAAAAAAAATATTATTAGTTAATAATTTTAGTAAGAAACATTAAGTTTGTCATTGATAAATACATATCAATTTCTACGAAGGAGATCTGGGAGAAAAACAACTCCATAACCACTTTACAAGAAAAATATTTAAAATATCAATTTTTTTAGAGTATTTATGAGTAAAATGTGTTTTTAGGCAATTATATTTATTACAATACATCCCATGTCACAAAAAAAAAAAACAATAAATTAAAGCTTTGCATCAATTAATTGTAGTAAGTTTTGTAGAAAGCAGAGATACTTCATAGTGACTGAATAGGAGATCACATCGCTTCTTTACACAACTTGAGGTGAATCTCAAAATTTTTTTAGATAAACCTCAACTTAATTAATATTAGATACGACCAAGTGTGCAATTTTTTGGATTAAAGGTGGATGTAATTAATATTACGAGGTTATTATATTTAGTTATTGACTTTGAATAATTCTTCTTCAAATAATAATTTGTCACCCCGTCGTAGACATCATCATACTCTGCAATTTAGTAATGTGGACCTTTGTTAGTTTGTTGTAAACTCAGCCACAATTACAATAAATTATCAGACAGCCCTCAGGCGGAATCGAAGAAAAGTTTCTGCTTAGTGTTCCATGGCCTATTGTGTTTAATTGTGCAGAAAATACCGTTCGAACACACCACAATTTATGATATTGATTCAAGCAAATGGTGAATGCTTCAATGAAGAACACTTATACTTTGAAAAATATATGTGTTTTTCATTAAACCGGTGAAAAAACGAATGCTGGATCGAAATGTATACCGTAATAAATGTAAAAGCACCTTAAGAACTTGAAAAGGTTTCGATAAATATAGGACATAAGAAGTTACTATTATTTATCAACTATAAAAAAGGAAATTGCTTTGTAAATTATAAGATAACTGATATTTTAATAGTTGCAGAAAAATTAGTTTTATCTTCTGGCTTGAAACGCTGCAAATTATCACACAATGATTTATTATTTAAAAATAGATATATCTTAAATGTAACGATACATTAATTAAGCAGCCATCTTGAAAGAAAACTATATATCGGTGAAGTATGTTACATGAATTTAAAGAGTTTCGTGTAGAAGTCTTTGGCCAAGTCTCTGCCGAAATCGATAGGTCTCTGCAGGCGCTAAAGTCTATTCAACGCAAAACACAGGTTTTCCGGACTTATAAATGAAAGATCGGATGGTAATGGAGAGTTCCGAGGACCATTCTACCACATCATCCAAGCAGTACTTTGACGTTGATATCAAACCTCAAAACGATCGGTCCAGTAGTCTCAGAGAAAGTTACGAGGGATGGTAAAATATGATTCCGAATAACTCAAAAAGTATACACTTTTTTGAGGATATTGACATATGATGTATCAAAGGTATTTAAATTTCCTGAAAAAATGAAGGAAGTTTCATCGAAATCAAAGTACTTTGAGCATAGATATCGTGATTTTTAAATATTTGTGGTCTATTATTTTCAATAATCAACGATTGTGATCTACGAAAAAATTCAAAAACTTAACCCCCTCTCAAAATTTGAGGTTTCACGTTTCAGGATGCGTCGAATTCGAAAAACCAATAAAAATTTGTATGTCCGTCCGCCGTCCGTGCATTTTCTCCAAAACTGCTGGACCGATTTTTTTCACATTTGTATATAGAATCAGAGGTCATCCGAGGATGATCCTCCTTCATCGACATTATTATCCGCCTCTTTTTTATATGGTCCACGGAATTATTATAAGTTTAGGGAATTTCCAAAAAAACAAAAAAAAAAAATGTTAAAATCGGACAATAAGCAAAGATATGGTCTCTAGTTTTTTTTTTTAATATGTTCTACTGCAAATGTTATATCCTTTGTTTGGTTTTTATATTTTGAATGTGTTACTGAAGTAATGCTATTTTTTTAGCATACTACTAATGATTAAAAAAAAAAGTTTAGTCCAATAATTAGAATCACCTTTTATTTATTTTTCTTTGTAACTAGAAGGTAATGTTACTTTAGATGTATAATTGTTTGGAAATAATAAACCATTGTGGAATAATTTGCAGCGGTTTTTTTTCTAAAATTGTTTATTGAGATATATTAAAATCTGTCACATCTAATTACAAAAGTAATAGGGATAAAATAGTAGCTCATTCTCACTATGTGCAATAAATAAAAATTCATAAACATCAAAATAACACTAAAAGTAAATGTATATAAACTAAACAATTAGAAACTAAACTAATCAAAATAACTAGTTAAACAACACATTTGAGGGCAGATTAACTTTTTTTCCTTGGTCGATTGCAAAGGTTGATTATTTAAAATAATTCTTAATAATCAAATATTGTACTTAATTAAAATTAATTTGTTTTTTTCTATTTATGTTTTTTGGGTATGTGTGTGCGTGTGTGTCTTTAGGAGGGTAGAAAGAGAGAGAAAGAGTGAGAGAGAGAGAGTGAGAGAGAGAGAGAGAGAGAGAGAGAGAGAGAGAGAGAGAGAGAGAGAGAGAGAGAGAGAGAGAGAGAGAAGTTGTTGCCAACAGGCAAGAGAGAAGTCTTCATGAAATAGTCCCTCAACGAGAACTATCGCCCAAGGCTGTGCGGTGAACCAAGGCAATGTGTGACTAGGCTCAGATTAGATGCCTGCAATATCGTTCTGTTTGTCCCCAGATAGCCTTATTGCATTGCGAGTCTGCACTTTCAAATCAATTTACAACTGTAACAGTCTTCTTCAGCTTTCATAAACACTAGAATGAAAATATTTATATACCAACCAAGTTTTTGTATTGGCGATTTATAAAAAAATAAGACCAATAAAAATTTAAATATATGTGAAATTAATATAACGATAAAAATTGTCATTTTATATATGTCTATATGGGGTTATTTATTTATTTGGCAAACCTACCAAATGAGATTGTCAATTCTCAATGTTTCCAATTTACATAGTTCAGGTTCGGCAATAATTGTTTTATTTTTGTCAATAGATACATTCTTTACTTCCTGTTATGTATATTTTATTATAAAGCCCCTCAATCCATATCAAAACAGCGGCAGCTTCTGCTCTGCGTAGTTCTGCGCTCCCGAAAAGTGATTCAATATTTACATGTGAGTTTAAATACACATTCTTTTAAAGTTTTCCTTTATTCATACCTCCATATTTACGTCTTCGGTGTGTTTTATCGTCTAAATACTATCCTATTCTTCTCCATACCTAAATAAGATAAGATAAAATAAAAATGATGAGACGATAAAAGGTCTCAAGAGATATAAAACAAAAAATAAAAATAATTTTGTATATCCAATCGCACCTAACTGGGTACATAGATATATACCCCGTATTTGCAAAAGAGAAATGTATGCATGCCTGTGTAACAACACACTGCTACTAGTAAACCAATTAAAAATTACAATTTTTCTTGTACGAAGCTTGCTCATCATTTTTTTAGGTTTTGCTTGCTAATACTCCGTGTCCGTTGGTAGGGCAAATTTATTAAATAATACAATGTAGCATGGATAAAAATCTGTTAGTGATGTTATCTATCATATTGTATAATTTATTGAAAAAATATCAATTTCAAAAAAATCTTAAAATAGACAACCATACAAAACATCTAACGATTAGTTTACATTCAAACAATTTTCCTCCATATCGCACTCAAAAATCAAAAATAAAATAAATTGTTATTAAAAAATATTAAAATATATTTAAATTGAATATTAAAAAAATAAATCAAGGCATCAGGAACTGTAGCAGCGCAGAAAGGTAAGAAATTACGGTGGCCTGTCATGATCTATGTGTGACCCTTGTTCTTCTCTTACTACTGGAATTGCTCTACATCAGAACCAGAAGTAGTAGGTAAAAAGCTTTCATATTATAAAAAAAAAAAATTGAATAATGCACTTGCAAAGAAACGTATGTCAAAATTATTATGTGTTTAATTTTATTATTTGAAACTACACTTGATTAGTAAGATTAAGAAAAATTAAATAAATACAAAAATAGAGTTAAGTAAAAACCTAATGCCATTCCTTTTGGGTACGTAAACAAAAATATTGTATAAAAATAGAATTTGTATAAAAATTCAAACAACAACGTTTACTAATATATAAATAAATGTATAATTCTCGCACTCTTCAAAATCTTTTAATTTTAATCTACACTTATATATAATATGGTAGTATAGATTAATTTTCCTTATATCAGGAGCGATGGATTTTGATCAATAAAGAATCAAATGAAAGGGAATTTACGTAATTCTTTCCCATTTTATATTGTGAACCTGGATAGTATTTCAAATGAAATATTTTAAAATTCAACTTTCATCAATTCCAAAATATAATTTTAAAAAGTAAAAAAAAATATTGCTAAAAACACGTTATTTGAAAAAGAGAAATTTGATAAACATGATGCTTTCTTAAATTTTCCAAAAGTGGCTGAATTTATAAATAGAATAACGATAAAATTGTACGATTATTTAAAATATTCAACCAATAGTGAATATAATACGCTTATAATTCTGTCGGCTCATCGGCGATGGCAAAATATAGATTTAAGTTGGCTGGCTGAACAATTGAAAACAATAGAGATAAAGAGAGAAAAGTGAGAGAAAGGGAAACTAAATGTTAAAAAAAAAAAAAAAAAAAAAAAAAGCATAAATAATGAAAGGAAGGAAAAAGGAAAAAAAAAAAATGGAAAAAATAATAAAAATGTATATATATATATATATATATATTACTAATATTAACTAAGACTTCTGTATATTTATATATAAGTTCATATATTGTCCTAAGGATAGAAGAGTATGCTGTGTGTATAGCAACCAAATATAATTGGGCAGCAATCCTTTATATTTTATATTTTATGAAAATAAAGTGTTTCTCTCTCTACAAGAATATTAACAAGATGGAGGTGAGCCCCAACACCATGATTGGCAATAAAAAAATAATGATTAAAAACTAGACTGAAACCAAGTTAAACTTGGAAACGGAACTGTTGATAGGCCAGGCACTAAGCTAGAAGAGTTTTTTTTTTTAATAAAAACGAAATTTTAATTTCCGGATACAAATGGTTAGATATATAAGATTAATATATAGACTAATAAACAAAGGAGTTGACTTGTTTTACATGAAAGAGATTTATCTTACAAGTCACCAAAAGACTTGTAGGATGACTAAAACGCAAAAACAAAAAAAATTGTTACTACTAAGAAACGAGCTCCTGCTTTAGCAAAACTTACTAAAGCAGATAATCTAGAATCTTCTAAGAAAGGAGTCGGACATAAATCATTAATACCATCTATAGAAACCACATTCCAACCTGTAACTAATTCTAGCAATCAAGACAAACCTTTTGCATTTACAAACCCTTCTAAGAAGGAAATCAGCGAGAAATCAACAAAGCTATTTATCTCTAAACAAATCACTCCATCTAACGCAACGACACCCCAACATGTTATTATTTCTAGCAATCATGACTAATGCAATTAATTCTTGTGCAACTTCAAACCCTCCATCTATTTATGTGAAATATTTTCAAAATTTCAAAAATGTATGTCAAAGCTTGGAATCCGAAGTGTAGCATAAATCAAACAACTATCTACGCGTCAATCTGAGATGACTATGACTATAGTAAAATTATTAAACTACTACAAACTAAAAATGCTCAATTTCACACATACCAACTCCAAGAAGAAAAAACCTTTTCGTATTGTTATTAGAAATCTCCATCATACTACTCCAATTGAAGACATAACATTTGAATTCAATGAACAAGGATACAATGTTAACAATATCACTAATGCACAACATCCTGAAACTAAATTTGCCTTAGTGATATTCTTTATTGACTTAGTACAAAATTAAAAAAGAATCAGGAGATAAACTTGAATATTTGTTTCGCACGAAAAGAAGAACTGTACATGCAAAAAGAACCACCACAATGTCAAAGAAGCCAAGCTTAGGGTCACGCAAAAGGTTACTGTAGACTTCCCGCAAAATACGTCAAGTTCGCAGGATCATATCTTACAGTGTACTACTCAAAACTTAGAGAAACGCCTGCTACTTCTGGCAACTGCAATGTTGCCCACCCAGCTAACTTCAACGGATGCACTGTGTTTAGAGCTTCAAAAGAACTTAGAAACAAGCAATTTACCAATAATATGACCTCAGGAACTAGCGTCGATGAAAATCCTTCCTCATCAAGAACCGAAAATCTGGGAAATACTACCAAAGCCAACACAACTCTACGCGAAACAAAAGATGGAGATAATCAGACAAATCAAAAATTAGTGGAGAATAGTGCTTCATCTTAACCGGTTGTTGAACCAGCTGCAAAGGTAACAGGTAGGTATTCTTGTTAAACTGAGGGAGTTAAGCTGATATACTTTATTGTTTGTTCTTATTCTCCATCTTCCTAAATCTTGAATTGGTCCAAAGAAGCATCTAAAACCATCTCTTTAAAATTTATCAATTGTTTCAGCAACAAGAATCTTGTATTGCCTAACCTTAATGTTTTTGCTCAGAAATCTATTTCTAAACTGCGCAATTAGAGCAAAGTATGCTTCATTTACTTAAACTAATCTAACTAATTATTTTCTTATCTTAATTGATAAGATATCTGAAAATGTAGACCACTTTTAAGGTGTAGTCGCTAATAACACATTTATGTTGAGGTTGAACGGGTTTACATCTCCATACCATTATTTTTGCTTTTTCACTCATTTACTCTGAGACTCAGATCCCGCGCTTCTGTAACAAGCTTAATAAACTCACATCTTAGGCTAGCCAGAATCCTTCCAATGACCGCTACATCATCTGCATAAATAGCTGCATATGCAGCCAATATCTGTGCCATCTTGATGTAGATGGTTCCTCCTGGGTCTAGCTCAGCTCGCTTCACAATAGCTTGAAGGGCAATATTGAATAAAAGGTCTCCTTGCCTCGATTTATTCTTTACTTCAGATGGATCTGAAGGTCCACTAATGGTTTTAATCCGGCATTTGTTCCAAACCATTGTACACCTGGTCAGCCTGATGAGCTTATCTACTAACTTACCTCTTCTCTTGAAAATAAATGGAATATTGAATGGAAAATTAGTTCAGAAAATCTCCAAGAAATTAAGATTATGGAAGACTTCAAACCGAAAATGAAGACGGAAAGCAGTGATTCATTGTTACTAACGAATCCGACTTTGCGAGTTTTCTTAAGGGTACCTCCTGCGAGGATTAAAATACCCACCTTGAACCCATTGCCCAGTAACAAAGGCTGAGAAGCACATACTTTTATAGTGTAGTTGCTACACTTCTTTAAGGTTTTTCAATAAAAACTTACAAAAGTTAGAATATAAATTGGACTACTTAAATACGTATATTGAACCCGACGTGTTTATACCTGGAATGTTTGTACAGTATGAAATTCTATTACGGAAAAAAATAACGAATTACCCTATCGTGAGATTATTCATTGGTAATTTTCAGAGTACAAGCTTGACTGGAAAATGTTATATTGAGATGTACCTGAAAAAAAAAAATTAGAAAAACAAACATATTATTGTTTTTCGCACAAAAAGATTCAGACAATTTAAATACTCGGAATTATACGTGAAATGTATCGACATAAAAAAAACCAAATACAGTAGATATTGTCGAATTAAAAACTATGCTAACTTTATTTCGTACTGATGAACCAAAAATGTTGATGAGATGTTTATTTTATTTATTTTATACCGATGTGATAAATTTAGAAAACACTGTACACTGTACTAGTACTGATCATAGTTTCTTTGTTTATAAAGCGACTGAGAATAACTAACAAATATCTATAAAATTTAAGTAATTTCGAGTTGCTTGTGTTGGTCAATTCACTGGAATAATACGGATAACGCTTTAATTTAATATGTCTACATCTATAAGAGACATAAAGGAGAATAACGATTAGCAAACTATTCTCGGATGGTATTAGTGTATCCTCAATAAGAAAGTATTAGTTCATATAATTGAACATACAATAGTTGGAATTTATTTGTATTCTTCAGAATGATGACGACTATTTTCTCTCTCAAGAAAATGGAAATCATCCGATAAAAACCGTCCGTGAACTTTTGCTCACTCGATTATGACTTTGGCCAAGTAAATTGGCCAAAAATAACTAGTTGATTATTTTTTTTTTTATGTACCCTAAGGCTTTTATTTTAGAGATTTTTCAGTAACATCCTAACAATATTTCTTTCTGCCTAAATTAAGAAAACAAATTGTCGTTATCTGCATTTCTCTTTTTTAATATGTCGATACATGAAATTCATTCTCATAAAGCTAGGGTTTGGTTGAGATTAAAATGAATATGGAACAGTGTTTCAACATATTAGTTATTCGCTGTCATTGTTTCGCTAAAGTTTGTTCAATAACAACGAAACTGTTGTTACACAATGACGTTGTAAATTGAAATGGATTGTATCAGCCATTCTAATCAGTCACTATTCGTGCAGTTTCTCTTTCATTCATTAATTTATAGTTTCATGAGTTTGTAAATTATTTACTAGGCGCTAACATTGGTTTTCTATAGAAAATTTAACTATAAAGTTAATACAAGATTAATTTAATTAAAACTACATTTTAATCGAATAAAAAATAAATTTCTGTTTAAGTGTATCAAAAACTCATTTTGTTAATAATTTGACTCGGTGTTATAATTTAAAAACAATAGCACTTCATGCTAATTACCAAGGGCAAAAAAATTTGGTGCACACACAATTCTCATTTACCGCTCTAATTTGAATAAAAATCATTTTCTGGCAATGTTGGGCTATTATAAAATTTTTGAAGTACACTTTAAATGGAGCTAAAGCTTACAGATAACAAATCAATAAGACCATTAAAATTACAAAAAGTCTATTTATTATATCGACGGTAGGCAATAAAAATCTAGTTACTCCATCTGCTTTTGTAAACCATATAACTTCAGACTCTGAGCCATTCAGTTGACAGAATGACTAATTCTGACTTCAACATTTTTGACTAATTAATTTTAGTGATATTTCTAATTGGAAAAGTTATATCTATACAGAATTTAAATCAGAAATTCAATTGCATTTTTGGCATGGAATTCATAAATTATCGATTATTTGTATTATATTTAAAATGTATCAATGTTACATATGGAAGTAATTAATCGTTAAAAAATAAATTTGTTTATATTTTATATAATTCGAATATAAAAACAAATATTTTATCAGTAAGGTTTTTCTATTTGGCACGGATTAAACTGGCATCTCTCCATCTCCCATGGAAATCATAAGATGGCTTTTGTTTATTTAAGAAAAGTGAAAAAAAAAGGTAGTTTTAATTTTTCATAATAGACGTATTACAATTTTTCCGATTACATGCGATGTAAAAACAATTAATTAATAGCACCAAAACTATTTTTTTGTTCACAGATCGGGCTTGAATTTCGACCACTATTCAATTTTAGTTATTTCCTTTAGTGTGAAAAATTTTACTCCGCCCAAATCATTTTACAAGCTCATATTAAACCGAAACAAAAATACTTAAATTCAACCGGCACCATTAACGCTTCTGTATAGATGGAAAAAAATATGAAACATTTGTTTAATGATTTTACCTAAGATATTAGTTATCTTATTTTTAAATTTCGTTTAAAAATCACAAAAGGTTTTGAGGCGAGGAAATATGTATTAGATATTCAGAAAAACACAATTTTAAAGAACTGTAACGGTATACGTGAATTATATTAAACAAAAAATAAAATAAAAAATGGAAAACATAAATTCTTCCATTAATTTAAGATAACTTGAAGGACTCATTTTATTAAACACGGTTCACTCTTCAGTTAATGAGGCAAGTGAATTTTGAAAGAAGTTGAATAAGGTTGTTTTAAAAATATGTTTTATGAATTATATTGACAAATGAAATACAACTTGTGAATGGTATTATATAATGAAAAGAGGCATCTGAAGAATCATTTAAGGTACGCACTTAAAAATAGAAGTTTAAAATCATTTAATCAAATTAAAGAGAAGTTATATTATTTTCTGTCCTCTAGTTTCAAGTACCTAAGGCTTTATTTATCAATTTTAGACCCTACAATTTTTTATACGAGAGTCTTTGCCTTTCATTACAAAAATATTACATTTTTGGGCTTAAGAACGCAGGGTCTGATAGTTCCGAAGGAATCCGAAAGGGAAAAAAGAAAAGAATTCGGAACTATCAGGTCTTGATGTCCGCATCAACATCTTCTAAGCCCAATTGGTCCCGTATCGATATACAGACTTACTACCATTCTAGTATTGAAGCCTTATGAAAATATTCATATCGAGTATTGAATTTATGAAGAGTATTGAAAATATTTGTATCGATTTTATCTATTTTAGAAAGACAAACATAAAAAAAAAATGGAGAATACGATTAGCTAATCCCCCATGAAATTATGAATCCAACGGTATCCCATTCATGGCATTTGAATATGACAGAAGCTTATATTTGGTGCATAACCGATTTTGAGCCTTACTATAATAACATATGTGGAGATTTTACAACTTTGTTAATTACTTCAGTATTTATTCTTTATTTTTATCAACAAAACCGTCGCACAAACTCTAGGAAGTTGAATATACCTGTGTAAATTGAATAAATATTGATATTCTCCGCAATTTTATTTTTTATATTATTAGATTATTTTTCAGAAGTTTGATTTTTTTTTTTAACTTTTATTATGATATTTACAACTGTATTAGTATGAATACATCAAGTAAATGTGTACATAGGAATATAATCACATAAAACACGCTTGTTGAGAAACCACCCATTGGTAGCACTCTAATAATTTGTCTACATCAGGAGATCACGAGGCCATCTCCTTTTCAGAGGCCTCGGAGGATTATCAGGAATCGAATACGAAGCAAGGTTAGAAACAAGAGGATTCGGATGGTTATGAAGTTTATTATGGAAGGATAGGTATCTGGATTCGGCCAAATCGGAAACATATGGAACATTGAGGTCTTTATGGATTATTTTATTTGTGACAAAGTAAGGAGCATTGAGAAGTTTGATTTGACATTAAATATTTCATAGATTTTTTTTTCTTCTATTTAATGTTACTTTTATTTCAGAAAATGACAAAATAACATATTCAACAAGAACTTTCAATCAGGAAAAATCAAAAAGAATCCAAAGATCATATTTTTGGAATTCATTACGTCATCAATTATGTTTAAAGAAAAATGGACATTGAAAACGTTCAGGAAGAACTAAAAATTTAATCCTTCTGCTGAGTAAAAATTAATATCATTTGTGTTGATACTACTGCTAAAAATCTAGAAGAGTACTGGCTGATAAAATAGCCGATGTTATTAGGACCCAAGAAAACTCATATCACAAGGCTTTAAAGGTTTATTTCCAGAACGAGTTCTGCGCAAGCGTTAACCCTACACATACACTCTTAATTTCGTCTCTTATAAAGTGACTTTATTATCAGTGAAATAATTCATGTTATTTGTGAAAAAGTAGTGTGAACTGTTCAGTTAACAATTAAGTTGAAACTGGACATAAATAAGGTGAGTAATCACTTATTTATAACGGCATTGTGAACAATGTAAATAGACCTGAGGATAGTGATAGATAACAAGCCGGCCATATACATTCGCTAATCCGACCAGTGGGCTGCTGCCCTTCGGTGGAAGTACATCTACGTTTCTCAGAATTTCACAAATTCGCGTAATATATACGTAATTGATAAAAGACTTTTTTTTAAAAATTATTACATTTACCTCTAATTAATTAACTTGAGATGCGATATTTTCACATGGTAATGTCGAGCAAAGGTAGCAATCGAACTTTAAGATCTAGGAGTCTAGATACCACAAAGAGTTCACCTATCAAGAAAAGGGCTAGACGCTCTAAAAAAAATACCCCACCAGCTACACCAGAGAGCTCAGTTGACGAAGTCGAAAATCAACCTGGCACATCATCACAAAATATGTCAACACAAGCTATATCAATACAAGGTACGTTAGAAGAATCGCCCTTTTTTACAGCTAATCCATTCCAAGTGTTGTCAAACACACAGAATGAACAAATGGAAGCAGTACCCATCCCTAGTGAACCTAAACCCCCACCAATATTCGTTAGAAACATAAAAAATTTTCAATTAATGTGTCTACAATTCAATAATATAGTGGGTTCAGGTAAATACTTATGCCAAAGCCGCATTAATGACACGAAATTAATGCCTGACACCCCAGATACGTACAGAAAAATTCTCAAGTATTTATCTGACACTAAGGCGGATTATCACACATATCAGCTGCGCCAAGAGAGAGCGCTCAGGGTGGTGATCAGGAGATTACACCCATCAACACCACTGGATGCCATTAAAGAAGAACTAACTGAGATGGGGTTCCGTGTTCGCCAAATAGTGAATATATTCAAGGAAGATAGAGAACAGCCTGGCTCAAAAAATAAAATACCGCCCCCACTATTCTTCGTTGACCTTGACCAAACGCCCCAGGTCGAAGACATCTACAAGGTCACACGCTTTTACTACACTAGCGTTGTTGTAGAAAAGCCCTACACTAAGCGCGACATTGTACAATGCCATAACTGCCAGGTTTATGGTCATACGAAACGCCATTGCCACCACATTCTTAGATGTGTCCGGTGCGGTGATAAACATAAAACAGAGGACTGCCAGAAGTCCAGAAGAACACCAGCTGTATGCGCTTTATGCCATTAAGGGCACTTAGCGAACTACAAGGGTTGCCAAACATATAAGGAACTAAAAGCAAGAATTTATTCAGCTCCAAGAGAAGAACGGCCATCCAGGCCACCAAGACAACCCTCTAGAACTGTAAATACAAGAGTGTCCTATGCTCAGATATTCAAAGGAGATACTGCACCCACACAAACTCAGGCACTGCCACAAGAACCTCAACCTCGAGTATTCACATCTCAACCTCAAGACCCTTATCCCATCTCTGAACCTAGGCCTAATAACCAGACATTCATTCCTCCTCCTCCCAATGCCACTGACCTCACAAGCCTATTGACTTCTTTTCTCTCTGAATTCAGATCACTCATCACTCCTCTCATTTCCTTACTTACCAATGTTGTATCCAACCTCATCCCACTGCCGAGAAATCCTTAAATGTCCCCAATCAAATCCCTCTCCGTTCTCCTTTGGAATGCGAATGGTATTCGAAATCACATCAACGAGCTAACAATCTTATTACAGGACAAAAACATTGATGTAGCATTAATAACTGAAACTCGACTTACCAACAAACGACCACTTAACATCCCCAACTATCATATCTATCGAACCGACCATCCTGATGGAACAGCACATGCTGGCACTGCCATAATTATCCATCAATCCCTTTCCCATCACCTATTCCCTTTGCCGACCCATAATTTCCTACAATCCACTGCCGTGATAATCCAAACTTCTCCTTACCCAATAGCAGTAGTTGCAGCATACTCCCCGCCTAAAATACCTATCTCAGAATCCCAATTAACTTCCTTCCTTAACTCCTTAGGACACCACTTCCTTCTAGGTGCAGACTTAAATGCTAAACACCAGCAATGGGGAGCCAGAACCACAAATTCCAGAGGACGAACATTGCTATCTGCACTTAATTCCCATCACAGCAACATCCTCTCACCCAATTCTCCCACATACTGGCCAACAGATCCTAACCGCAATCCCGATCTCCTAGATTTTTTCATCCACAAAGGTCTAGGGTCCCTTAATTATAGCATTTCAAGACTTGATGATCTTTCCTCAGACCATAGTCCCCTAATCCTAACGGTCTCCACATCACCAATTCCCAAACCACCTCCACCTTCATTTATCAGGGGGCCAGTTAATTGGAACCTCTTCCGTCAAATACTGGATGATAATATTGACCTCAGAGTTTCCTTAAAAACACCTGCAGACCTAGATGAAGCAGTATATTCCATGACTACCTTGATCCAACAAGCAGTTTGGACTGCATCTTCACCTGATCCTTCTAAAAAATACCGCAAAATAAATCCTCTACCCCAAGACCTACTGGACCTTATTAATAGGAAACGATGCTCTAGGACCATCTGGCAAAGAACCAGGCATCCTGATGATCGGAAATCATATAACTATTATTCCAAGCAGGTAAAACAAAAACTGGCTACGTTTAGATCCCAATCCTATAATTCCTATCTTTCCTCACTATCTGCAAGTGATAACTCCCTCTGGAATGTAACAAAAAAAATCCTTAAATTCCAATCCATTTCCCACCCCCTCCGCCGTGATGATGGTTCCTGGGCTTCGTCAGATGAGAATAGAGCAGAAGAGTTTGCTAAACATCTATCGTACACATTCACTCCTCATCCTGAACTCCATCCCTCCCATACTGCTGAAGTTAAAGAATTCCTCTCTTCATCGATTCCTCTCTCCTTACCTCCTACAGCCGTCAACCCCTCTGAGGTCAAATTCCTTTTAAAGAACCTAAAACCTCGCAAATCTCCAGGACACGATCTCCTTACTTCCCAGATCCTCAGACAACTTCCCAAAAAAGCAATTATATTCCTTACATATCTATTCAACTGTATCCTCCGCACAACCCACTTTCCCCTGGTGTGGAAACACTCCATAATTATCCTCTTTCCTAAACCAAGTAAACCTGTTAATTATACATCATCCTATAGACCGATAAGCTTACTTCCGATCCTTTCCAAAATCTTTGAGAAAATCCTTCTCAAACGCATCCTACCCATACTCGAATCCCACAATATCCCTTCCCATCAGTTTGGATTCCGCTCAAGACACTCCACTGTCCAACAAGGCCTTCGCGTTGTGGACCACATATCCTCTGCACTTGAAAACAAGCAATATTGCACTGGTGCCTTTCTGGACGTAGCTCAAGCTTTCGACCGGGTGTGGCACGATGGCTTGCTTTTCAAGCTCAAAACCCATTTACCTCAACCCTTGTACCTAGTCCTCAAATCTTACCTTTCAAATCGCTCCTTTCAAGTCCGCTGCGGCACTGAACTCTCCAAACATTATCCAATTGAGGCTGGTGTTCCACAAGGCAGTGTCTTGGGCCCAGTTCTCTATATCCTTTTCACCGCTGACATCCCTTCAAGTCCTGATACCTTCCTAGCAACATTTGCTGATGATACTGCCATCCTATCCTCCCACTCGGATCCTCTAATAGCGTCCCAGAACCTGCAAAGACACCTTTCCTTCATTGAGCAGTGGTGCAACAACTGGCGCATCAAAATTAATGAATCAAAATGCAAGTATGTAACTTTCACTCTTCGACGCAGATCCTGTCCGCCAATCCTTTTTAATTCAATTCCTCTTCCCTACTCAGACACAGTCCGATACCTTGGCTTCCTTCTGGACAAAAGACTGACTTGGAACCCACATACGAGACTTAAAAGACAAGAGCTTAACCGACGATTTGGTCAGCTATATAGACTACTAAACAGAAGATCTCATCTCTCAACAGAAAACAAATTATTAATCTACAAGACCATACTGAAACCTATCTGGACCTACGGACTTGAACTGTGGGGGACAACTAAATCATCGAATATCAAACGCATCCAATCCTTCCAGTCCAAAGTCCTTCGAACAATAGTCAATGCTCCATATTATGTCACGAACAAGACCCTACACCATGACCTTAACATCCCATATGTCCATGACATCATCCCATCCAGATTCTCCAACTTTCACCAGAACCTCATTCATCATCCCAATCCTCTAGCGCAATCCCTATCCAGCTCCGAGCATCCATACCATCCCCCTCGAAGGTTGAAACGGCAGTGGCCTCGAGATCTTTTGTAAATATGCCTTTGGAGTCCTGGCAATGGCCAGCTTCTCCACTCATGTCCTGAGCGTCTGTGGCTGTATTGCCCTCTTTCAGTCTCCACTGGCTTCTAATACTAGTGATGCGACTGGAAAAGTGGCACTGGGATCTTCCGGAGTCTTGCTTTGCCTTCCGCGTGTGGAGGTAAAAGCCTGGCTCGGAGATTCTTGGGCAAATGTATATATTGTATATAGTTATGATTGTGTTTAGAAGTTTTTATTTTATTTTTTTTTATTTTTTTTTTATTTTTTTTATTTATTTACCTTCTTCATCAGTATTATTTATTTACTTCTTATATTTATATTTATTTCTTTATTATTTGTATATATTGTATGAATGAGAACTTTTAGCCCTAATGCTTATAGCCCTGCAGCAGTGGCTGATTGTATTATTATTCAATAAATAGATTTCAAAAAAAAAAAAAAAAAAAATTTCCAGATGAATACTATTTCTTCGCTCTCTTAACCAGTGAAGGGGACATAAGTTAGCTAAAGAACAAGAAAATTGGACGGAAGAAGTGTGAAAGAAATATTTATGGAGAGATAAGTTAAAATTTAAAAATGTTTAGTTCCGGAAGGAGTCAGTATATCAGAGAAGATTTGGAGTTGGAGACCTGTAATGAATAGATAGAAAATAGGATCCAAAACGTACCATAGCATTTTTACATATCATGCAATACTATCTGGGGATTAAGCTGATTGGGTAATACTTTATTTTCGAGCATGATAACGATAAAAAATGTGGATATGTTTCCATTTAAAAAAAAAAAAAAGTGACATTAAATAGAAAAAACAAACAAATTATAGTAAATTAAATTTTACAAAAAAAAAAAAAAATAATAATTCCAATATTAGAGCAATTTTTACAGATACATTCAGCTTCCTGGAGTTTATACCAAGGCTCTTGATGTTAAAAATAAGGAATAAAGACTGAAGACGATAACAAAGTATTGAAATTTAAACAATAAGTTTAATTGAGCCTCTGAAAATAACGTAAATACAACGGCTTGGTCCCTTGGCTTTTTAATTGAAAATACTTATGCTACTTCAAATATATATTACATCTAAAATGTCTGAAGGTTTAAATCAGTAAAAATTAATAACATTAAATGCTTTTAAATTGAAACAATCGTAGTTTCTGATAAGTAGGCTGTGTCTGTAAGAACCCAATATAATTATGCAGCACCCTTTTACGAAAATAAAGCGATTCTTTCAAAGACTTTTTCACACCACTTTATATCTGAGATGGAGTGAGATACCAATATTCTTTCAGGACCAACATTCAATTAATTTATTTATATCGTTTTATAATTTATTATTTAAAAATTGTTGAGCTTTCTCAAACTAGGTTCCAAGATCTAAAGCTATATCGTCATCAAGGAGGCGCTATTTTCAAATTAACTTTTCAAACTTTATAAATTATTCATCTGGCCCCCAACGTGGGAGGGGGAGGGGAGCTTCTTAATTGTCGGATATTCAATCTGTAACATTATCGATTAAGAGTGATCGTTCAATCATCGAGGTAATTATAAACTCAATCCGGTATTGATGACTTCTACTTCGATGTAGCCTTAATCGATAATTACAAAGATATTTAAATATGGTAACATATACTTTTGTACCTGGGTTTTTCAATATTTCATGCAAAATAATATATAAACGTCAAATTTCATTTTATAATAAATATTCCTGGCTTCCTTACATGGTTCATTAAATTTAATATTTTTCTTCGAAATAATTTTAAGCCAATTATTTTCGGTTCATTTTTTCGTATGAAGCTATCATCATTGTGAATGATATCGGAGAAGTACCCCACTTCATCCGTTTAAAGAGGGGTTGTCTTATGGTATTATCTATCTTAACATTTAGCTAAGCTTAAAATTGTAAATAAATACTTCAAATTATCTTATATCATTTTATAATGTTAAGAAAACGATTCGTCCTTAGATATAGCGGACAACATTTATTTATTTTGTTTATTAAAAGGATCTTATCTATCTTTATGATATGAATCGTAAAACTGCTTGATTAATTGTTTGGATTTTTTCCGTTTCTTTTAATAAATCCATAATTTAAGTACATATTTGTATATAAAGAATAAAAGTTGTCTAAAACACTGTATCTTTACATGTAAACACTCTATCACATTTAAGTAATAATTTAGATGAAATCGAATGACCATGAAACTACTAGGCAAAGCCGCAAAGCCTCCTAACTGCTATAATCGAACCTTGGCTTGGTTTCAAGTGGAATTAGTTTATTTGTTTGGGAGCTGTTGAACATCCACTATTCCTGGCACTAATAGCATTTAGAACAGCCCCTACGTAAACTGTCCATTTCTTCACTAACTTACCGTTTAAATATATCTGTAATTGGAAATACCTGTTGAGGATTACACTGTACCCAATAGATTTGTCTCAGTCTATAAATAGTTTTAAAAATAAAACTGTGAATAAAGCCTCTTAATGCGGTAAGATCAGTTTGATTATAAATCAGTCTAAAGTAAAATACAAAATAATGTCTTGTTGAGTAAAAAATATATTATTAAACTTGATTGCATAAGGTATACAGGGTGCCCTTTAAGACAAAATATTTAAATAGCTAATAACATACATCAAAAGATGCAAAAGGTGAAATTTTTCTTCAAGAAAATTTTTCTTGTCGAATAGGAAGCGAATCAATAAAATATTTTAAAAAATAATTTAATTAATTAACAGTTAATTTAAATGAAAGTAGAGACATATTCTCAATATTATTTTATTTTATTTCGGTTTCTTATATTTCTTTCAGTTTCTAATTTTTTATACAAGCCAACATTATACGGATGTTTTCACTTCCACAATCCTACTTCGACGTTTCGGCTCGACCAGCCATTTTCAAGTATATCATATATATATATATATATATATATATATATATATATATATATATATATATATATATATATATATATATATATATATATATATATATATATATAATATATATATATATGTATATATTAGACATGAAAATGGCTCAACGAGCCGAAACTTAGGATTGTGAAAACATAGGTGTAAAGTTTGGTTTATATAAAAAATTAGAAGCTGGATAGAGATATAAAACTAAACCCAGAAATATAAAAAAAATATTTGTTATTCCCGCCTCTTTTTTTATCATCCTCCAACTGTTGTACAATAACCCCTTTTAGAAAAACTCCTTTGCTTAATGATCTTTGTGTCCATATTCATTAAGTTGCGATTTCTTATGAACAACAAGTTGAGATTCGGATCAAGTTGTAAAAAAAAAAATGCTGAGAATTTATTTCCTTCCACCTATAATTACTCTTTTTTCAGCAAGAATAACAATAAATTATTACAAAGCTTTAATTACTATTTTTTCTATGATCCTAAGATGTATTACAATAAACATATTTGTATAAATACAGTTTTTACTTATTGAAAACTAGTTAAAAACAATAGTCGAAAATATTAACTTTTAAAAAGTTTAATTTAAATTTATAATTTTTTTTATTTTGTATCAAGTAAGTACAAAATATAAAGTTTTCCATGATGATAACTTTTTGACGAGGTTTTTAAAAAATTATATCCAAATAACATTTTTAATAAAAGTTCACTAAAAACAGTTACTCTTAAACTTATTCATAAAAGATTATTAGGCAAAAAAAGTAATTTAAAAATATATTTTATACAATGATCATTTCATATATTTCTTCATCATACCAAAATTTTAAAAATAATCACCAGTATGTGTAAACATCCACTTACTCATTTCTTATTATAACAACTTTTATGATCTCAACCAAGTACAGAACAGTTTAGGTTAAAGTCACACTTTTATTTTAGTTGTTTGAAGGTTTGGGTGAACCTCGAAATTTTCGAAGAAAACCTCAATCGCAAAGGTTTAAGAATAACTTTTCTACTTTTTTTGTAAAACATTGGACCATGATTTACTTGCACTTATCTGTGGCTTTTAAGGTCTACTATCACATATTTAAATGTTTTGCTTTAATGACATGACATTAAACTGGGAAAGTTCCCTGTTTAAAAACATCACATACTGTAGCGTATACCTGTTGGTTCAGGACTTGAGAGTCAACTGCAGTGCAGGTTCGATGCAGACAACAACATTATGTACCTAAAAACTTCCTCACTCTATATTCAATAAAAAACTAGAAATTGAAACATAATAACTGACACAATTTGCCTTTTAAACAATGAGTAATCCACAAAAGCCTCTGCCATCTTCCATAGCTGTGGAGTTAATATAATTTGATTAACACCCAACTTGTTCATACTTACGTGATATATAGTACAGGTTTTTGTTTGGGATTACACGTAGTGATCCTTTTTATTTTTATCTCTCCAATATCATATTTTTCAGAGCTTTACACTCAATCCCTACCACTCATTCGAGACATACATGAACTTCTGTAGTAGGGAAGTATGTATTTGTATTGTATTTAAAGCGGGCGATAATAACAATTAAGAGGTAGTCTAATGGCATAATGTAGGACTCATTCAGTCACCCAACTATAATTAAATATCGAAAACTCACCTATAAAATAATTAAGCCTGGTTATAATAAATTTTCGTCAGGGCTCTCCATAATCCTCGAAAATGGTTTCGAGTTTCGTGCAAAACCTCCAGAGGATGATTTGTCGACCGATAATTCGATTTTCTAGCAGGATAACCTCACCGGAATTTTCCGCTTGGAAAGATTTCTTGACGAGTAGCTCGATTTCCCTCCCCTTCTGAACAGGCTGGAGTAGAAATAACAGGATTAATGTTCTCCATTTATCATAATTTGGTATTCAAAAGTAATTTATCATATTATTTGGCTCTAAATCCTGTTTTAAAGTGGCATTGATTCGTTAAATTACTCGATTCTAAAGGAAAAGAAACGTAGAGGTTATTTTTCATTAAATTAATGAGGAAAAAACCAGAGAATCAAAAATCATTACAAATTTAAAATATCCAACAAATTACCATCTCCGGCTTTATAGATTTAAAAGAAAATAGAGTTGAATACCTAGTGATTTTAAAGTATTTGAGTTCAAAATATTACGATAAATTACAAACAAACGAAAACGAACTCCGCCAAGTAGGTTCAGCATATTTTAGTTAAAATTCAAGATGACGACCCAAGTATGAAGTAGATGGATTTAATAAAACCTTTTTTTGGATCATCTAGGTATCAACCCACTATTCCAGAAAATTTCAGCTAAATGAATTAGCGGTAGTAGATATAGGTGTAGGTAGCCAATCGGATGGAATCAACAACAATGTACTGCATACTGTAACTGTACTGTACATACCATATCCATTCTTTGCTTACTGCATTTCATAGTAATTATATTCTATAATCATTAATTTAAATCGTTTAACGGATTCGATAAAATTAAAATGTACAATATTCTGAAATTCTCCTCCAACTTTGTGCCAAATCGTTAAAGGCGTTTCAAAATTCAGGTCTCTCAAGGAGTTTGATAGAGTTTGGCATTTAGAACTGATGCACCCACTCCGCAAATTCCTACCACTATTCTTTATACAGTTGACATACCAACTCATCCCAAAACCAACATCATCACCTATGCCGATGAAATATTTATCCTATCAGTTAATAACGACCCATTCCATCACAAACTCTTCGATCACACATCCAAACCTTGAAGAATGGTGTCAAAACTAGAGAATTAAAATAAATTCCAATAAATCCCATCAAATTATCTTTACCTTTGTCATACTCCTATGACTTCCTGGCCTACAGTATCCTTTAACAATACCCCATTTATCTATGTTAAACAAATCCGATACTTAGGACTCCATCTTGAAAAACTTCTTATTTGGAATCCTCATACCAGATGGAAATGTCAAGAAACGACGTTTCCGAATACTCCAGCACTTACTCGACAAACGCTCTAAACTTCCAATCAATTACCAAAGACTCATGTACATGACTATAATAAGGTATATTTTGACTTACAGAATTGAGATCTGGGGCTTCACTAAACCAGTGAATTCCTTTTGAATCTAATCCTTACAATCCAAAATCATCCATTAATGTTTCCTATGTTCCAGATTTGGCACAATCCAGAAAAGTGCTTATAACTACTTATCCTACCATAATGAAGTTCTGAACCGTCGCAATCATTTCGTTTCCAACCTTGCTTCCTTTTTGATAACTGACACTAGCGGATTCAGGATTTAATTTTGGGAGGGGGGACTTCAGCCCGGAAGCTTTTTTTTTCATATATGTAACGGTAATTACTTTAGAAAAACAGAAAGATACTAACTACCTATATGAAATGGTGTTTAAGTGATTCTTTAAGTCCTACTAAATGTAATTAAACGTGCAATAATACTTTAAGACATAATTTTTTAACATGTTTTACCATAAAACATGATTACCTTTTACCATTTTGGGGGGGCTTCAGCCCGAAAGCCCCCCCCCTCCGTAAATCCGCCTGTGATCCCTGATAACACTCCGAGGCGTTTACGAAGAAGATCGCCCCGTGATCTCCTAATGTAGATATATTATTAGAACTCTACCAGTTGGTATTTTCTCTACAGGTGTTTTCTTGTAATCATACTTATTTGTTTACATTTACTAGATGTATTTTTGATCTAGTATACTGTCATATAGTGTGATTTGTAACGGTAATTTAATTTACAGTAGTAAATATCATAAATAAAATATTTAAAAAATGTCTATCAAAGACAAAACATTTGTGCGTTCGTTAGTGAAAGCACGTTTTAAAGGTTGTAGGGGAAAAAAAATTCTATTCGATTAGTTTTTTCATCAATCACTACCTGTCAACTTCGAGATAAATCGAACGTTTTGTTTTTTAGATAGAGGCGTATCGAGGAAAATACGTTATCGAATATGTTAGAGGAAGTAGTAGATCGAATTCGAAAAAAAAATGATATAGTATTAGGAGAAGGGCTATTAGTTAAATATAACATAGGAATTAGGTTTCTCTTTTATTATTGTTTGTATCAGTTTAACAATGGGTTTTAAGTACATTAATCTTTAACGACACAATTTTGTTAAACATTAAATATGTTAATGAAATGGAAAATACCCGAAAAAATACCTTGGAACTTTGTTTTTATTTTCTTATCAAGAAGTATTTGAAATAACTATTAAATATAAACTATCACAAATTTATAAAAAAAAAGTTAACTAAATTGGAAATAACCACAACTTATTTGTCCACTAATATAACCTAGAAGATAGTAAAAATAAATACATAATTTTAAACAATTATAGATTTTTTTCTAAATAAATGATTGTAAAATAAAATAACACAAACAAATAAAAACTTATATTATGATCTTTTAAAAAATAAGCTTAGATTTAGGAAAATTTAGAAAATTAGATAGAAAAATTTTAAGAAGTTGAGGTTAAGGAATAACTTTTTTTTTTTTTTTATTAACGAAACTTACAACTGTAATTAATAATAAATACAACAAGTAAATATGAACAAGTAATATGACATGTACAACATGAGGAGCAACTACCCATTGGTAGCACTCCAACAGGAATAACTTTTAGCCTACGATTTGTCCTTTTTGTATCTTATTGTAATTTATCATGTCAAAATTTTTCTCTTAGTTCCTTTTGAAACACCAAGAGAATATGAGTTACTGTATATTAAACTAAGACTCATATTTATCTCTTATCTTATTAAAATTAGCCTAAAGAGAAAATTATTCAATATTTCCACGAAAATTGTTTCAAAAAAAAGCTCACAGATTATTGTGCTTTACTTTATCGCCGTCCAGAATATTTCGGAAGTCTCATTGGAATCTACGAGACCCTGATTTAATTAGCGAAGTTCCTTTATACTAAATAAAGTTTTTGATATCAAAAAGATATCGTAATGTACGTTTATGTTTGTCTGAATGGACAACGTCCAAATTATTAACATGATGATCTACACTGATGTGCAAGCTTCTTTGTGTCCAACTTAAACAAAGATGGGATGATTTCCATATTTCCTATCTATAGAATTATTAGGTGTTGATGAAATTCGGTAGTAGTAGGATTGCATGAAAGAAATGTTGATATTTTATACAGTTATGTAATATTTTTATTTAAATATTTATAAATGACCAATTAGTCATCGTGTCGTCAACCTAAGCATCGCAAGTAGCAATACACGTATTCACATACGTGGGGATAGAGGAAAAAGTTGCATACTTTATATTAACTGTCTATGAATCCTGAACGAAATTATTCTAATTTATATTGTAAATGGGTAGTGTCCTGGCACCAATATTGTTTGATATATATATATATATATATATATATATATATATATATATATATTATATATATATATATATATATATATGTCTGACCTACCGCAACACAGTGACATCCTACTGGCTACTTTTGCTGACGGTACCGCAATCCTCAGCTCAGATAAAATCCCTTTCGAGCATCCACCACTCTTCAAAACCACTTGAACGATATTGCTGATTGGGTCACAAGGTGGAAAATTAAAATGAATGAAAAAAAAAAAGTATGTTCGTAGTGTTGACTCTTAATCATACCCCTTCTCCCGAAATATATTTTAATAACATCGAAATTCCTGCATCCGATGTAATTAAATATTTGGGTTTTTACCTGGACAAAAGTAATCTTTTACTTTAATACTTGGAGGACACACATTAGACAAAGAGGTATGGAATTAAACAGACGATACGGTCTTTTATCTAGGTTACTTGACAGACGTTCAAAATTATCTTTGACTAACAAACTAACTCTATAAAGTTTTACTTAAACCAATTTGGACTTATGGCATAGAACTGTGGGGTTCTGCTAAAACTTCCAATATTCATAATATCCAGTCTTTCCAATCCAAAATTTTACAAAAAATAGTTGACGCATTTTATGTCGCAAACGATAGATTACATAAAGACTTGAACATCCCAACAATTTTAGACACTGCAAAAGAAAACTACAATAACTTTCACCAAAGACTAACTTACAACACAAATCCCCTGACAGAAAACCTTAAAAGAAACCCGTACAGCCCACCTCGACGATTACGTAGGCGGTAGCCAAGAAACCTGCTGAACTGTTTCCTCGATTGTGATGAGATGCTGTGAAGCTGCCAAAAATTTGTTCATTTCAAAGAAATTTGCAGATCGCAAATTTAATTTTTATGTCCAATTTTATGTTATGTATTAATAAATAAAAATATAGTAAACAACTTAAAATTTCCGTTTATTATTGATTCTTACATCTCGTCTTGATCATTAAAGACGTCAGTTAATCATTAGTATGAGATCACGAAGCACATCTTTATTCTGATTACGAAAAATTTCCAGACTCAGCATTTGGAATTTATTGTGCATACATTCTTCAATGTCCCCATATCTATTTGAATATATAGAAAGCGTAATTCGTTCACAGCCTTTCATAGACAGTTTTTTTCCTAAACCATATGCTATTTTAGTACCTAATATTTATAATTTCATTTAATAATTATGTAATTAACAAGCCATTTCACTTAGATTTGTTATATTAATGGAAGACAGGTTATATTATTTTTAATTTTAATTGCATCTTCCAGGATCATGGAAAAAAAAATTAATCTTTAGAAATATTTTCTTCTAGAAGCAAAAGTAAAATAGGAACAGCAATATAGTAGAACGTATGATTTATACGAAGCTCTAGACGTAAGGAAAATGTATTTGTATCGTAATGAAAAACTGGTTGAGCCACCTTACAGCTGCTGATCCACAGCGGGTGGAAGAGGGGAATAAGGCGGCAAATATTAATGGCGTGGAATCGTTATCAATCCCTTATCAGACGTTCTCTGAGATTTATTGTATCGAAGCCTACCGAACGGTAATTTAGGCATCAGGAACAGTGTGTTTCTCTCTAATGTTTCAGATTAAATTCGAATATTTATGTTAAATAGCATTTGTATCTAATTAATTTTCTATTAGATTATTTGTTTATTGATAAATATTACAATATTTCTCAATAAAGGACACTTATAATAGAGTTCATAGAGTACTTTCACACCATATTTTCAAAATAAATAAAGTAATTTCAAAATAATACAAAGCGAAATAAGAACAAAATAAAATATGATAATGAGAGAAGAAAATATAAATAATAGTAATAATAAAATTAAAATAACTAAGTAAACTATAATTTTTAAAAAAGTGATAAAAATAAACATCTAATTAATAACCATAAACATTTTATTTGTATTATTTATTATTTCTTGTTTTCCTATCATGTATCTCGATTTATCAATTTCCTCCCTTATTTTTGGTATGACATATATTATATAACATATATAATATACGTATTATATATAACATATATACATATATAACATATATGTGCCTTGCCAATTAGGGGAACTAGAGATCCACTGTTTGTAGGTTATAAGCCCTTTTATGGTTTGAGTACGAAGAAAAATACACTTGATTAAATCCGTGCTGTTATTTCAAAAATGTAAATCACAAGTCAAAATTTTAGATTCAAAAGAAAACAATTTTTGTGGCCTGCAGTATAAATATAATGCTTCCCTATCTTCGGTACCGATGAAGCAAGAAAACTAAACAAAGAGTGGCATAAAATCAGCCATCTACCCTTGCATATTTTATGAAAAAAAAAGGTTTCACTTTAGAAAGATTTGATTTATCATTTTTAACAGTAGAAGTTGCCTTTATGTTAACCATCTAATTTATTAATGTTATATAGAAGAGATATATTGCGAATACAAGGCACAATATTGTATATTTGTGATTGTATGAATAGTTACAAGATAGAACCAGGTAAAAATAAATTAGTCTTATTACTATATTGTAGCTAAAGACTATTCCTTCAAATAAATTATTGGCATCAAAAATTAGAATATCGAAAAACTAACAAATTACTAAATATAAAAAGATATTTTAAATTATATATTTGTATTCGAATGATAATATTATCTACCACAGTCAAATTTGGTATTATATGGCTCTATGCTTATATTCACATTTTTTATACAAATTAAAATACAAGCTAAGAAGAAACAAAAATAAGAAGAAAATATGTAAGTAGGAATGCATGCATTAAAAGAAAAAGAAAAGTAGAAAAATACCTGTAAAAAGAAAAAAGATATATTGCAAAAATAATTAAAAATTGCTAGTCACACATTCATTTCTATATACAATATTTACACTCATCTAATAGAACTCTAAACCATGCTTTGTTGCTCTTATGTGACAGACAAAGCAGGGCTCAAAGAGATCCCAGTGTTTCTCTCCAAGCCGCATCACAGAAAGCCAGTGGAGACTGAGCGAAATCGCTTGATAAGATATAAAAATGGAAACGAATTAAATTAATGAATATATACTGTTGCTTGTACATGATAATAATGACAATATAAGAATTACACAAGTTCATAGAATTCAAATGTTAATCAGAAAAAGCCAAAGTTTCTGAAACGTTTTAATGGTCAGCACCATCTTGTATATGGAAATGAATCCATATATTCCCCTTAAAAAATATATATGCATTTTTTATTTAAGATCGAAGATTTATTGTATAAAAAATATAATTATTTTGATAAATCCCTAAAATTTTATTAGCCAGGTTGTTGTTATTTGTTAAAAATATTATACTAAAACGAGAAATTTAAAAAAAATCCCACACCCCTGTTAAATTCTCTCTCACGCCCCCGTAAACAATGTATCAATTTTTTTTGCGAAAGAACCTGATTGGGGGGAGAGGGGAGCGGTTTGTTGTTGTCAATTAATAAAGCCGAAATAAAAAAATAAATAAAATAAAAATAAGAAAAAATAAAAATTCATATAAATAGAAAATAAAAAGATTGAAAATGAAAAATAAAGTAATGAGATACAATAGAGAAATTACGTTACGATTGATATGTATGTATCTACTTATTACTTACATAAAATATGTAAGTAATTTAATTTATGTTACATAACTATTACTAGCAAAGGGGTTCTTTTTGGATCAATTATAGCTCAACGAGACTTAGCTGATGTATGTTATGATCCTATGGTCACTTTAATTTCGGCTTGGGAGCTTTCCACTTCCCACACCATTCATAACCCTTTCAGAGTACGCATTCCAGTCTATTCTCTCACCCTAATAACCTTTCCTCTCGACCTTATTTGGAAATATGTGTTCATTTATTGTAAACTAAAAGCTAGTTTTAATCAATGTTTTTAAATTTTTAAGTATTACAGTTCTAAAAATTAAAATAATATATTTTTATCTTACAACATTTGGAAATAAGTATTGGTATAATATAACGGAGAAAATACGTAATTAAAGATGTCAAAAATAATTTTCCGATTTGGTTCTAATTTGCGAGTACAGAGTAAAAAAAACAAACATTAATCTGTGAGTTGATAATTTTATCGCTCAGAGCTGATGGAATAAATTGTTGATATTGAAATTTTGTATGTATACCCATCGTAATTCTAAGCTTCTCGAAAAACTCCGGTGTGTGGTTAACACACATACCGTCTGATTTATTTGTTGCTAAAAGTTCATTCAGTGAATTCGTTCTAACAATGCTTCGAAACTGCGAAACGGAAACAATAATTGGGAACGGAACACCCTTGAAGTTAATATCAGAGGTTATTGAAACAAATATTTTATTTCCGATGGATTCATTAACACTGCCCGGAGGTGTGTTATGCTCTCATGTAACGATCAGATTCTCCTTTGTTAAAAAAAGTTTAATGTTTAGCATTCATTGTTATTGCATGTTCATAGTTGCAAATAAAGGACTCGTTCGGTCCCCAATATTTAATTAATTGTTATTTTGATCATTATATTAATTACACTTCAATCATTATTTACAAACTGTTTTTAATTAGACGTATATATTAATTTAGAAACATTGCGCAAACCTTGGCTATACCAATTTCAGTGAAATATTCTGTATACGTTGTTTTATTGTAGGCGAGTTACTAATTAAAGCCAATTCAAATTCATTTGATCATTTATGTAGCTGTAAGTCGGAAAATATCAATTTACTGATCGATGTCTAGTGCAACATTTTGGTTAAAAACAAATTAAAAGCGGTTGAAGATATATCAATTTAATTTAGTAAATAATTGTTTAAATTAGAAGATAAAATAACTTATGTTATTTACAACCTCTGGAAACTAAACGAAAAGTTATGAAAATACGAAGAAAAAAAGTATTTTGTAAGTAATTTTTAGCTCGAGTAGTAAATTATTAATCATGTTGCCAAAACTGAACTGTAAACAAAGAAATCTTTCAATATTTCAAAGACACTTTTATTATCACTGCTTCGTCTTGAGATCTTAATTCTTAAAAAAACTACGTTGACTTCATAAATTCTCTCAGGCTTTATTTAAGTTGAGATTGATTTTCATTTGTCTATAGCCATAGAAGATAGCAGTCCTGATTAGTTCTGCTAATTAATTTTAATTCCTTACTCATTTAATATGTATGTATGCGTATATATATATATATATATATATATTATATATATATATATATATATATATATATATATATATATACATATATATATATATATATATATTGAAAAATTTGAAAAAGTTTCGGGTATGCTTTAGCTTTTTGAAATTATTATAATTTCTAGTCTATCTTTAAAATATTTAAAAATCAACTAAACTTTTTATAAATTCAGTTAAAATATTTAAAAAAAGGTTCTATAGTTGAAATCCATTTTTTAAAATCAGGTTTCAACACAAAATCTTAATAGTTGTTGTTTTTGGCAACCAAATCGTATACTTTATTTATTAAATATAGACACTGAACCCTTAAGGTTTACAAGCATGTTTACTAATATTGTTTATTGTTTCGACTAATTCTTATTTTCCTAACTATAACGAATTATTAGCTAAAATTCTATTTATTTTTTACTTTTTTTAAATCACTAGCGATATCCGATTCTAATTATAAAGGATAAGGATGGAATGCATAGTGGTTTCTCTAACTCCACTTTAACGGTCTGTCATAAGTAAATACTTTTATGAAACTCAATGAAAGATGACTCCGTTAACCCAATATGATAGCATAAAGAATACATAATAACAGATATCATAAATTGGAACATTCTTGTTACATTTTTGTCTCTGATCCTATAACTCGTCCTAATTAAGTTGGTAGGTTCAGATTTTGTATATATATATATATATATATATATATATATATATATATATATATATATATATATATTATATATATATATATATATATTTATTAAGTTTATGTTTTAGAAGTCTCTTTAGAGGGTCTCATTACCAGCCTCCATTTTGATTCAATATGGCGGCGGAAAATCCGTTTATCTGTTTATTACAGCACTATAATGGCTGTAACGGTTTGGATAAAAACTTCCATGAATGTATTCCCTCTGAAACTCTTTAAATGTATGTATATAGCATACTTCCTCGAAAAACGGTAAGAAAAGGAGATTAAATTAATGTAAATTTTATTTGCGAAAAACTGAAAAAGAATGCATTTTTCGGCGATTTTTATAAGAACTTGTATCGAAGTTAATTAAATTTTTTTAAACTATAAATGAATGAGACTTAACAAAGAAAAGTTTTCTTCTTTATTACACGATAAAAAAAGTTTCATCGAAATGCAATAACAATATGGTATAGTTTCTGTAAGTTAAGACAAAGGTCATAAACTCTTAAACTCTGCTTTAAAACATTTGTTAAATATTTAGAACAACACATCTGTGAACCAAATCTTCCAATTTCAACGACTCTTTTTGGGTTCTTTTGGAAATTCTGTTAACTTTTAAATAAGCAATATAAATTATTTAAAAAAGGGAATACTTTTTGAATTATTCGGAAATACAATTTTACTGTCGTAACTTTTTTCCAGCTTCTTTTCAGTGAAAAAAATTTATGTGGATATAAATTTAAATTGCTTTGAAGAGAAGACTTTAGTTAGGTTTCATTGAAATCAGTACATCGGTTTAGGCTGTATAGTGGTTTAAAGAAAACAAGAAAAAGAGCGTAAGAATATGAATTTGGTTATAAGGAGTCCTTTTGGATTGAGTTTTGCCAATTGGAGTTAAGAGTACGACTATGCATACCATTACGAGCTTCCAGATACGACGTTTAAAAAAATGAAGATTATAATTATTTCATTGCTATATTGGCATTATAAGAACTCTACTTCGGGAATGAATGGTCACTACCACAACGAAGGAACTGAAAGTTTCTACAAGCTTTTGCTAGATTAAATAACATCCCAAGATCTGAAAGCATCACTCCTCCGCCTCCAAACCATTTCCAGAAATTGCCTGACTTAAAAGACCCTTTATCTTTCTCTAAAATAGGCATTGCCTCTTTCCACATCCACTTCCGCCTTGATACAGAACTTCATTAAACTTTGACTTTGCCATCATAAAAGTTAAAGAAAATTGAACCAAGGCAAAAAGGTCTTTAATTATTTTTTGTAATGGAAAATAGTCAGTCAATATTATTTACTTGTGTTAACAACGTCGGTCTCAACTGGACGGATTGTTGATTATTCAGTAATGACAGGCTAATGATCCATTAAATATTCATTACTCTCTCATCACTGTTAGGCTTAATTATTTTCTGTAATACTTTTACAGATCGATTTCATTTAAAAAAACATTTAAATTAGCAACGGTAAATATGTTTCTTAACGCAGCCCAGTCACTAAAGAAGTCCATTTCTATTGGTCTAGATATTAAATGATGCAAATTCAATATTTAAAGATATGGCTGAGTCTTTTATTAATTTCTACTAGTAAGTCTCGCCGAATTTATTTTAGTAAGCGCTAAATAGATAAACTTACTGAAAGCGCCTTTTGGCCAATTATGCAATTATTAAAATATTTACGAGACCTAAACGGATATATACCTACATTAGAACGTAGCCAGGGAACTCCCTCCACACCTGGATTGATTTTTTTCAAATTTAAACTTTCGTGAAGATGTTATTTACGGACTAATCGAAGCGAAACGAAGATTATATGTTTGGACTGTCCGCTAAAAGCTATGTAACGATTTTTAAGCGAACTGCTGGATCGAGTTTTAATTTGATTGCTCAAATTATTCGTTGAGATCTCCTGAGTGTTTTGAAATAATTTGAGTTGAAAATACTGATCCGTTGTTAAATAAAATTTGTTTGATAAAAGTACAAAAAGCTTTGTAACGCTATTTTGAGCGAACGGTTGAATTGAGTTTTAAGTTTTATGACTTAAATTATTCGGTGAAATCCTCAGATTGTTTTGAAACCATTAGGGTTAAAAACACTAACTCTTGAATGAATAAAATTTGCTTAACTAAGTCGTAAAATGCTTTGTAACGCTGTTTTGAGGAAACGGTTATTTCGATTTTTAAACATGTGCACAGCTCCGCCGTTTACTAACAACCCGGATCAAAGATAATTTGATAAAATAATAACAAGTTCGCGTCCAGGTGAACGGTAGGGCTTTTAAATCTTGCATTATCCCCCTGCCCTCATCCTTTGGTGAAGGAAAACTCCGTATAGCCTAGTAGGCGAGAAAGTTGTTTGTGCAAAGCTAT
This sequence comes from Nezara viridula, assembly GCA_928085145.1. NCBI lineage: Eukaryota > Metazoa > Arthropoda > Insecta > Hemiptera > Pentatomidae > Nezara > Nezara viridula. The sequence goes on along the minus strand of OV725077.1, from coordinate 142,020,178 downwards.
TGTGCCCGGTTATCTGGTTGCGACAGTGTTGGGGGCAGATCAGATAAGATCTGATAAAAATTTAATACAATTTAATTCACATAAGCTACCGGTACTACTGGCTCATTACATCTACATCCAGATATTCACATAGGCGAGAACTAGCAGACTTGTGGACCCTCAAGTAGTATGTGTATGCATAAAAGGATAAGCCAATTTGTACAATTCATATAACCTACCACTTCATCAAAATACAGTGAACTGCATAAATAAGTAAAATGTTGCCTATTTAGAACTAATTAAGAGTTATTTACCATAATTAAATTAAAATTGGAAAGTTGCCTTAAACAGGAGGAGAAAGTAAAAACATCTCGTACGCTCTACTTTGAATAGAAACTATTTTCTGGCAATGTTGGGCTATTATAAAACTTTTGAAGTGCATTTTAAACTGAGCTAAAACTTAAAGCTTACAGATAACAAGCCATTGAGACTATTATAATTACAAAACGTCTATTTATTATATCAACGGTAGGCAATAAAAATCTAGTCACTCCACCTGCTTTTATAAAGCACTGACATGACCGATAATTGGGACCGAATCTATTTGCCTGGAGCTGTAATTTGTAGTAAAATGCATCCAATGAACCAAGTTTAAATATTCGTCTTTGTCAATTTTCTTATTGAGATTTTCCAAATAGATTTTCCAAGCTGTTTAAGAAGTTTTTTAATTATTTTTTTAGAATGGCAGTTAAACGGTCACCGTTGTCGTTAGTCGTGCTATTAGCTCATAACAGATAATACAAAAAAGTGTAAACAAGGTGTTGGAACAAAAAACAACTCCATAACTCACGTCGTATTGGAACAAATCCCATATAATTGAGTGGCAATATTTCTTTATAAAGACCAATTATTAAGAGATCAATATCTATACATCTCTTCTGACAGTAATAATTCGATTAATATCTGATTCTTCAACATATTTCTTTATTATAACTAAAATTGTTTGTCTACTCGTGTTGCTCAGGTTTGGCAATAATTGAATGAGATATAATTTGATATTGATAACACTGCTAAAGCCAGTGAGTGCTAAAACTAAAACTACTCATAACACGAAATGAATCCATGTGTTTTCTATTTTGTGAACTGAATTTTCCTTCATCAGTTCGATTGCAACTATATACATAGGGAAAATATGTAAACTATTAATTAACGTTCTGAGTTAGTATTGGTCACTCTGCACAAACAATAATCATAATACCACCAATAGTAATACTAAATAATTTTAAAATGCACTTGACTGCATGAACCTTTAACTTCAAAAATATATAATTTCAGGAGATCTCTCATCAGTTCCTTTTTAGGTGGTTGCCACATTGTCGTGTTCTGTATAACATTTTTGCTGTGGCCTTAAAGTTTGTCCTGAAATCGATTCCAAAAGTATAGACTCCTAAACAAGAAGTTGAACGTAACTAGTCTCCGGACTAAAGAATTTAAACTGATATTGAGCATGTTGATCCAATTTTTTTTTTCAAAATAAAATAAGCTGAAAATAAAAGTTCATCGTATACGCTATTCTTTACCCTATAACGCCCCATTGTTATTTCTCTATTCTTTGTTTACTCTAAATAACATATTAAGATGTTTGGTTTAAACCTGCTTAGGTAGCTATTTTTATAAGAGCAGCGGATAAATCTCTCAGTTGAAATCACTAACCACTTGATCTATCAGCACTTCACAGATGTCTGTTTTAAAATACCTTTCAACTTTTCTGACTGCTTCCCATTCAAAAATAGTTGGTTGTCAACCCGCTGGAGTAAGAATGTGTTCTTCCTTATATTCTTATGTATGTATAGCTTAAGTCTTTTCTCCGAAGAAGATATCGATGGCGGTAGCCCCATCGCGTCTGATACTGATGATATCTTGCAGTCGTAAGAAGGGTTGTGGCAACGGATACATTAAAGCAAAGTTGGAATCCTCCGCTATCTGTGGCCATTGTTGTCGACAGTTTCATGGAATTCGAGATCTCATTGGCATACATGAACAAACACCAGTCCTCGAAGACCTGTTACGTGGCAACTGCGAGATTATCATTTTCGCCATTTCGTGCAAAAAAGTCGGCTAGGTTGAGGAACATGATGAAGTTCAGAACCAGGAAGCATAGGATAAAATATATCATGACACTGTTCCTTTCAAGAGATCCAGATACTCCTTAATACCGTCACAAATTTTCTCTGCCAAGATTAATACTTTATAAATTAAACCTAAAACGAGTTACTATAATTGTCATGAATGAATACTATTATTATTTCTTAAACTTTTATGAGTAAACATAATTCATACAACTACAAATAAAATTATTGCATTTATTAAAAAGAACGCTCAAAATATTTTCAAGGTATGGCATCACAACGAATATGTTGTTTAAATACATTTTTCTCAAATAATTTAAAACTGACCAGCTGAAATTTAGAAGAGCATCACTTTTATTTGAGAAGTATGGTGGTTTGGAAGAGTTTGGTGATAGGAGCCATTATAGATATCTCATAGGTGAAATTTTGGCTGTGAACAATAAAAAATCCTATGTTCTCACATTCTATTGCGACTATCCCTTCCTCAAACCCCATTATCCTAATAGTATATATACTACGTTTTTACCTAAATTACGCGTTGAGAGTACTGTCAGGAAAATTGGCCAAACTTTGAGAAGTTATATTTCGGAGACTACTGAGTACACTACTTGATCTTATACTGTAGAGGATTTAATCTATATAGTTTCAGAACATTTTGTTTTCAAACTTTTCCTTAATCCTTTATGGTAAAAAAGTCCGCAGTTTACTGGGTGTTCAAAGCAGAACCGGAAGAACCCTGAAGTAGAAAATTTAGTCTTCTCAATATTATCTCATAAAAAAAAAAAATAATAAACGTATGATCATATTAAAAAAAGATATGTATTTCATTTGATGAAGAGATAATTGAACTTCAGCCAATTTCTTGTGATGAAGAGATTTTAAAAAATATAAAAATAATTAAAATTTGAATGTATTATTTAATATTTTATTCACATATTAATATATTTTTCTTGATGTAAGTGTTAACTGATTTTAAGATACAAATTACACGCTCTCCTAATTAATACACGGCTGGATGGCATTTTCGATTCCAGCTGGTGGCAACATTTTCCCCAGATGAGAGTCACACCCATCCACCATATTGGGCCAGCGGATAGCCATTAAGCTCGCTTGGGTGTGGAATCGTTAATGAGTTTCCTAGAATAATAATACAGCATTTACCTACCTCGGCATATGCCGTCGGTAATTGTTGATAATATATTATTTATATTCACATGTCATTTGCTTATACTAATTATCCGATCTTCTAGAAACTAAATTATGAAAAATATACGTTAAGTATTAAATCATCTTTCCTCCTCTGAATGGCTCTCCTTCACCCGAAGTAGGGGTGCCCAGAAGGGAGTTTCATGGCGCAAGTTGTGTTAACAATATTTTTGAGTGGGGCGTATTTTGTTAGGTTTTCCGAATTTATGAGGGGGGCAAATTTTGATGAAGTTAGAAATTTTCGGAAGTGAGGAACGACAAGAGAAAACATAGAACAGACTGCAGCAAGTGTAATTGCATATGACCTAGGTTTTTCTAATTTTTCCCTGTTTTTATGAAACGGTGAGCAATAAATTATCTTGGAAGGAGGAGTGGGCGGGTTCTTGCGTCTTCAACCTTGGGAGGGAAGAGGGATGGGCACCTCTGGTCCGAAGGACTAAAAATTCCACCAAGCTCTCCTTAAAATGAATTACTCATGGTTGTATACTGTATATCATGTGTATAGCATGAAGTACCTGACTGGGCAATGCATCCAACGAACAATATATGTAGATGCTACAATCAGTGGCCTTGCTGAATCGAATGCCGCACAGGAAAATTTCGAAATAGCTCTCCTTCCCCCACAATCTCGATTATATGCCCCAAGGTCATTTTTTAATTCGATATTCACCGACACTTAAAACGCAAACAATCTCCTCTCACCTCTCCCATAGCTACTCTTCTGACTTCTGTTGTCTATGCACACATTACACTTTTTACCAATCTTGATTATTGAGTGACATATTCAGCAAGTAATGGTTTTCATTAATTAAAAAAAATTACGTATGGTGTAAGTTTAGCACAAGCAAAAGCCAAAGCTTATGATTATGTTATCGGAGATGTTTTTTACATAAATGATATCAATCATAAGATTACGTAATATATCAATTTATTTTAACTTTTGAATTTCATTGAAACAAATGATTATGATGAAGTTATTGTTTTATATTTCTTAATTGGCAAAAAAAATAAACATTAGGGCTATGTTTGACACATTCATACTATATATATATATATATATATATATATATATATAAGATAAAGACCGGAGACTGGCGGTATCAGCCTTAATACTATCTGGTAATGTAAATAAACAGGCTAAGTGTATATAAGGAGGCTTATGGAACGAATAAAGCAGTGTTATTTCAGAAGTCGTGTATGTTACATCTTTTCCCTTTTCCTTCTTTTTTTTTGTTTTCTAAGTCCGACGACGCTTAACTGGTGCCGAAACCCGGGACAACGTCAGGGAAGTAATTTTTTTTTAAGTAGATATTTTTTTTTTTGGTGTTTAAGGAAAAGGTGAAATGCCGACAGAAGGATTGATTAGACCGGGAGTACTAAGCGTACCGGAAATTCCTCAACCTCAGGATATTCCACAGATCAATCAGGTACCCCAGATCGCGCCTCAGGTACCTCAGATACCTCAAGTCCCTCAGGTAGCACAGATCCCTCAGATCCAGGAGATCCCTCCATTACCAAGGGACACGTTGGCAGAAGCACACGCCAATGCCTTGGAATGGATGAAAATAAGAGCAACAACCACGCAGGACTTACGGAGGGCCATTGCGGACCTGGAACGATTCGGAGGCGAGGTAGGCGAGCTCAACCATTTCTTGAAAGGCGGAGATCGTCTTATGTCAAGAATCGAGGTGAAGGTGGCGGAGGACCTGGTGAACCTAGGGGACGCTGAAGAACTAAAAGCAGCTCTTGTGTGCCGAGTAAGGAGGAACGTCCTGAACCAGATCCAAGCGGACGAGGAGACTCCGTGGCCGGTGATTAAGGAGCGGCTGAAGAAGGCTTTTGGAGGAGGTAGGTGGACACCGGAAGAGGACATATTCCAAATGTTTAGGGAGCGGCGGGCCCAACGACAGTCAAGGGGGCAATATGCGGGAGTACTCGTGGCGAAGTACAATCGCATAACCGAGAAGATGCGGGAAACAATGAGCGTGGGAGAGGTCGAAGCCAGGATGGAGTTTCTGTCGACAATATTGAAAGTCCAGCTGGCTAAAGAAACGGGGAAGAGGGACGGACTGCCCAGAGAGCGATCGTTCCTCGAATGCGCCCAGGAGATGATCGACCTAAGTGCCAGAGAGGAGGAGACACGGATGGATGTGGAAGAACCGGGTTGGACCCGGGTGACGGATAGACGACCATGGACAGCCCCGACAGGTTGGAAGAAGAGGGACACCAGGCAGCCGAGTGGAGAAAAAGCCCCGACGAGGGAAAGAAGATCGGGACAGTCGTCGAGGCCGAGGAATGGGCCCCGGAGGGAAGAGAGAAAATGTCACGGGTGTGGGAAGCCGGGACATTTAGTAGCGCAATGTCCGCGCACCAGATGCTTCGAGTGCGGGACGGAAGGGCACATAGCAAGGCAGTGCCCATACATATTTCACAGGAGGGAGAGACCTCAGGACGAACCCATGGAGGTGAATGTGCAGAGGATGAAAGACGAGCCAGGGTACATCAGCGGGACGGATCTTCGGAGGAGGCAACCGAGGAGTCAGGAGCGTCGGGAACGGAGACGGACGAACCAGGCAGCAGCGGAGGTGAAGGAGGTAGGCGCAGCCAACGGAGTGAGCAGCGACGAGCGGCGGCAGAAAGGAGGAAGCGGGACGACATCTGAGGAGTGTGTCGGCAGAGAGGCGACCGCACAGCAATATGCAACAACATCCGAGGTAAGCCATGCTGGTTGCCAATTATCGAAGTAGACGGGGGAGTAAAGTGTCTTGTGGACACGGGTAGCTCGAGCACTATTATGACTCGAAGGGCGTTAGGAAAAGGGTGCGGGAGCGAGAGGGTACTCCGGATACAGAAATGTGACTGCCAGCTGATCACTCTGGGTGGTCCCTGTAGTGTAGAGGGTGAGGCGACAATTGGGCTTGATCGGTGGACAGGGAAAGAGGGTGAGCTAACGGTGCATGTGGTAGAGAACATGACTCGGGAATACCAAGTCATAGTAGGGTGCGATTTGTTAGGTCAGGTAGGGGCGAGCATTAGAAACCGTAGAGGAGTCTGGAGCGTTAGGTTAGGAAAGAGGAAGTTCGGATGTATAGGGGTCGCGAGAGAAAGAAGGGTGCGGATAGGAGCGGTGGACAGAGTGGAGGACTGGAGGAAGTTGCTACAAGAGGAGTTTAGGGATATCTTCTTCAGGGAAGGTGAGGTATTAGGAGTAACAGGGAGGACGGTGCACGAAATCCCACTGAAACAGGAGAGGGTAACTTACGTGAAAGAGAGAAGATACCCGCAGGCGTTGAGACAGCATATTCGGGAGGAGCTAGATAGTCTAAAAGAACAGGGAATCATAGTTGATAGCACCTCACCATTCAATAGTCCCCTGTGGGCGGTGAAAAAGAAGGCAGCGCCGGGGGATAATAAGGAAAAATACAGGGTGGTAGTAGACTATCGTAAATTGAACGATAACACGGTAGACGAGAAGTACCCGATCCCGAGATTCGAGGATATACTCGATAGGTTGAGTGGGGCCGTGGTCTTTAGCACGCTGGACCTCAAGGCGGGATACCACCAAATACGGATGCACCCGGAAGACCAACACAAAACAGCGTTCACATTTGAAAGGGGGCATTATGAATTCACCAGGATGCCGTTTGGTCTGAAGAATGCGCCCATAACGTTTCAGCGTCTGATGGACGAATTTTTGAGGGGCATCGATGACTCGGTATGCCAGGTATACATGGATGACCTGCTGATTTTTAGCAGAACGGAAACCGAGCACGTGGAGCATCTGAGGGCAGTATTCGAAAGGCTCCGGCAATTCGGGCTGAAATTGTCAAGCGAGAAGTCTCTGCTGGGACAAACGCGGATCAATTTTTTAGGCCACACTATCTCTAGCGAGGGGGTCAGACCGGATGCGGCAAAGGTGGAAGCAATCACGCGGATGGCGGTACCACGGGACGTCAAGGGGATTCGTAGGCTTCTCGGGACGCTGAATTATTACCGGAGATTCGTACCCGAGATGGCAGAGTATTTGGTACCCATTAACAATTTGTTGAAGAAAGGCGCGAAGATTGTGGTGACACCAGAGATGGAGAATAACATTCGAAAATGTATGAATAGGTTGCTGACGGAGCCGGTGTTAGCGTTTCCGGATTTCGAGAAGCTTTTTAATATAACCACTGATGCGAGTGAATACGCGCTAGGGGCCGTTTTGTCCCAGGGGGGGAGTGAGGGTGAACGACCGATAGCATACGCGAGCCGTCGGCTTACGGGTGCGGAATCAAGGTACAGCGCTTTGGAGAGGGAGCTACTCGCGATAGTATGGGCTATCGACCATTTCAGGCCATACGTATTCGGGAGAAAATTTCGAGTCCATACCGACCACAAACCCCTCCAGTGGGTAGGAAAACTCAAGGAAACCTCAGCTAGGGTCACAAGATGGAAGGAGATCCTAAGCCAATACAACATAGAGGTGGTGTATAAGCCGGGAAAGGAAAACGTGGTGGCAGACTGGCTCTCGAGGGCCATCATGATCAACGCGGTTGAAGAGGACAGGGGAGGACCATCGCAGGACGTGCGCCAATTCTTGAGGGAATGGACTCCCGATGGCGAAGGGGCAAATGACACCGCAGGGATTGAGGACAGGGGAGATTCCCCAGAAGAGGAGAGCTCAGCGGAGGAAAGGGCAGCGGAGATGGAAGAAATAGAGGAGATCGTGAACGACAAACACCGTCAGGTGATTTGGAAGACACGAACAACCGGAATCATGAAGATCGATTTCAGAAGGTACGGGAGAAGTAGGATCCGCGTCATTTGGTCGCAGCCCGGGGTCAGCGAAGAACAAATCTGTACGGCACTGAGGGATGCCTCGGAAGCGGGTAAAACGCACTACCTATACGTAGGAAACAATACGGTATGGGATAAGATCAAGCGAATGTGGAGGTCCGAGCGAATAGGCGTGGACAGGACATTCATCCGGTGTAAGTATGCTGTGGAGACGGTACAGGACGAAGAGCAGCAGCAAGCAATCACAGTAGCATATCACCAGGGGAAAACCAATCACCGAGGCGTTAATGAGACGCTGCAGGCATTGCGTCGGAAGTATTTCTGGTGGGGCATGAAGAGGTCCATCCAGGAAGTCATTGGGAAATGCGAGATATGCATGCGCACAAAATACGATCGACACCCCCCCAGAGGAGTTCAGGAGGAGACACCTACAGGGAATATGCCGCTACAGGACCTTCAGATTGACACGTTTACCTGGAAAGGGTTTAAGTGGGTCACGGTAATCGACATATTCAGCAAGGTGGCGATGGCATACCAAGTGATGGAGAAGTCAGCCAATGCAGTTGCGGAAGCCCTACAAACCTGGGTGCAGTTCTATGGGGTCCCCGAGAGGATTACTTCGGACGGTGGTAGGGAGTTCGACAATGCCGCGATTAGGGAGGAGGTGAAGCGATTGGAAATTGCGTGGCATTATAACACCCCAGGACATCCTAAAGGTAGAGGCGGTATTGAACGGCTGCACAGTACGTTAAGCGACCACGTCCGTGTATATCAGGGTGAAAAAGGGTTGGAGCCGGATGTGGCAATGAGGAAAGCGGTAACAGCCTATAACCACTCGATCCACTCCGTAACGGGGTTTTCACCCATGGAAGTTCTATTCGGGATGCGCAGGCCAAGGCGGGATTATGGGGAAACTACGCTTACCGAACCGTTAGTGGATCAAATTCTCAGCAATAGGGTAGAGGTAGAGAAAACATGGGGAAAGATAACGGCGAGAATTAAGCGGGAAAAGCAGAAGCGGGTGGAAAGGCAGAATGTACAAGTTCGCGACCAAATGGGGGAACTAAAAATAGGAACAATAGTTTACCGGAAATTGGGAACCAACAGAGGGAAACAATTGCTACGGTACGAGGGTCCATTCAGAGTGGTTGTTATTAGGGAGCATAACCTGGTAACTATTGAGAGCGTGAATGAGCCCAGAAAGAGGAGAACCGTTCATATCGAACAATTAAAGCTCCCAATGATAGAGTCGGGACATAGACCTATGGATTCGTAGTACCCTCACCGCTGTAGATAAAACAGAGGAATATGTTTTTTTTGTGGCTGTCAAAACAAAACAAGTTGTAAAAGATTTTTTTTTGTTTTTTTTTGTTGTATTATTTCATGTATAGAGGAAATTGTGTTTTTTTTTGTTGTTGTTAGGAGTTCTCAAGTGGTAGGAGTTCTAAAGTGCTGTGTTTAGTTTCAGTGTTTTTAATTATTTCTTCTGTATTTAATATTTTTCCAGTTGAGTGGAACTATTTTATTTTCTTTTAAGGATATACTGTAAAACCAATTGTAAAGTGTTAAGGCTGGTCACCGTGGGCTCCGATCTAGCAATATTTAAGTTTCCGAAAATCCTGTTCGTAAACTGGTGGGGGGGAGATAAAGACCGGAGACTGGCGGTATCAGCCTTAATACTATCTGGTAATGTAAATAAACAGGCTAAGTGTATATAAGGAGGCTTATGGAACGAATAAAGCAGTGTTATTTCAGAAGTCGTGTATGTTACATCTTTTCCCTTTTCCTTCTTTTTTTTTGTTTTCTAAGTCCGACGACGCTTAACTTATATATATATATATAATATATATATATATATAGTATGAATGTGTCAAACATAGCCCTAATGTTTATTTATATATATATATATATATATTATAATATATATATATATATATATATATATAGTATGAATGTGTCAAACATAGCCCTAATGTTTAGTTATATATATATATATATATATATATATATTATATATATATATATATATATATATATATATATATTTTATATACATATAATACATATATAAAATTATACAATAACAAAAAAAATATATATATGAAAGTTTGAAATAAAATATAATAAATCATAAAGCACATTCATATTTATTTACAATATCAGCCTAGGGAGCTCTGAGTTCGTTCGGCCCTTTCCTCCTCTTATGGAGGATAAGACAACACTCTAAGAAATTATGGAGTTATTTTAGGCGTTGTTTTAACAGTAGCGGTTTGTTGATCGTATAATCCCGTACCAATTTATTGTAACTTTTCAGATTTCTTTGATGTTAGGATTCATTATTATGTTATCGAAGCATCTTATTGTAATACAATCAATTTTAAGATAGCGTAATTTGAAGTTTTTAGATTTCCGATTATAACTCGTCCTTTATTATGCTAGCCAAAGTTTAATTTCTTAATCCAATATATTCTTAATATTAACTTTTCACTCAATTTTTACTGGCTTTAGCATCAGTGACGCGGTTGAGAGATTAGCGCAGGAATCTCCTGTCCCATCGTATCCTTTATATTGTAGGATATTGTAAATAGGTATGGTTGTGTTTTTTTTAAGTGAAAACTTCTTTAGGCCCATTTTGCACTTTTTTGTGGAAAGTGAATTAGATTAATCCTTCGGCTCCTCCTTTTTGCCTAGAGAGAAATAGGAAAGTAGCAAGCAGGTTTTATGAAGTGTAAAGGAACGACTGATCAGATTTTCTAGTTGAGAATGATTTTGGAGAAAGCCAATGAATATAATATGCAAACCCAAAACCTCTTCATCGATTTCCGGACTGCGTATGACAGTGTACTGAGAGAGAAACTGTTCAGGATGATGGTGGAAATGGGTGTCCCTAGAGGACTGGTATGTTTGATTCGTCGGACAATGGAGTCCATTCAGTGCTTTGTGGAGGGCGAGTTATCGGGTGCTTTACCCACCTGCAAGGGCTTAAGGCAGGAGGATGGGCTGGCCTGCCTACTGTTTAATTTTGCTCTAGAAGGAGCCATTAGGCAGTCAGAAATTCAGGTTGGTGGAACTATTTTCAAACAGACGGTGCAACTCCTTGGATACGCTGATGATATCGATATCATAGGTAGGACTTTTACGGCCATGAACGAAGCCTTCTTAAGCTTTGAGACAGCAGCCGCACGGTTTGGACTGCAAGTTAATCAGTCCAAGACTAAATATATGAGTACCAATGCTACAAGAAGAGTACCCGAACGCATTCAAGTTCAAAGAAACACATTTGATACTGTGAACGAATTTATATACTTGGGATCTCTAATTACAAGCGACAATGCAGTGGGGGCTGAAGTGCAACGTAGAATACAGACAGCCAACAGATGTGACTTTGGATTAGCCCCGGGGCTTAAAAGCAGGGTAATCTCCCAAACAACAAAGCTGCGACTGTACAAAACCCTAATTAGGCCTGTTCTCACCTATGGTGCTGAGGCGTGGACGCTGACCAGGGCATTGGAGAAAGACTTGCACCGCTTCGAAAGGAGGATTTCGGGACCAATCTATGATCCAGAGGGGCCCACCTGGAGAAGGTGAACAAATCAAGAAATAATGATGATGTACAAGGATAGGAACATCATCCGTTTTATAAAAGTGGGACGGCCCCAGTTTGGCTGGTCATGTGGCTAGTATAAGCCCAGAGGAGCCAACTCGAAAGATCCTGGATGAGAAGATCGAAGCCAAAAAAAGAGTTGGACGCCCAAGGCTGCGCTGGCAGGATGGTGTGACATCGGACTGCCTGTTCCATCCTGCGAACAAGAAACTGGAGAGCAACGGCACAAAGAAGACAGGACTGGTGGAAATCATTACAGGAGGTTCTGACTCCTTGTGGGTTGTAGCGCCATTAAATAATAATAATAAATAAAGAATAACTTACTTTATTAAAAAAGAAAAATCTCTATTTAATACTAATCTCGAAAAAAGTCAAATGTATTTAAAAAACCTTTTTTTCGAAGAAAAACTGCAATATTATAAATGAATTATAGCTGCTGTAATTTTAAAAATAGAAAAAGAAAATTTATTTCATTGAGTCATGATTAAAAAAAAAAAGAAAAGTAAAAACGGAAGGATTCAAAGGATTCCTTTTAGCCTCGATATGTAAACGTTTACTGACAGTTTGTCAAAATAAACACAAGTTGGTTATTCAACGGCACTGAATACACAAAGTTTTTTTGGAGGATCCGAAGATTAATGCCACAAATGTCGAGAATGTGCTTTGGACAACAGATTTCCTTTTACAAGTTTCGTTACGATCTTCTATAAAAATAACTGACTTTCCGCTAAGATACAACATTTTATTTTAAAATATTTTGTACTAAAAAAAGGGGAAATAAAGATCGTATAAATACCTTGCATACCTATGTACTGAACTATTATTTAGGTAATTAGCTAATTATTTATTTTTGAATGTTGATGTTAGATATGTCAGATCCGCATGATATTACGTGCCCTAATGATACTTGAAGTGATTAAAATTGAATGATTAATTTATGTTAATCGCAAGATTCAAGGCTTGATTGGGAATCTTAAAACCACATTCTAACCGTGATTTTGCATTTTAAATGTTTCCTTATTTCTCTCATAAAAAGGAAATTTATAATAGTAGATATTTGTTAAATACGATGTTCAGAAACGTAAAGAATGAGTTGTTTTCAATAGATTTTTGAACAAGTTAGGATGGTGCTTCATAGAAAAGTAGACATCTTTATTCAGTATTTACATACTGTCGATCGTATCGAATGTACAGATATTAATTCATTAAAAATTATCAGTGATATTTTATAATTGTTTCCGATTGTATTGATCAGATTTTATGAACTAGTTAAGGTTTTGCATACCATCAAAGTTATGTTCTAATGTCCCAATTGGTTTCAATGGCGAGTTATAATTTTGTTTCAGGCATTGAAGTGTTTCTCAAATAAATGAGTTGTCATTGTTCTTATATTTAAATTAATATTTTCTCTAGAATTCTAATAAGAGGCGATAAGGATTATTACGAATAGTTTTGCCCAAATGCGAGACCGAGGCGAGTCTTGGTCTTGCAAACTCAGTCTTGTTCATTGCCTTGTTCTTGCGCAAGAGTCTCGCAACAGACTTGCAGTTAATTATTAGCTTATTACTATAGAGATATTCCAGTAATTGTTTAGATTGGAGAAACCTAACTAAGCCCAATAGAAAATTAGAGAAGTTAAATGCAAAAGCTTATTGGTTATACCAATTATTAACATATAGTAACTCAAATTGTCGAGTATTAGTAACTATTTTGCCTTATTTTTTATTTAAAAAATCGATTTTTTTACCAGTCTTGGTCTTGATCTTGCAACAGTTAGGCGGCACTGGTCTTGATCATGCAAAGTGCAAGACCAAGACCGATTTTGGGCAACACTAATTACGAATAATGATGAAAATATATTTGAGGAATACCAAACGTTTGACCGAAATAGTTTTATATTAAATCAATTTATTTTTAACACAACGATGGCTGTTTTATTGAAAGTCTGTCGAAATCACAAAGAGTGTTTTTTTATTTGTGAAATTGTCCCAGACTGATATAATATGGGCTCTCAGCTTTGTATGTAACAGCTCGATGGAGTTGAATCCTGTTAAAAAAAAAAACAGAATGTTTCACTTTGATCCACCAATATTTTTCAACATCCATGCATATTGTTCGTTCTTTTCCGCAGATAAATTTCACAGAGAAGGAATGAATTAGCAAATTACACTTTATTCCAGCTTTAAAACTCCACTTTTAAAGAAGGCAGGCATGTTTTAGAAATATTAAAGGAAGAAATCTTAACAAATAGGATTTTTACTTAGTAATGTCAAATGATATTTTTTTTAACCCTTTAAAAGTTATAATTTTCAATGGTTAACAAAAATTCTGATTACTAAAAATGTTATAGATGCTGAATATTGGCGAGTCCTGCCTATAATTATCTGAGAATAAAATGTTCAGATATAGTAATGGCTAATGGTCAAGTAATTTATATATTTAATGAAAAAATAATAGATTAGTTTAAATTTAAACAAGCCATTATAATAATAGAATTATTATCGCGGTAAAATAGTAGGACGCGGATCCCTTTATAAAATGTTGATATCTATTATTGGGTTCCGTTCGAGAGAGGCTGAGAAGTGCGAAAGACAACAAGACCCCACTAGAGAAAATTGGAAGATGTGAAGTAATCGGGTGCCGCTGGACAAAGAGCTTACTAAATATGGCGGTTGGCAATCGAAGAGTTTGAGGGCTTGTGGTAGTGGTCAGCTAAGGCAATCTACCATATCGATTTCCTGCCATTAATCCCTTTAATATCCTTCTTCCCAATATTCGTTCTTTTATCTATAGCTTTCGTTTTTATATTTGACTATTAATATTCAGGAGAAATAAAAAGAAGTTCTTCTCTCAATCATGAGCATATTATTTACTTGTTTCACAGTATGCTATTTTGTTAAATTAATATCATACAGAATACGGTATATTCATAAGAAGACAAATTTGCCACAGGATATTCGTATCTTATTAAGGGAAAAACGCAGAGCAAGATTTATATATAGTTCATTGTATACATCTATGGCGTGGCAAAGACATTCTAAGGATATAGTGACTTCTGTATTTGCAAATATGTATATATATATATATATATATCAAAAAAGGACATATACCATTTAATGAGGTTTAATTAAAATGATATATATATATACATATATATATATATATATATATATATATATATATATATATATATATATATATATATATATATATATATATATATTATATATATATATATATATATATATATATATACATATTTTCAAATACAGAAGTCACTATAACCTTAGAATGTCTTTGCCACGCCATAGATGTATACATGAACTGCCAAATGACAATTTTCAAATAGTGACATGCTTAGAAACGACATTACTTTCCGATCTTCATCATATATTGCGTTATATTTGCCAAGTGCTTAAAGATAAATTTTCATCAATTATTTAAAATGTATTAATAATACCTCTTAAATTATTTTTTAAATACGGTTTATGGAATTGGAAATCATAGTCCTTAACAAGCAACAAAAAAATAACGTTATATGAAGTATCTTGTTAGTAGCTACCTCTTTTTTTTTTTTTTTTTATTATATTTGTTTATTTAGAAATATTACATTCTGTCACATCAAGGACATTTATAATAGTGATCAGAGAAAGCACACTCACACTCTATTTACAATAAAAAAATAAAATAAATAATACAGAAACTTAATAATAATAAATACAATAAAATAAAATAAAAATAAATACAATAAAATAAAATAAATGTATATAAACAAAAGAACTAACCTAATCATACACACTCGGGCTTGAGTGGAGGATCTGGCCATTGCCAAAACTCCAATAGATGCTTATTTACAAAAGGTCTCTGGGCCACTGCCGCTTCAACCTTCGAGGAGGATTGTAAGGATGGGTGGTGCTGGATAGAGATTGTGCAAGGGGATTTGGATGATAGGTAAGGTTTTGGTGAAATTTGGAGAATTTTTCTGGAATAAGGTCTAGGACAAATGGGATATTAAGGTCATGGTGTAGGATTTTGTTATTTACATAGAACGGAGCATCAACTATTGTTCGAAGGACTTTAGATTGAAAGGATTGAATACGTTTGATGTTAGAAGCTTTTGCTGTTCCCCACAGTTCAAGTCCGTATGTCCATATAGGTTTCAGTATTGTCTTGTAGATAAGTAATTTGTTTTCAATAGAAAGTTTGGATTTTCTGTTTAGTAGTCTGTATAGCTGGCCGTATCGTCGGTTGAGTTCTTGTCTTTTGAGTCTAGTATGTGGGTTCCACGTTAGTCTTCGGTCTAAATGAAAGCCAAGATACCGGACTGTGTCTGAGTAAGGAAGCTGGATGGAATTAAAGTGTACTGGTGGACAGGAACTGCGTCGGAGTGTAAAGGTAATATGTTGGCATTTAGATTCATTAACTTTAATGCGCCAGTTATTACACCAGTGCTCAATCAAGGTGAGGTGGTTTTGGAGATTTAAGGATGCTATGTTGGGATCAGAGTTGGATGATAAGATTGCGGTGTCGTCAGCGAATGTTGCAAGAAAAGTATCGGGATGAACAGGGATGTCAGCAGTAAAGAGGATGTAAAGCACGGGACCCAAGACGCTGCCTTGGGGAACACCGGCTTTAACGGAGTAGATATTGGAAAATTCTGTTCCACAGCGAACTCGGAAGGAGCGGTCAGAGAGGTAGGATCGGAGGACTAGGTACAAGGACTGAGGTAAATGGATTTTAAGCTTGAAGAGCAGTCCGGAGTGCCATACCCGGTCAAATGCCTGTGCAATGTCCAGAAATGCACCCGAACAGTATTCCTTGTTTTCTAGGGCTGAGGAAATATGATCAACAACTCGGAGTCCTTGTTGAACAGTAGAATGTTGGGAGCGAAAACCAAACTGATGGGAAGGAATATTTTGGGATTCTATAATGGGTAGGATTCGTTTCAAAAGGATCTTTTCAAAAATTTTTGAAAGGATTGGGAGTAGGCTGATTGGTCTATAGGATGTTGAGCTATTGAGAGGTTTTCCTGGTTTTGGGAAAAGGATAATAGTGGAGTGTTTCCATAACAGAGGGAAGTGGGTGGTGCGTAGGATACAATTGTAGATATATGTAAGGAATATGACTGCTTTGGATGGAAGTTGTCGAAGGATTTGAGGTGTAAGGAGATCATGTCCAGGAGCTTTACGGGGGATTAGTTTTTTTAATTGAAATTTTACTTCGGAAGGATGAATAGCTTTTGGGGGCAAGGAAAGTGGGATTGGTGATGTAAGGAGTTCTTCTACTGTTACGGTGTGGGCAGGATGGGATTCCGGATGTGAAATAAATGTATTGGATAGGTGAATGGCGAACTCCTCAGCTTTATCTTCGTCAGATGCTGCCCAGGAGCCATCACCTCGTCGGAGAGGATGGGAAATGCGGTGAGGATTTAGGATTTTTGTTGTGGTTTTCCAAAGGGAATTGTCGCGAGAAGAGAGGGAGGATAGGTAGGAGTTGAAGGATTGTGATCTGAAGGTGGCTAATTCCAGTTTTAATTGTTTGCAGTAGTAATTATAGGAGCAGCGGTCGGTAGGATGTCGGGTACGTTGCCATAATAATCTGGCACGGCGTTTGGTGCGGATTAGGTTAAGGAGGTGTTGGGGTAGAATGGTCTTTATAGGAATTCTGGAGGAGTCTTTTGGGAAGGAGGCAGTCCAGGCGGCTTGTTGGATTGTGGTAGTAAAGGAATTTACGGCACTATCAAGGTCATCGGGAGTTTTGAGGGATATGTTGAGATCAATATTATCGGAGATTATTTTGCGGAAAAGGTCCCAGTTTACTGGGCCCCTAATGAATGACGGTGGAGAAGGTTTGGGAACAGGTTCAAGTGAAACATTAAGGATTAGAGGACTATGGTCAGAGGAAAGTTCATTTAGACGTTTAATGGAACAATTGAGGGGACTTAAGCCGCTGTGGATAAAGAAATCAAGAAGATCAGGATTACGGTTGGGATCTGTGGGCCAGTAGGTAGGAGAGTTGGGGGAAAGGAGGTGAAAACGTTGGGAATTGAGTGCAGACAGCAGGGTTCGGCCACGAGAATTCGTGGTTCTGGAACCCCATTGTTGGTGCTTGGCATTTAGGTCTGCACCCAAGATGAAGTGATGTCCTAAGGAGTCGAGGAGAGAACTGAATTGGGCATTGGATATGGATCGGTTAGGAGGGCAATACGCTGATGCAAGAGTGACCGGAAAGCAGAAGGTTTTTATCACGATAGCGGTGGACTGTAGGAAATCATGTATTGGTAATGGGAGTACGTGATGGGAGAGGGATTGGTGTACAATTACAGCAGTACCGGCATGTGCTTTTCCGTCAGGGTGGTCAGTACGATATGTCAGGTATTGTGGTATATTGAAGTGCTGTTTAGTGGTTAGTCGAGTTTCAGTAATTAGTGCCACATCAATGTTCTTGTCAAGTAGTAAAGTAGATAGTTCGTCTGTATGATTTCTAACACCATTCGCATTCCAAAGGAGAATGGATATGGGTTTAGGGATGTGAGTCATTTAAGGATTTTTCAAAGGAGGGATGAGGTGAGATACGAGATTCGTGAGGAGTGATATGAGTGGAGTAACAAGGGATTTGAAATCGGTGAGGAAAGATGCTAACAAACTTGTGAGATCTGTTGCATTTGAAGGAGGAGGAATATGAGGAATTTGTTGTTGGTGGTTAGGTATATTAGGATGAAGAGGATTTTGAGGTTGGGTTTGAGGTTGTTGTGGCAGGGCTTGACATTTATCGGTTAAAGTCTTACCTCTAAGTAGTTGGGAGAATGATACATCATTGTTTACAATTCTGGAAGGCTCTCTCTCTCTTCTTGTTCTTAGTGCTTCATCTTGAATCCGGTTTTTCTGGTGTCTGGTTTTGAGATTCTTGTAAATTTGGCAGCCTTTGTAGTTGGCCGGGTGTCCCTCCAAGCATAGGGCACATACTGCTGGATCTTGTATAGGTTTGGTGCACTCTACAGATTTGTGCTGTTCACCGCACTTCACGCAACGCGGCAGATGGTGGCAATATGTCTTCGTGTGGCCATAGGTCTGACAATTATGGCACTGCACGATGTCTCTCTTGGGATATGGCTTCTCAACTTTCACCATTGTGTAGTATATTCTTGTGATATCATATATTTTTTCGATACCTGGTGATGGCTCCAAGTCCACGAAAAACAATGGTAGTGGGATCCTATTTCGTAATCCTGGCTGCTCCCTGTCCTCCTTCAAAACGTTTGTTACCTGGCGTACATTGAAACCAAGCGTCGTTAGTTCTTCTTTAATAACTTCAGTGGGGATTGAGGAATGTAAATTTCTTATCACTACTCGTAAAGCTCTTTCCTGCCTCAGCTGGTAAGTGTGAAAATTCGCATTTGTTTCTGATAAGTACTTCACTATTTTTCGGTAGGCTTCTGCAGAATCAGGTGTTATTTTGGTGTCATTGGTCCTGTTAAGGCATGAATAACTGCCAGAGCAGATTTTATTTAGTTGGGTGCAGAACATCTGGAAATTTTTTATATTTTTCACAAATATCGGAGGAGGCTTTGGTTCTCTGGGTATTGCTGCAGACTCCATTACTTCTCTGTCATTTTGAAGCACTTGGTAGGGGTTTGGAGTAAAGAAAGGTGATTCTTCAATCGTTTCTTGTGCAGACGTACCTGGTTTGGGCTGAGGTTCTGGTTCTGAAGTGTTCATTTTGGTCACTGGAGGTATTTCTCGTAGGCAGCGACGAGTCCTTTGTTTGGCTGGTGAGCTAACTCCGTCTGACCGAGACCTCTTGGGCACCTTACTGGCCATCACTTGCTGATCATACCGCATATCATAAGAGAAAAATAAATAAAAAAATAAAAAAAAAAAAAATTTTTTTTTTTTTTTTTTTTCTTAAAATAACAAAAAAAAAGATGCCAACAGTAAATATCAACTGCTCTGATATACACTTAACTGTATCACGTGAATAATCAGAGAGATTCCGCTATAAAATTGGTAAAAACTGAGAGAGGAGTTGAGGAGACCAGTAGCTACCTCTATGTGGTTAAGATTCATTGAAGTATCATTGACGAAATATATATTTTTTTTAAGTTTACTTAATAATCAAGACTTTTGTGCACACGATCCTACAATGACCGTACAATACAATTTTCAGGAGGGAATTATATATATTTTGATTGTTTAATTCGATTAATAAAGTATTTATCTCAAAATGGTTTTAGTTTAAAAAAGGACATATACCATTTAATGAGGTTTAATTAAAATGATATATTTTTACTTCGCGCTAAAGGAAATTATTTATACAAATGATTTGGTTAAAAAAGTAAATAAAATCAACTGATTAACTAACCTTCATGTGATTATTTATAAGTATATGGTAAGCAAATTATATTTCAAACCTAAAGGACTTAAATGTAGGACAATAATTGTTTAATGCATAGAGAAATAGAACTAGTATCATAACGATCTATTAACAGGTGTCCAAGAATTTCACGAAAGTAAAGAAAAAAAATGATATAAATAAACTAACAACCTGAGACTGTGATATTGTTAACAAAGAGATAACTTCCCTTCTGCTTATAAATCCTCTCGAAGCCATCTAGATCCTTCCTTAGCTGAATATTCATATCGTCAGTCCTAAGTCTCCTTAATGCCACTGGAGGCACCACCTGCGTCTCACTGCCTTCTTTATCTGCAATCGTTGCTCTTGTTTATTCATTGCTCATTATTTTAATAGTAATGCCGTGAAGTTATATCGATTATATATGTTCCGTTCACAAAAAAAAAAAAAAAAAAAAAAAACCTACTTGGCGAAATGGCTTGACTTGAAAACACAATTCATGCTTCGATGTCATCACCATTTCGTATATTAAAATCAATCGCTTTTCGTTAAGTAAACACTGCACAGCTTATACTCTTTCAATCTAAACAATTGGCAAAATCACATTACCGGATTAATTATTCGTGAAGAACAAGAATTATTAATGTTGACATTTATTTTTAAGTATGGGAGTATCATTTTTCAGATATTAGCATAATTCCTCACTTATATTTATACGGGAATGCGATAGAAAAAAAAATGAGTATTTTTAATTGCCTATTTATTGAAAAAAAAAGTTTAATTGAAAGGAAATCGAAGTATACTGAGTGTATGAGTGGGAAATATTAGTAAGTGAGAGAGGAATAGTCCACCAAAAATTTAGTTCAGCGTTTCCTATCGTATCATCTTAGTTATACAAATTTTCAACATCTGATATTTTTAAAGAGTTTTCCTAGAAATCAAAGTGTTGTTTTGTGCCAATCAAAGTTTCTTAAATGTACTGTTATTATTTTCTTCTTCTTTTTTTTATTCCATATTTTTATTTTCATTTATTTCATTTTATGATCAGATGAGGAATGAAGGAGATAGTATCCAGTAATGCACTCTCCGTACATTCAGTAACACAGTTACATTATATCGTCACACAGTTAGGTCTCTCCATCCAACTTCATCGAAAACCGAACTATATTAAAGATATCAGTTGTTGATATGCCCATGTAACATATTGTAAACCGTTTGTACTTCTTGTGAATATGATTTGACGCTGTCGGAAGGAATGCGTTAGTATAAAAGGTGCCGTTTGAATCATAAGGCTACGAGTTTGTCATCAGTCTTAAAAAAATCTAAATGAAACGTTTGTACTTTATGAACGTGTATCTTACTTGTTGGTTCGTAAATTTGGCAAAAATGGGTTCAATACACATTTTCGTAAATAAGTTTATACCAAAGTTTTCTCTAAAAAATGGCGGAGACACAGTACAGTTAGAGTTAAATTTTCTAAAATCAAACAACTTGTTAAACAAAATTTAAAAGGTTACATCCAAATCTGTTTTAGATAAACATAATCAAACACAGGCGTTGATGACCACTAAAATTTTTGTTTGAATATAATAATTTCAGTCACAATTTAAGTATTTTTCTTTTTGCCTTGGCCAGTGGTCTCCTTTTGTTTATTTTGTGAAAAATTAGCCAACATAATATAAACAAGTCAAACATAGGAAATAGTGTAAAGTAATATCACCTTCCCCTCTTCATGCCAGAGATGGTGAGGTAATAGATAAACCAAAAATGAAGAAAAGTTATTTCTTTTACCTTATTTTTTTTCCTTTTATCAGATTTTTAGAATATAACGTTGATCTTTAATGTATTATAATCTTTAATATACTTTGATGTTGAGGTTACTTTTTTTTTTTTTATTAATTACAAATATTTATCATAGAAAACAATAAAGCGAATAATCAACACTCAGCATTTTGACTAAATACAGCATCTGTATTAATATTCCATATTAAATTATATTTAAAAACTTTATTTTTTAAATTAGAAAGCAAGTCCAAGTATGCCCTATTTACATTATATAATCTTAAACTAATTTTACATATTTTAAATACTTATTCGAGAAACAATCACTATAAACTAATAATTAAAATATATAATCAGCTTTAATATATTTCGATTTTAATGTGTAGGTAAACTTAGGGCGAGGTGTCGAAGCCTGGACGCTAAAAGTAGCTGACCAGAAGGCGCTAAGGATTTTCGAAAGAAATATCATGAGACGAATTTTTGGTCTCCTACGCATACAAAGAGAATGGAGGATAAGGACAAATCAGGAGGATTGAATTATTGAAGCACGAGGATATTGTACGCTTTATTGAAGCTAGAAGAATTAGTTGGCTAGGAAACGTGGAAAGACAGCCAGATGACAAAACAACGAAGAAGATACTTAGGGAGGAATTTCCCAGAAAAAGGAATAGAGGACGACCGAGAAAATGTCCGAAAGGTGACTTGGGAGAGGATTTAAAGATAATGGGAACGGTGAATTGGAGGATAAGAATGAAGGATAGAGAGGACTGGAAAAAAAAAATCGTAAAGGAGGCCGAGGTCCACCACGGACTGTAGAACCCTTCAGTAAGTAGTAAGTAGGGCGATGAGCTAATAAATATGATCATAAATATATATTTTATACTTAGAAAATATTAAGTATACGACCATTACTACAACACGTCGTTATTACAATACAATCAATAGGGAGGATAATATATGTTTTGAAATAGATTAACCCACAATAATCTTGTAATTAATATCAAATTAAATCATTGAAAGCAGATTATGCTTGAATGTAAACTGTAATTTAATTCTAAAGTAATTAAATCTTTATTAATTAGTTGTAAATACATTCAATATGGCCGTGATCCTTAGGTGGAATAGGATTATTACGATTTGTTAATTAAAACCAGGAAAGTTGATTATTACATATATCATGGGAATCCTATCCATGTATTTTTGGAAAAAAAGTAATCTCTAAAAATTATAAAGAAGACAACTAATAAATAAAATTGATACATGAGAATAATTTATAGCTTCGGCTTTATAATTGAAAAACGTTGAGAATATCTGAGATTGATGGAGCAGCTGGAAGGGATAGCTCCTCTGATTTAGATACCACCTAATAGCTTCTCATCCTGATCTTTTAGAGACAGAAAAAAAAATATTGACGTCAGTGAAATTAAAGATAAATATTTATATTTAGCCCTTTGCTGGAAAAAACAAATTAAATTCGAATCACGTAAAAAGAATTAATAGTTCAAAAAAAGTAAAAATAGTATGTGTAGCTGAATGTAATGAATACAAACTTCAAATTATTTGTTGAAAATACTCCAGTTTAAAAATGTTTAGATACTTTCTAAGCTCTAATCATTGAAAGTAATGAATACATTTTCTAAAACTGCTGTACGAGGAATCTCCTAAGTTAAATATTTAATAACGTAAAGATGATGTAAAAATGGGTGCTTTCATCCATCATGTCTCATATTATATGGATGGTGCAAATGAGTGTAAGCATGAAGTGCAACATCTAGCATCTGGCTTGTGGAGTAATCTACACTAGTGGTATGAGCGGCAAATAGTTGTAGTAGTTTATCTTACTTAGCATTTGTAGTTAGACTTCCAGTCAGTGGAGCAGTGAACTTAGTTGTCATTTGACGAGTTACTTTGTTGAATTTTTTCCATAACTTTCGTCATTTCATAGCTTAATGAAGAAAAAAAAGTTTTCTTTGTATGCCGTCTAAACCTCTTACAGTTGATATTATGCTATTAACAAAGGGGATACACGTCATTTTAAGTCATAACTAAGCCAATAATTTCTTAACATACCTTTATAAGTTTAAAATGGCTAAATTGCGGGTAACCGTAGTTCGAGAAAACGTAAAAATTCAAACATCGTGAATGTAATCCTTCTATAGTACAAATTGGCACCTGAATGCCACGGAAGAAAACTAAGATAAAACAAAATGCCATTCTACAAAAAAAAAAAAATTGAATACACAAAAAAAATATTTTTTCTATAAAAAATGTTTTTGCGCTTGTTGACAATCAGCAAATATGCTGGGGATACATGAAGTAATGACATGACAGGCATGGGGAAGGAATGTACTAAGCAGTACGTATTTTCTAACTTGTTCGAATTACTTAGGTTGTTTAAGGAGAACTCTCATCCAACGCCTTTTTAAACTCCTCCTCGTGTTCTAAGGTACGTCAACTGTGGCCATGTCTCTTATTATGTCTGTTTAAATTAATTTAATTCGTTGATAAAGAGTCGTTATATGTTGGTCAACTGTTGGTAGGTGGAGGTCAGTATGTAGAATTTTGTTAGTCACGTGCCAAGGTGCTTCTTTTATGAGTTGCAATAATTTTGATTGGAAGATTTAAGTTGTTGTAGGTGGGTCTTTTTAGCGATACCGTATATTTGTGATATGTACGTCGGTAAAACTCTGTTTCTGTCTTAGTTTTAGTTTTAAAGATTTAGCAAAAGGAAATTGAAGTAGTTTGAGTGGTTTGCTAATTGTCTTATGTTTCATTTTAAAATTCGGGCCCTATGCCATCCCTCAGTCGAAGGTGAGTCCAAGGTGAAGTACCGTGTCCGTTTTAGGAATTTGATTGTTGTCAATATAAGCTGGAGGGCAATTGTTTTTTCGAAAAGTAATTGTTATATATTTGAATTTGTCATGATTAAGTCGAATTTTCCGTAGTGTGAACCAATATGGTAATTTAAGTTTTGTGAGATTTATTTTTTATAATTATATTTTAAAGAATGTAAGCTGGATTATTTTATAAATCTAATAGAGAGTATTTTAAGTTCTAGATCCAAAATAGGAGTTTGAAAAAAAAATTCTCAAAAATAAAATGAAAAACTGCTAACATTAGAATTTCGTACAGCTAAATTTTGTACCTTTATATAAACCTGTTGAAACAAAGTGTCGTTTGTAGTTATACTAACAAAATGAATTACAAAATGTTTTTTCCAGAGTGATTTTTTAATATCCATTTTTAAAATTTACTTATATTATGACAAATACACTGACAGGCAAAAAATTCCACCCACTTGTAAAAAAAGTTGTATTTGTATATAATACATGGTATTTGTAGATAATACTTAGTATTTATGGAATTTTATAATCTTTTTTACCTTTAATAATCAAAATGTGATTGGGTTAGATAGATTAGAGAAAAAAAATTGAAAAACGAACCATTATTATTCTAAAAGAAATTAATTACATCATCGTTTAGTAGCACGTGTTTCCTCTTCTTGCCTTTACTACTTGAAGACGCCTCGGCATACTTTCCACCAGTCGGGAAATGTCCCTTTGCTGGAGGATAGCCCATTCCTCCCGAAAAGCCCTTTCAAGGTCCTGCAGTGTATCAGGAAGTGTTGCACGCGCTCTTATTCGTCTTCAGAGGTTATCTCATAAATACTCAATGGGGTTTAAACCTGGAGAAAGTGCTGGCCAGGCTAAAACCTCAATATTGTTCTGTTGAAGGAATGTCTGCACTATGCGGACGACATGTGGGCGTGCATTATCGTGCATTAGAATAGAACGATCGCCGATTTCGTTGAGGATAGGCAACACATGAGGTTCCAAAATCTCATCTACATAGCGAATGGCCGACAAAGACCCTCCACGAACAACAACCAATTATGTGCGGCGCTCCATTAAAATCCCTACCCACAACATTAAGGAACCACGTTGGAAAGGTTGGCTCTGGGAAAAATTACAGACTGCATATCTTTCTTTTTTTCTTCTCCACAACCTTTCTCGCCCGTCTGGAGATCGAATAACGAATCTTGACTCATCTGTAAAAAGTACAGCACTCCATTCGTCCACAGTCCAATGGCTGTGTTCTCCAGCAAAAGCCAGCCGTGTTACTCCCTGAGTTCTGGTCCTCTTACTGGACGAAAAGCCATTAAGCCATACCCATTTAATCTTCTCCGAGCGGTACGTTCAGAAATTTGCACACCTCGAACTTCTTCGAGCTGATGAATCGCTTGAACAACGGTAAGGTGCCAGTTTCGTTAAATTCTCAAAGTCAATAACCGGTCATCCGGTGGTTCTGTTACCCTAGGCCGTCCAGAACCGGGCCTTTTATTGTAAGAACCAGTTTTCCGAAAACGCCTGACGGCGTCTCGTAAAGTTTCATATGGAACTCCGATGGCATTAGCTGCATATCTAATGGAACGTCCATCATCAATAAGTGCCACACCACGCGCAACATCCTCAGCACTAAGAGGAATTTTTAAACTTAATATTGAAAAAATTAAAAGCCGAAGACTAAGAAATGTGCTGCAAGAAACGGAACTGAACTAATGATACTTAATAAATTTTTGATTCCATAGAAAGTAAACATTGGAATCTAGAATCATTTTATTTAATTAAGGATTAAGGGTTATTGTCCGCTATATTAACATTCCTAATTGAAAACAAACAAAAAGATTACCTATTTATTCATTAAAAACAATAGACCAATCCAAAGCAGAAATATTTTTAGATGACAACATGAAAAAATCAAGTGGGTGGAATTTTTCGCCTGTCAGTATACAACAATAAGTACTATTATACAGTATTACATTATTATGAGATGTGTATGGCATATGCATTTATAATCCAAATTTTGCGCTGGTAAAATTGCAAGTAAATATTTAAAAATTAAATAAAAACTAGCAGAATAAAAGACAATTTTAATTAAATACTGTATGGTAATAATTAAACAGAATAGAAACTTATAAATTAAAATTTATAATACATGTCGGGCCTTTTAAAAATGCAATTGCCCTATTACTAATTACCATTAATAGTAACTAATATTATTTCATATGACATATTACTAATTACTGTTATTAATTTTTACTTAACTAATCCTTTACCTTTTTATAATCAATTAAATAAAATTGCTCTATAACGAGAGTTGTCAATAGGACGGAGTTATAATTAATGGCTCTAATGTGTTCAAAATGTTCAACTTTTTATCCACCTTGTAAATGCTGACTGTTCTTAAACAGAAGTTCCATATTAAGTGGGCTGGTTCCCTAAAGGTCTTTTGTATCGTATGCGTTCTGAGAGCAGCTACTGAATTGGAGTTGAAGGTTCACTGCCTCAGTAATGTATTAATATATATATATTTTTTTAACGTCCATAGAAGATAGATAGCAATAAAAAAATAAATGTAATTACAAATCAAATCTATCAGCACTTACTCATAATTAAAACCGTGATTACATTATTCATTTATTTATGTTTTTTTCGAGAAATTATTCTTCTCATAGTATTTAGTACACCCATCCAATACACTCCCCCTTACCGGTGGCGTCCCTCAAGGCTCATCTCTATCCCTCAATCTGTTTGCTACATTAATGTCTATATACATTAATGTCCTTCCTCAAATAATCTATCATTCCGCTACCCAATTTATGGCGACGAATTCCAAATTTACCTGTCCTTACCGTCTTCCGATCTATTCCCAGCCACAGAAAAACTCATAAAAGACAAATAGAATCTATAACTGTCAGATGCTAATAAGTTGAAGTTAAATATACAGAATATGAAAGCAGTTTAATAGCCTCCAATCACCTCCTTAAAACAGTTATCAATATGTCAACCCTATACCTGTAAACGATGGTCCCATAAAATTGTATCCTAGCATTAAAGACCTTAGAATAACCTTTGATCAAACTGTTTCCTAGAAAAACCATAAATCCGATATTTCCCACTGTGCCTTTTTCACTTTAAAGCGACTAAATTGCCTCCTTTATTTATTTCCATTTGAAACATGTAAGTTACTGTTTACTTCCTTAATATTCACACACTTTCATTAATGTTATGCAGTATATGTTAGTGTCTCTGGGGATCTCGAGGCAAAACTAAAACATTTAATAGATTGCTTTTTATCTCTCATCTTCGGGATTCCAAAGGACGCCTCTCTCTCCATTTCATAAAGAATTGCGTTGATTTGATGCTCCGTAGGACGATTCTCTTGTTCTTATATTTCATTATATTTATAAATCAGACAATCTAAAATTGGCTTAGAGGAAACAAGAAATCAAAATTATTACTCAAAACTGAAACTGAAACTATAATTTTCGTTTAACAGTTACTCTTATTTCATGAGAAGTTTAAAGTCTTACGATAAAAACTTATATTTTAATATCTAAGGGAATAAGATCTTCTCAAGAATTGTTATTTTAAGGAATTTAAAACATGAGTTTCCCAGATAGCAATACACAACCAACTCATCAAATCATCAACATATCAACTAGCATCATCAGGATAGAAAAACACAAAATTATATAAATTCCAATATTAATAATTATTACTCCTTTTTCACAAGACATCCCCCATACCACGTTTATATCAGAATAACATTATTTTTCAGTTTGAAATAATGCCTCACAGAAGTGTCGACCATCATTTAGCTAGTCACATAAAAATGTAAAATTCAAATCAAAGCAATCATAGAATCTCACTAAACAATTTAATCCATCAAGCTTAAAAATTATAACATACACACAAACTGTCAAGAACATTATCCTACTTGTCGTTTCACCATTTTTATTATTTATTTAAAAACCTTTCATAAAATTTATGAATATTTGATTAAAACTTTTATCTTTGGAGAATATATTAATAAACAATGAAAATTAATCGGGTAAAAGAAATATTAAATATTTATTTATTACATTAATAATTAGGATTCAAGGAAAATTTCGAGAGAAAGCTTTTAGAAAAAAAAATCCGAGTAACTATCTGGCCTGTTTATTTCAATTTCCTTCAAAAGGACCGAGTTTTCCTCAGGCCGTGATGTGAATTCAAATTGTCTTTTTCTTTTCCCAAGAAGAAAAGTAGCCAAAAAAAAGTTATGACCATAACCCTTTCTGAATACAGATGGGAAAAAAATAAAAATGTAGATAGAAAATAACTTTGAAATATATATTTCAAAATTAAGTTAATGTATAGTACATTAACGTTAAACATTAAGTTAATATATAAACATTAACACTTTTAGATAATAAAAACCACTAAACTAGAACTGTTGGTTGTCAAGGTTGAGCTTTTTGCTAAATATTTTTTATAGGTATAACGAAATGATTTTTAACCGGCCCAACCCTAATCCAAACTGGCTCCACTAGACTCGTTATTACTAAGGTAAAACATTAACGCTCTAACACATTAACATTAACACTAATGTTCCAAGAGTGTTAATGTTCCACCTTAGTACTAATGAGTCTAGTGGCGCCAGTTTGGATTCGGGTTGGGCCTGTTAAAAATTATTTCGATATACCTATAAAAAAATATTTAGCAAACAGCTCAACCTTGACAACCAATAGTTCTAGTTTAGTGGTTTTTATTAGTTAATAATATATATGAATATATATTATATATAATATTGTTATACATATAATAATAGCAAGCACGATAAATTGTTATTCGTAGGTAAATATATAAAAATGTGTTTTCTGAGAATTTTGAGGATCACTCAATAAATAAGCAGTTATATTTTGGCGTTTTTTTTTTTTTTTTTTTTCTTATAACTATCCTTTCAATATTGTAAAAGTCATTTTTATAGAAATGGTCATGTTTATAGAATTTTTTTAGAAAACAATTCTTAAATTCATGAACGGCAAACAAGTATAATACATTTTGAGTATTATCGACAAAATTTTACATTTTTTGACACATTATAACTTAGCTAAGATTAAGTTAATTAGGACAAGATTGTACTACAAATTACTTATTTCCACTCATGCCAGTCAGAAATAACGACAAGCAGTGAAGGTTTCAGGAATTTTAATACAAATTAAGACATTGTCCTCACCTTATTTTTGTTTCTTTATTTCTCAACTCACGCCTGTCATAAGTACCGAAAACCAGGGAGTGCACTATAAGGAAGTAGAATATGGAGTGATTCATTGGCATACGTGCAAAGCGTGAGAGCCCTTCCTATCTTGATTTTAGTACATTTTTTAATCTAGGAGATCTGTCATTCAGCCTCATTCAAGCCTACTAACATCTCCAAGTATACTAACACGAAATCTTTTGTAGTGCCTCCTATGTGGCCGTTAACTGTTGGCATATGAACCTCTTAAACTAATATATGTAACGTACCATGGACCTTTAGCTTTAGTGCTGAAAGTTTTCGATTAAAAAAATTGTAGTTTGCAGATTATCATTTTGGCTGTCCCGTATATATATATATATATATATATATATATATATATATATATATATATATATTATATATATATATATATATATATATATATATCTATGAAGCTTAAAACAAATAGGCTTAACTAGAAAAATAGAGTACCGTAAAACGGAGGGAGTACCGTTTTAACTAAAAAACCTTGTTAGCAGTGTTCTAGAATGTTGCCACGTTGAATGGGGCTTGATTAGAATTATGATTCTTAATTTATTAATAAAATAAAGTGTAATTAGTTAAATATAGTATGCATAATACGGTAACCTATGTTTAAGAACACGATCGTAGTGACATAAACTGGAAAAGGTTGATACACCTATTGAAACATATCATAGACTGTAAAATTAAAATCATATTGAAAATGTTTATCGGAAGCAATAGTGATTCAAAATATTTATGATATAAAAGGCTACAGTAATCAGCTAACTCCTGAAGTTCATAATGGAGAAGTCAACTCCGCCCCAACTCTCCCACCAACTCCGCCAATACATCCTCTTATACTCTCCAGACTTTCGCACGGGGCAATATTTCCACTCCAACTGGCTATTTATTATTGAATGCATTCAAGGCTCATTTACCTCCTACCATAAACCTCTTTCCGCTTCTCATAAATTATAGCATCATTCCAAGTCTTCAGCTTTTGAGTTTTTTTACGCTGGAGAAAGTTTTTGCAATATATTTTACTACAACTGCCTTGCAAATCACCCTTTTTAATCTATCTATGTTTATTCATATAATTTATATCTAACTCCTATTGGTATGAAATATTTTTTTATTACAAAATTAAAGTTTTATGCTACTAAAAATTTTCGTTTTAATTTAGTATTTTTGCAGCCTGTGTAATCCCAGCCGTTATAATGAATCGAACTGTTAAAATATATTTTATATTGTTTTTATTTTGTTCCATTATTCACTTTAATTGAATTTAATTATGTCAAAATAATATGAATTCGAATAGCGCCTAAATAAATTCTCACAACTTTAGAAGAAGCTATACGAAATTTTCTTATTTCGTTATTAATCCAAATCTGCCAAAATATTGATGATCTTTATATATTCTGAATTATTATATATAAGATAGGAATGAGATATTTATCGATGTTAAAATCGGCCTATAACTATCATCAAAATATCCGACTTGAAATATCAATAGTCGATATAAAAATATTTGAAATATCATGAAGTAGCACATAGGCGCATCAAAAAGATGCTATTTTCATCCATTAATTAATGGAAATATAAATTTGTCTCCCAGCCAGACTTGTTCTTCCAGCTGTGGAGAGAAAGGCATGACTCCAGGAGATTCCGGCATTCTCACCGCGTCACTGGGGCTAAACCCAGTGGAGATTGAGCGAGAGTGATTAAGCCTCATACACTCATGTCTTGAGTGGAGAATTTGGCCATTGCCAGAACTACAATATATACAATCTACAAAAGGTCGCGAGGCGACTGCCGTTTCAACCTTCTTGGAGGATTATAGGGAAGGGAGGTGCTTGATAGGGATTGTGCAAGAGGATTAGGGTGGTACGTAAAGTTTTGGTTAAATTTGGAGAATTTTTCTGGGATAAGGTATAGGACGAATGGGATATTGAGGTCATGATGTAGGGTTTTGTTGGTTACATAGAAAGGAGTATCGATTATTGTTCGAAGGACTTTTGACTAGAAGGATTGGATGCGCTTGATGTTAGACAATTTTGCTGATCTCCACAGTTCTAGTCCGTAAGTCCAAATAGGTGTCAGTATTGTCTTGTATATCAGTAGCTTGTTTTCAATGGAAAGTTTAGATTTTCTGTTTAGTAGTCGGTATAGTTGGCCGTATCGTCGGTTGAGTTCTTGTCTTTTGAGTCTAGTATGTGGGTTCCACGTTAGTCTTCGGTCTAAATGAAAGCAAAGAAACCGGACTGTGTCTGAGTAAGAAAGCTGGATGGAATTAAAGAGTACTGGTGGACAGGAATTGCGTCGGAGTGTAAAGGTAATATGGTGGCATTTAGATTCATTAACTTTAATGCGCCAGTTATTACACCAGTCCTCAATCAAGGTGAGATGGCTTTGGAGATTTAAGGATGCTATTTCGGGATCAGAGTTGGATGATAAGATTGCGGTGTCGTCAGTGAATGTTGCAAGGGAAGTATCGGGATGAACAGGGATGTTAGCAGTACAGAGGATGTAAAGCACGGGACCCAAGACGCTGCCTTGGGGAACACCGGCTTTAACAGAGTAGATATTGGAAAATTCTGTTCCACAGCGAACTCGAAAGGAGGAGTGAAAGAGCTAGGATCGGAGGACTAGGTACAAGTACTGAGTTAAATGGATTTTAAGCTTGAAGAGCCAGTCCGGAGTGCCATACCTGGTTAAATGCCTGTGCAATGTCCAGAAATGCACCTGAACAGTATTCCTTGTTTTCTAGGGCTGAGGAAGTCGGAAGTCCTTGTTGAACAGTAGAATGTTGAGAGCGAAAACCAAACTGATGGAAAGGAATATTTTGGAATTCTATAATGGGTAGGGTTCGTTTCAAAAGGATCTTTTCAAAAATTTTTGAAAGGATTGGGAGTAGGCTAATTGGTCTATAGGATTTTGAGCTATTGGGAGGTTTGTCTGGTTTCGGGAAAAGGATAATAGTGGAGTGTTTCTATTACAGAGGGAAGTTGGTGGTGCGCAGGATACAATTGTAGATATATGTAAAGAATATGACTGCTTTGGATGGAAGTTGTCAAAGAATTTGAGGGGTAAAGGGATCATGTCCAGGAGATTTACGGGGGATTATTTTTTTTTTAATTGAAATTTCACTTCAGAAGGAGGAATAGCTTTTGAGGGCAAGGGAAGTGGGATTGGTGATGTAAGGAGTTCTTCTATTGTTACGGTGTGGGCAGGATGGGATTCCGGATGTTAAATAAATGTATTGGATAGGTGAATGGCGAACTCCTCAGCTTTATCTTCGTCAGATGCTGCCCAAGAGCCATCATCACGTCGGAGGGGATGGGAAATCCGGTGAGGATTTAGGATTTTTGTTGTTGTTTTCCAAAGGGAATTGTCGCGAGAAGAGGGGTAGGATAGGTGGGAGATGAGGGATTGTGATCTGAATGTGGCTAATTCCAGTTTTAATTTATTGCAGTAATAATTATAGGAGCAGCGATCGGTAGGATGTCGAGTACGTTGCCACAATAATCTGGCACGGCGTTTGGTGTGGATTAGGTCAAGGAGGTGTTGGGGTGGAATGGTCTTTTTAGGAATTCTGGAGGAGTCTTTTGGGAAGAAGGCAGTCCAGGCGGCTTGCTGGATTGTGGCAGTAAAGGAATTTACGGCACTATCAAGATCATCGGGAGTTTTATATGTTAAGATCAATTTTATCGGAGATGATTTGGCGGAAAAGGTCCCAGTTAACTGGACCCCTGATAAATGACGGTGTAGAAGGTTTCGGAATGGGTTCAAGTGAAACATTAAGGATTAGGGGACTATGGTCAGAGGAAAGTTCATGTAGACATGTAATGGAACAATTGAGGGGACTTAAGCCGCTGTGGATAAAGAAATCAAGAATATCAGAATTACGGTTTGGATCTGTCGGCCAGTAGGTAGGAGAGTTTGGGAAAGGAGGTGAAAGCGTTGGGAATTGATTGCAGACAGCAGGGTTCGGCGACGAGAATTCGTGGTTCTGGAAACCCATTGTTGGTGCTTGGCATTTAGGTCTGCACCCAAGATGAAGTGATATCCTAAGGATTCGAGGAGAGAACTGAATTGGGCATTGGATATGGATCGTTTAGGAGGGCAATACTCTGATGCAAAATTAACGGGAAAGGAGAAGGTTTTTATCACGATAGCGGTGGACTGTAGGAAATCATTTATAGGTAATGGGAGTACGTGATGGGAGAGGGATTGGTGTACAATGACAGCAGTACCGGCATGTGCTTTTCCGTCAGGGTGTTCAGTACGATATGTTAGGTATTGTGGTATTTTGAAGTGCTGTTTAGTGGTTAGTCGAGTTTCAGTAATTAGTGCCACATCAATGTTCTTGTCAAGTAGTAAAGTAGATAGTTCGTCTGTATGATTTCTAGCACCATTCGCATTCCAAAGGAGAATGGATATGGGTTTAGGGATATGAGTCATTTAAGGATTTTTTAAAGGAGGGATGAGGTAAGATACGAGATTTGTGAGGAGTGATATGAGTGGAGTAACAAGGGATTTGAAATCGGTAAGGAAAGATGCTAACAAACTTGTGTGATCTGTTGCATTTGAAGGAGGAGGAATACGACGAATTTGTTGTTGATGGTTAGGTATATTTGGATGAAGAGAATTTTGAGGTTGGGGTTGAGGCTGTTGTTGCGGCAGGGCTTGACATTTATCGGTTGAAGTCTTACCTCTAAGTAGTTGGGAGAATGATACATCATTGTTTACAACTCAGGAAGGCTCTCTCTCTCTTCTTGTTTTTAGTGCTTCATCTTGAATCCGGTTTTTCTGGTGTCTGGTTTTGAGATTCTTGTAAATTTTTCAGCCTTTGTATTTGGTCGGGTGTCCCTTCAAGCATAGGGTAGATACTGCTGGATCTTGTATAAGTTTGGTTTGTTGCACTCTACAGATTTGTGCTGTTCACCGCACTTCACGCAACGCGGCATATGGTAACAATATGTCTTCGTGTGGCCATAGGCCTGACAATTATGGCACTGCACGATGTCTCTCTTGGGGTATGGCTTCTCAACTTTCACCATTGTGTAGTATATTCTTGTGATATCATATATTTTTTCGATACCTGGTGATGGCTCCAAGTCCACGAAAAACAATGGTAGTGGGATCCTATTTCGTAATCCTGGCTGCTCCCTGTCCTCCTTCAAAACGTTTGTTACGTGGCGTACATTGAAACCAAGCGTCGTTATTTCTTCTTTAATAACTTCAGTGGGGGTTGAGGAGTGTAAATTTCTTATCACTACTCGTAACGCTCTTTCCTGCCTCAGCTGGTAAGTGTGAAAATTCGCATTTGTTTCTGATAGGTACTTCACTATTTTTCGGTAGGCTTAAGCAGAATCAGGTGTTATTTTGGTGTCATTGGTCCTGTTAAGGCATGAATAACTGCCAGAGCAGATTTTATTTAGTAGGGTGCAGAACATCTGGAAATTTTTGATATTTTTCACAAATATCGGAAAGGCTTTGGTTCTCTGGGTATTGCTGTAGACTCCATTACATCTCGGTCATTTTGAAGCACTTGGTAGGGGTTTGGAGTAAAGAAAGGCGATTCTTCAATCATTTCTTGCGAAGACGTACCTGGTTGGGGCTGAGGTTCTGGTTCTGAAGTGTTCACTTTGGTCACTGGAGATATTTCTCGTAGGCTGCGACGAATCTTTTGTTTGGCTGGTGAACCACGTTTTGTACTAACACCGTCTGACCGATTCCTCTTGGGCACCTTACTGACCATCACTTGCTGATCATACCGCATATCATAAGAGAATAAGAAAAAGAAAGGAAAAAAAAATTAAAAATAACAAAAGAAAAGATGTCAACAGTAAATATCAACTGCTCTGAAGTACACTTTAACTGTATTACGTGAATAATCAGAGAGATTCCGCTATGAAATAGGCAAAAACTGAGAGAGGAGTTGAGAAGACAACTTTCGTATCAGCTGATCAACAATTATTAAAACTAAAAATTAGTTCAATAAAAAATATGTTATATAAAAAAAATGTATATCGGTGCGAGTATTTGGTTTTACCTATAAACAAATCTGTATTTTTGTTGAAGGGTTTTTAGTTAATATTAAACATAATAATTTTTGATAAGTGTAATAAGTTTCTCTCCTAGAGAATACAAATAGCAATGAGAATCATCTTAATTCAATATTTAAATAAAAAAACAGTAAACACCAAAGAAATTCTTAACTATGATAAAGCAGCTATACCTTAGCTGTACCTTAGCATAGTTTAAGGTTATAATAAAAGCAACTTGTGTATTTAGACTGGGATATGCGGAAGACTTTTTTTATTTATTATTTATTTTATTTTTTTATTTTTTTGTCCACCCCTTCCTCGCCTTTTAGGCAATATGGGCTTTTCCTCGGACCAGGGGAGAGGGCGGCAGATTATTACCACAGTTAAAAGCTTCCCCTTCCTCGCTGAGCTCCGGGACGCAAACGCGTAATTATTTTATCAGATAAACCTTGGTTTATCAGGTTACCGAGCGACGCGTTTTATGCACATGCGTTAGCTTGCTCGACCTCCCTGCCCCCTAATATAGACGGAATACCTCTATTTAACCATTATCATTACTATTTTTGATAACAACTACGTCAAATATTATATCACCTGTTTAATAATATATCAGTAATCCCGATGATCTAGTCTCAACTTATCGTGTCCGTAAAATGGAAATTTAATATTCTTAAGAATACTGACCCACACGTATATTCATAATTAGTTTAATTATATATTTATATAAATACGTTTTCCTGTCTTTATTTCAACGGCTTCGTCTTAAAACATCGGAACGTAACTGATTATTATCGACCAAATAATATTATGTACTCCGTATCATATCTCTTTTCAAGTCCTAATAATAACGGAAATATAAAATGTAAGATAAAAAATACAAGTAAATAAAATGTGCGACAAAAAATATAAATTAAAAAAATCATAAATGAATTGTATAATTTGTTGACACGGACTAACCAACAAGGATTCTAAGAATTAATTCACCAGTAACAGCATTTACAGAATAGAATATTAAATATTGATGTTTGTCGGAGTTCACGCTGACTTTTTTGATGTAAATCAGTTACAAAGTAAACTTCTACGCGTAACTGAATCGCATTGTATAAATCAATTTATGCTAAAATAACAGAAGAGATGGAAATATAACATTAAAACATAAACAAAAATTTACATTCCAAGCTTACAATTTTTGGATTCCTGTCGAGTATTTTATGGTAGTCTCATACCTGAAAAATATCAGAAAAAAAAATACAATTTTTAATTGTTCAAAAGTAAAAATATTTTTATAAAACAAAAAATTTCTTTGTGTATGTCTCAAATTTATATATTACATTTATGTAGAATATGCAGTTTTATAAAAACATGGTTCCCTCTTTTTAAAATGAAATTACTGAAATAAGGTAAATTATAGCCTTTCTTACAATGACAAAATTCTTACAACAACCAAGAGAATTGCATTTAAAGTAGATATTATAATAGTATGAACAGTGAAATATTATTCTGAATAATTGTGGATAAATACATGAAATTCTAGAAAGAGAATAATAATCAAAGTTTTAAAGGACCTAAGAAGCCTGACGTAGATGCAAAAAAAAAATCCGATATTAAAATTCTTGTGTTTTTAAAAGACATTGATATCCAGACTGTTTAGTACATTTTCTTTATATATTATAGTAATACCTTGTTATTATAAGGTACTGACGGACCGTGGAAGCGTTTTTTTTGTTTTTTTTTTAATGTTTTATTGAAATTTACAACTGTAAACATATATACAACCAGTAAATCTGCTACAGGAATATATAACATGAAGGTACTTGTGAAGAAGCTACTCATTGGTAACACTTCAAAGATAAATTAATTTGGTAGGTCCCTTTGTCATCTTCTTTTCAGACGCTTCGGAATGTTGTCAGGAATTGTATTGGACGAAAGGTAACGAAATAGAGAATTGGGATGACCAAAGAGTTTGGAATTAAAAGAGGTATATCTAGTTTGGGCCAAGTCTTTCACAAGAGGAATGTTGAGATCTTTATGGATAATTTTATTTGTTACATAATACGGAGCATTTAGAATCTCACAGAGGATTTTGGATTGTAAGGGTTGGAAGTGGGAAGAATTTGATGTGTTTGTAGAGCCTTAAAGCTCAATACCATATGTCCAAATGGGCCTGATGGTGGCAGTGTAAATGAGTTTTTTTTAGAATATTGGAACTTTAGAGCATTTGCCAAGTAAGTGTTGTTACTACAACACTACTGGCTGAATCTGTTGGCAGTTTCTTGTCTTTTAAGTCTAGTATGAGGATTCCAGGTCAGGCGTTTATCAAGAAGGATTCCTATGTATAACGGATCTGTTCGATAGGGATCAGTGGAATATTGTTAAAGGATACGGTAGGACAAGATGTTTTAGGTTAACGGCTAAGGGTAAAAGTAATTTGTTAGGATTTGTTAGGATTAATTTTAATACTCCAATTTGCACACCATTCTTTAGAAAGCGTTTTTAAAATCAAGGTTCCAAAACTTATTTGAATGAATGAAAATTTTACCTTTATTTAGGGATATTTATTCATCATAAAATAACTAGTGCTAAAAAAATATTGTAAAATTGTATTATTTCAATCTTGCATTATTTACTAAACAGTAATATTTTAAAACAAATTTAACAGCATTTTTATAATTCTTCCTCCACATTACCAGGAATACCTACATCATTATAAACCTATTTCATAACTGAATTTCAGAATATTTATTTATTCAATAAAACTTCATTTTGTTTATATAAATGCAGATGTCTAACATCAATTCATCTATACAATTAAGATGAAATTATTTGCAGTATATGAACTCATTTACGTTTTTTATTAAGTTTGCCGAAATTTCGTCCCAAGAATGTGGGTTATCATCATAGCAATGGTTGCAGGTTAAACATGAACATATTTTTTTCATGGCAACTCGAAGAATCAATAAACATCAGATTCACTACATGCATTCAAAGATACAATTGCTGCAGAAATATTTTTTATTTTAATAAATAAAACCTATTTTACTAGTGAAGCAATTGATGAAAAATGGTATTAAATAGCTTGAAGAAATAAGGTGAGAGGTGTGTTGCATGCTGTCAGCTTCTTCAGGTAGTCAACAGGTAGGAGACATTCTTCTTTTCAAGTCCTGTCCTTTCCTATATTCACTGAAAAAGTCCTTGAAAGGATCCATGTCTCATTTATTTTTATCTTTTGACAACTTCTCTCTCAATCCCACCTTATCTTTTTAATTATAATGTTTAGATTGGCTCTATTGAATATCCAAAATAGATTTTGTACAGTAATATAGACATTTTTGTTTTAATTTTAAAATCCTGAATCTGAGCCAATGGATTTTTATTATCATTACTTTCTTATTGGTAGAAGGGTTAATTTAATTTCTATTTCTTATATGAAAATTTTATATCTTTGAATAAAAATTTCCAATAAAGCTCGGCTTTAAATGAGAAATCTTAAATTTTTATTCATAATAGGACACAAATATTTTTTCAGTAATAAAAAACGAAACATATATTAAACATTTTAATTTTTAATTGTTGTATTACTTTAAATCCCTATATTATATAAAAAAGATTTTAGTGTATGTTTTATTTTAGAGAGCAGAAGGTTACAGGAGTTATCTTATTAGCTCTTTAATTACCACTGATTACACAGCTGTTCATTAAATTTCATATGTGTTGATTTCCTGTTACCTAATATACTCCTAATTCAAAATAAATATTTTAAAATAAAAATTTTGACTATAAAAACTTTAAAATAAAGTTGGATTTTATCTTCGTAACAGCAGTAATTTTTCGATCAAGATATTTCTCCATGAATACAATATATTAATTATTATATTATATATAATATTATTTATATTATATTGTGACACAATTATAATTATTATGAAATAGAAAATTAGGCAAAATATAACGAACAATGGGAATATTAGAAATAAAAAGCTGAAATTACTGTTGGGCTTATATGAAGATGGACAAGTTGAATAAACATAATGGTTATACATTGCAATAAGAATAATTATAATTATATAATATTATTAATTAACAATAAGGCGCGATGTATAATATAGATTTTAAAAATCTGTCCGAACTGTGGTATCGTTCAGATTATTTTATGTTGATGAAAAGTAATACAATCTCAACTACAGAATGCATGTAAATTACAGTTAAACAACTTGAGCAATGAGTATTACAATTAAATAAACAGTTGTATAATTTTTAAAATTGGAGTTGGTCCGCCGTTGGGCGGACATTGTGTACTCCCGTTGTATTTTAAAAACTCGCTTTAATAGTTTATTCATCTCTGGCAATTTGTATCAATATACTGAAAATGTTTAAATCTTTTGGAAATTGAAAAGTTGAAAATTACATCAAGCTTTAGTGATTTAGAAGGAAATTACGTGAAACTTATTCTGCATATATAGAATAATTAATAGATAATAATATCTCTAAAAATGTTTTAATCGTTTTTACTTCTTTATTTTATTTATAATAATTCTCAAAATGTTCTTCATAAAAAAAAATAGTTGACTTCTTAAATAGTCGTATTTTTCTTATCAGATATATCCAAGTTGACAGAAATTAATAGTGTCCATATTATTACTTTTCTATGAAAATTATTCCGAATATTGATTAATAATTTATTTAACCAGTTTTTATTTATTTGATCGTCTTTCATAAGCTGTAACATTAAGATGTTTAGTACATTTAATTTTTTGTTTAATTAAAATTTAATTTAAGATAAACATAAACTAATATAAAACATCTATTTATTTGAATTTACTAGCTATATTAATCTGCCAATATTCAAAAACAATAAAATATTATTACAATTGGCCAATATTATTTATGTGCCTACATATGAATATACTAATATTTCGAATATTTTAATATAACCCAAATTTATTAGTGGGGTTATATAATAATTGTTATATGTTGTGTCTGACTAATAAAAAAATTATAATTTTGTCAGTATTTATGGCATTGGAATTTTTCCATAATTACTGATCAGCCAGGTTAGCCCTCGCCTTTGTTAAACTGGATGGTTTCTGATATAAATATATCGTTATTTTTTATTTATTTTTTTTTAATTG
This sequence comes from Nezara viridula, assembly GCA_928085145.1. NCBI lineage: Eukaryota > Metazoa > Arthropoda > Insecta > Hemiptera > Pentatomidae > Nezara > Nezara viridula. Next base: position 141,979,080 of record OV725077.1, on the reverse strand, counting down.
TAAATCGTCTGACCGACTGGAACATTGCTATACTAAAACTAAAGGAAAGAAGTTTTCAAAATAGAAACATGTTTTAGCACGCCAGGAAATTTTATATTCAAAATAAACGATAATAGTAAGGCTTCTGTAGTCCCAAAATAACAACGGTTTACGGAATGATTATTTCATCATTCAAGCTATTCTATAGTTTAGCGTCATCTCAGCGAAACTATGGCAACGGCTAGTGTAACTCTCATAAAAACTACAGACATAAAAACTGTAAATAACTTATAAATAGTAAATATATTCAATTTTTACTTGAATATAAAACTGTAGATGGGCGGTCACCTAGCTCAGTTCGTAATTTTTTTTTAAGCGCCCATTAGAACAGAGGTTCCCTATTTCTATATAAATTAGGAGAACAAGTAACTATGAATTAATTATTAATTATTTAAACCTATGATAAATCATATCAGGTTTAGCCTTCAGAACTAAATACATGTGCATCGAGCGGACATACGGACTTAACTTACTCCCCCTCTATCCACGTGGAGGCTGACGAAGGAGTCCTGAAATAACTCCTGGATCTTTCCACCAAGGGGTCAGTGATCCTTAAGGATGAGGACATTTGCATCGAATCCTGAAATCCTCAGAGTAGAGGTCAAATGTCAATGCTCTCTGAACATCCTCAAATTTAGATGTGATCCTTTTAGTAAAATATGTTTTATAACTTTTTTGATATAACGATAAATACATTTCTTTGATAAAAAAAAAAAAAAATCGCTCACTTAACTACCAAAGTTTATTAAAACACAATTATATTTTTTTACTTTAAACTATTTCATCTTTATTAAGACATTTACCAAAATGTTGGATTTATTATCTAGAGTTATGCATATATCTCATTTATATATTTGCTTACAACTTTGAATAAATAAAAAGAAATAACCAAGCAAAAATGAATATTTTTTTTTTTTTTTAGAACTACCAATTTTCTATTCCATTTGTTCCTAATCTTTACAAGAATCTACTGAGAATTGACAACTGTATTGTTACAAGGAACCCCATATTTTTCTTGAAAAATAATAAAGAGGAGGTGAGAAATGAAAAAAAAAAAGTATACTTCACAACATCCTCCATATTCCCTATTGAAACGGCCTTGGACCAATTGAGAGGAATTTTCCTTTGTTAACTTTCGAGAATCATTGAAAGGGATAATTAGGCGAAGCTTCTATTTTTCTTGATAAGAAACAACTTTATTTTCAAATCCTCCAACATTTTTTGTTATTACATTTAATAAGTAATCAGAATCATAATAAATAAATTTTATTCTTTCAACGTTTACCTTTTAAAAGCATATCCAAGTCGATTTTCGAAATTGATTATGACTATACCTAACTATATAAACATTTAATCGTTCTATCTGTATTTGCACCAAATAGTAAATTTAATCTGAAACTATTCTTGGAACTTTTGGAACTTTGGCTTCAACGAAGTGTTTCTCGACGTTGAGGTATTTGAACAAGTCTGGAATCCGGAATAAATTTACAAACCCCACTAAAACGTCCTCTTTCCTGATTATTTTTTCAAACTTTCCTATTCCGATTCCAACCTCACGGATTGGAGGAGGAAAATAAGCTCTAAAATAAATTATAATATTGCGTATTATCACTCTTATCTCAAGGTGGGATCCTAAGTACTGCCATAAATATGAAAAACATTTGACAAGTGCAGAAGCAACGCTGCTTGGAAAATACGGATTACTGAATATGTACTAAATTTTTGCCAAATTGTGTTTACCACTTTCATCTAAAGAGTAAGCGCATTTTTCCTTGACAAGGCTATGCTTAAAAACGGTTTATCTTCTATATGTTATTCCCTAAACATTATTTTCAAACCATGAAATATAGGTAATAATGTGATCAATGTTGAGTAATATTGTCCTAAGGATAGAAGAGTATGCTGTGTATATAGCAACCCAATATAATTGGGCAGAAATCCTTTATATTTTGTATTTTATAAAAATAAAGTGTTTCTCTCTACTCACCTTACTTGGTAGGCCTTTTTAAATGATTTTATTTCTAGAATTACATCCATCAAAATAAAAAAAATTAACGATACTGATCATATTGTGTGAATGAATAATGTATCCCTAGTATCGACTAGGGTGGCAGACTGTATTAATACTCAATAAAATTATTTATCTGTCAAAATAATACTGAAATAAACTCTTGGTAACCATGAATGAAGGTCATGTGTATAATGGAAAAAGTAAAAACGCTCGAAAAATTTTAAATGACAATGCAAGCACAAAGTATATTAAATGCCATATAACTTTGAGGAACATCAAAATTCTCTAACATCAAACGCATCCCATCATTTCTGTCGAAAGTCCCTCGAACGATAGTCAATGCTCCTTTTTATGTAACCAACAAAACCCTACACCATGACCTCAACATCCCATTTGTCCTAGACCTTATCCCGAAAAAAATTCTCCAAATTTCACCAGAACCTTACTTATCATCTAAATACACTTGCACAATCCGTATCAAGCTCCTCTCATCCCTATAATCTTGATTGCTATATTATTCAATAAATAAATAAAATAAAAATGACAAATAAATGACAAAAATGTTAATAATATATTATATCTGAAATTCGATCTTCATCATTCACAGTGTTACAAATATCCTAGGGTCTGAAGAGGTGAGATCTTCTTCGTTTCGACTTTCACCTTTGTTGGCAGATGCCGCTCCCTGGCAGAATACTCGAGATGGATATCTAATTGGTTGATACACAACTCACCGGAGTTCTCCCCAACTCCTTTGTTGTATTTTAATTCTAGGATCTTTGAGGGTCAAAAATATCTGGTTTTTAGTCTCATGCTTAAACATATGGACAGTCCGGATTCATTCATCAGACAGAGTCAATCAACTTTTTCATCTCTTGCAATATCAAGGTCTTGGTGTTTAATGACTTTTATTATTCTTGTCTATTCGGTATTACTACTTCTTTATTTAAACTCATAATTACCTGATCAAGCACATAATATATTAAATTTACATTTATAGAAGGTGTCCTGTGAAATTTAATGAAAAAAAAAATTGTGCTGGATAAGTTACTTAAGAACCAGCTCAAGACTTTACCGGCAAGGTAAGGGGACACCAGAACTTATATTAATAAAGTTGCTTGGGCCAAGTTATCTTCTATTAGGCCAGGACAAGGTATGAATACCAGCCCTCTGCAACATGTTCTGGCAGGAAGGGTGCCATAACCTTCCTGAACTAAAGGAGTCCTTTGTCCGAGTTCTGCGAGGAAGACCATACCACGGTCTTCTTTGTCCATATCAATAGGAAGATGAAAGATTCCATTGAACTAGTTCACAGCCTCAGGAGAATGTTACGAATGGACCCGCGTATATTCATATTAATGTAGTTCTAAACTCGTCAAGTATATTAGTAATTAACTGGTATATTTCATAACTTAGTAGGGTAGATTTATAAATCGAACCTTAGGTCATTGGAGTTCATCTTGAAATCCATAAAGTTCTGATTCAACTTAAATTATATTATATTATATTTTTATTTATTTATATAGAAATACAATAATCTGTCATGTGGTCAATAATTATAGTGATATATGAACATATTCACACTATATAGACAGAAAATATAAATCAACTTAAATTAGAACAATTTCCACTTCAGGAGAAAAAAAATGTTTAAAATATCTGTAAAAAAATATCCTTTGAATGAAATCATACACCGATCAACACAGGTGTTTGCCGTGTTAAAACCAATTTATATATGTATATTTCTTTCTTTTTTCTGCTGTAGTAACTCTACAGAAGAGGCGTATATTTCTTAGAAATGTGCATCCACCATGCAAAAGCATATTTTATGCATTACATTGTGATTCAAACAATTTTATATATATATATATATAATAGCTTATGACAATATGTGTTGGCTAAAGATATTTAAAAGGAATGTTACTGAAAATATACTACAAAGCGGAACTTAAAAACTAGAGTATTAAATAAAATAAATAACAGTATCAGATGAGTGAACAGCACCAAAATGAACTTAAGAAACATAATAAATCAGATAATAAACGATAATAATAAATAAGATAACAAAAGATAATAATAAATAAGATAATAAAAGACAACAATAAATAAGATAACAATAAATAGGATAATAAACTAGAAAATATAATCAGTAAATAAATGAATAAACATGAACAAATACAAACAATTAGGTGTAGAAGAAACAAATTTTACAAATCTACAATTGAGTATCTACAAAATAAGGAATAAAATACATAAGCCTGAGCTACACTAAGTCTAAAACATTATTTGGTTATGGTGTAATTTTATGCTCTTAATGAATTCTTTCAACTGCTTCTTATATTTTTTGTATATTAGGGATTCGGGAAGAGGCCATGTGTCCCATTGCGTCAAATAAGAGTTAAGGAAGTTGGCTCTTTTATGTTCGTATACCTGGCAGTCGTTTAAAATGTGTATTAAAGTTTGTGGAGTCAGTCAGTAGCAATAGCATGTATTTGTCGCTTTTAAGTGGAATCTGTTTCGATGTTGGTTAGTCGGGCCGTGTTCAGTAAGGAATTGGGTTAGTTTATAATGGGTGTTTTTTGTTGTATTGCAGTTTTGATTTTGTCGCGGGGTGATTTTTGGTATGTATTTATGTATTGGTAGTCCTATGGTATATTTTTGCCTATGTCTATTCCACTCGTCGATTAAATAAGTCCATAAGAGTTTTTTAACGTAAGTGAAGGGGTCTAAATTATATTTATTAGGCAGTTGAATATCACAAGCAGCTACTTTTGCCATTGCGTCAGCTTTTTCGTTTCCTTGGACGCCGCTGTGTCCCTTCACCCAAATTAGTTGTGATTTTACGTCCAAGTTCATTAGTTCGATAAAATTGTTTCAGAGTTGAGCTGTTGCTGGGTCTTATAAGGAACTTCCTTATAAACGCACACAAACACATATATATATATTTTAATTTTAATTACTATTCAGTTTGGGTTTTCGTATATGAAAAAAATGTATTTATTGTATATATAAAACGTAAAACCTAATACTCTTGAGTGTAGCAGATTGTAATATTTTACTTTTTTCTTAAACAAAAAAATATACCCACGGGCGGTAGATGCTGTAATTTTTCATCTGACCCCGCTTTAACTAAATGTATTTCTCAGGCTTATTAAACTCGCCCTTTGCTATAGAGCACGCAGTATAATTTTTTATTATTTCGAATGCAATAAAAAATGCGAGAGAGGCTAAGTTGGCTTTTTATTGCAGTTATATTTCAAGTAAACATCCTTCATCGCTCGTTTACTTTGCCCTTCCTCCCTTCCCAAGTTACTTTAATTAAAATTTAAGTTTAGGCTCCTTGCTCGCAGTGCCTGGCAATATACGACGTTTCAGATTCTATTAGACTGATAAATTTCCATTGCTGTGGCCCGTTTATTACGAGTTCCATTTATTAAAGATTGAGAAAATAATCTCAAGGATGATAAATGGAATCCGCATCAGAAAAAACTAATAAATCAAATTTCAGTTAAAAAAAAAAAAAGACATTCTTTTAATGCTTAGCCTATTTTTTTGGGCCACAGAAATTCTCGGTACAAAGAAACATTGGACATTTTTAATTGCATTGTTTCTAACTTTTTCAATTAACCAAAGTATTTGTTAATAATTTCAACACACAGCTAATTGCATGTTTTCTTTTAACCAAACCTGCTTTGATGATTGATGGGTAGGTTGTGACCCTTAATAAATTTTAATTTAAGTTCCCATAATTTTGTTAAGTGTACATTTGACTACAAATAAAAACTAAAACTGTGTTCGTTAGTAAAATGGTTATCATTCATAGGAGAAAACTTTTTTTTTTCTTATGCTAATTTTTTTTTTTTTTTTTTTGAACAGTGAATAACACTGTCTGATACATTGAAGGGCAACAAGTAACAAGGCTAAATGTGTTCATCCATACCATATGTACATATAATAGAGAAATAAAAAAAAAATAAATGAATAAAGAACAATAAAATAATAAAACCAAAAAAAGTATAAAACATGTATCCTGTCAGTTAATAATGATCCAACAATTGCATCCCAAACGCTTCAATCACACGTCACAAACCTTGAAGAATAGTGTCAAAACTGGAGGATTAAAATAAATTCCAATAAATCCCACCAAATCACCTTTACCCTTCGTCGTAAACCAATGACTTGCTGTCCTATAGTATCCTTTAATAACACCCCACTTATCCCTGTAGAACAAATCCGATACCTAGGACTCCAGCTGGACAAACGTCTCACTTGGAATCATCATCCAAGACTGAAACACATACACATACACATTAACACATACAAATAGTATATAAGTGTAATTAGTAAAAATAAACTAAATTTGATAGGAACAAACTAGAAAAAAAAATGTCACAACCTACCGTACCCCAGGGACGGTTGTGAAAGTGGGGGTATTAACAGGAGCTAAAATACACTAACATTGCCTTCAATAAGTTTTATTGTATTTTATAACAAATGAAATAAAATCTAGTAACTTTCTAATTACATATAACTAATACTGGTTGGGGCACACATGCTCGTACCGCGTCTGAGCCGCACCACGGCCGTATGTAGTTCCTTCTTGATGAAAACAAATATACTCTTTGGTTACGTTAGTATAAAACAAATGTTCTAGCTGCGCCTTTGTTCGGTTTTATCGGTTCATCATACGGTCGTGGAGGAGCTCGGAAGCGATGCGGGTATGTGTGTCCCTACCTCAAGGCACAATATCATCTGTATATAGTTATTATAACATCTTTATATTAAAACCAGTCAAAAAGTTAACTAAAGATTTCTATTTATACATTAAAGTAACCGGATCAAAATAAAATAATATAATAAATGCTATAACGAAATCAGTGAAGCTAAAGCTGAACATATTTTCTTCAATGAAAATAAACATTTTTGTAAGAATCATTATCCGGTCATCCTCCAGGATTTAATGGGCATTTAAAAAATACATAAAACTTTACTTGTCACAATCGTACCCACAAAATATGTCACAACCGTACCCAACCCACTTCTAGGCCAAAAAAAAAAAAGAGTGTTAATTAACAGCATTAGATTTACAAAAGACGCCGTATATTATAAGCGAGGTAAATTATACTGGATGCTCGTCAATACAAACGGTACAAGAACAATATTGTTGTTCAGACAAAAACATCAATTTATAATAAATGATTGGAGAAATGAGTTACTGTTACAGTGTTTTCATAGCAACGTTTTTTAAAACGCTTTCGAAATGTAAATCAATGATATTTTGTTTTACTAATTACCAATTTCGGTTAACGTTACATTTAGAGAAATTTTGTTTTTTAATTTTAATTGAAAGGCAGGTGAGAGATGAGAACAATAGAAAGATTATCAGTATTGGGTAAACGTTTTAGGTTTAGCTGTTTCTGTTATTTCAGTCCAATTGTTTCATTTTTCTTTCTTTTGCGTTTATAACAGTTGATCGTTTTTATTTCCACCTCAAATCAAAGGTATTTGGAATGGGAGATTAAACATTCTGACATAATTCAAATACAGATATTAAATCATTGTATCCAATCGCTCTTAGAAATGAAAAATAAAATCCATCTCTTCAACCAATAATTTAATCTGGTTTCTTAGAATCACCTCCTTGCACAAGCTTTGACCAAGAAACATTGTTCTTTCCCTACATAGTACTGAACCTTGCTTGAATTGTAGTGGTACAGTTTTTTTTTTTTTTTTTAATTATACAAATATTGCTACAACATCCATGGTCTGCTTTACTTCTATTTACTAGAAGTACGATATTCTCTAAAGGGGAGAGTTAATATTCAAAATTTATTAGAATATGTTGGCAGAAAAGGAAGCTGTAACAAATAATTTATATGAGTAACAGGAAACAGTGTTAAAGGACTCTGGCGAATTCATATCTAATGACTCAAAATATATTTAACAATTTGGACATCATAATTGTGTAGAGAATTCTGATTGGTTGCTTTTAGGTACATGACTTGCACATCTTAATATCCTTAGCAGAGGAGAAATACGAAAGGTGGAACACCGATTTCAACAATCAATCAGAAACTAAATGTCGGACACGTGATCTGTCATATAAAAATTGCGCGAAATTCGAATTTGAATATATATCATATCACGTTTCCTTTTAAGTTCCTTAAACCAATGTTATCCATTGAGTCGTGATAAGTTCAGTCAAACGATCAGTTCAGTGACTATTAGACTACTCTAACTATAATGCCAACCTAACCTCGCTCCCCATATTAAACCTGATTGTGTTCTGCCACTTCTTTTGTTTGTTTTTTCAAGTGTGTTTTGTTTTTCTTGTTTGTTTCTTCTTGCGTTAGTTCCTTTTGTCCATCTAAGGGTAAAGTATTAACATTACAGATGCTGAGTGCGCCCGTCTGTCATTGTGTTTTTTTCAGTCAAACCTCGCAATTTTATTACAGTGTTTTACTTAAATGCTCGTCCAAGAATCGAGTAATTTAATCAATAATCGACTTGATGATTACCGAGTACGAAAACTACTTACCTGTTCTAGTGAGTACTTTTCATTTTCACATTTACTCAAAATTATTTTACTTTGATTAATTTTCAAAATAATCGAGTACTTCATTTGAAAATCTACAGAAGTAGAATATTTTATATTTCTCCAATAATAATGTCCATTTTTACTTTATAGTAATATAGTTTTCAAAAATACTATCAATATAAACATGAATCAATAAAGTATCGAATTATTAAAATTTTTTTAATTTACTCCATATTAATGTCAACTGTTGTCGGAGACTCTTTTTTTAATGAAAATATAGTAGGGTTTGAGAATGTGAAGGGCACCAAGTTTTCGTAACTTTTCGGATTTGATCGATATTAGGTTTCACTATTAGGTTATCGGAGACGCTTTTTATGAAAATACTGTCAGATTTAATATTCCGCAATTGCGCATTAAGTGTTTGTAACTTTTCGGATTTAATTGATATGAAGGTCCACTATTAGGTTATCGGAGACGTTTTTTTATAATAATATTGTCGGATTTGAGAATGCACAACCGCACATCAGGTTTTTATAACTTTTCGGATTTAATCAATATTAGGGTACACTATTACGTTATTGGGACGCTTTTTATGAAATGACTGCCGGAATTAATATTCCTTAATTGCGTATTAAGTTTTTGTATTTTTCGGATTTACTTGATATTAAAGTGTACTATTATGCTGTCGGGTGCACTTTTAATATAAATATTGTCAGATTTGGGAATGCGGGAAATCATTTCGAAATGTATACAATCGATTGTATAATTTTATTATTCTCCTTGAAATGAAAACCGTTAATTATCCAGTTTATGGAGTCGCATACCGAAATTCACTACAAAAATATAACATTTTTATCTCACCTTATGTTTAAAGTTTTAAGTCGAAAATAATACAACTTATATTCTTAATAAGGAACTATATATTGTTAAATTTTTACGGAAAAAGTCTTTGGTTGAATGTTTCAGGGATACATTAAATAAATTATTAATTAACTGTATAGCGAATGCCATTTAACATGGAATATTGTAAACAAATATTATAACAGGGTTAAGTAAAACAATACAGGATGTTATGGCAGCCTATAATTAGGATTGGCGAAGACAATTATCCGAATACAGGAGAGCACTGCAGAGGGCTGTGACAGATGGTACCACATCACAGATATCTTTGTGCCCGCACCGATTGTTCCTGGTACTACATCAAAGCACGATCCTCTATCTCCCTGTTCCTATGAGGGCCAAGTGCAACGATCAAAGGAACTGCATGTTTCTTTGTTGTGTCTTGATATAAACAATATATGTATACCAACATATTAACATGAAATAAAAGCATTTTAAATGAGCAGATAATATCTATTATTTATAGTAAAGTATAGTAATGTGATTGTGGATCCATGAGATTTCTTTACAGATTAGTGACTATCTATTGGGTTATACCTTTACTACAGAAAAATACATAGACATAGACAGATAAGATACAGACATAGTAGCTTCGAATAATTATTCAATTCCTTCTTATATCCTTCTAACTCTTATATTCTTTGGCTATGTTTTATTCTAAACAATATTCTACATTATAATAAATGAAATGAAAAATGAAAATGAAAAAATAATTTTATTCTGGGACTACTGTCCCCTAAGAATAATAACAGAGCTACAAATTTATGGCTCTTAGTCTGACGTAATAATAAAAATACAAACTAATTTACTGTTAATTCTTATTTCAATTGTGCAATATATTGAAATTAAACAGTGTACAGATACAAGTAATTTTACATATTAGGGGAAGTTTGAATGTGGAGTAGGTGGTAGAACAGGAGTTGTTTGAAGGAATTTGTGGACTAGGATTGACGCATGGAGGTAGGAAGTGAGTTCCATAAGTAAGCAACACGAATGACGAAGGATTTGCTGAAGGAGGAAGTTTTATGGGAGAGGATATATAAGTTTATAGGTTGAGACCTAATATTGAGGAGCGTAGAGTAAGGAGTGCAGGATATAGGGAGGGTTTTTGGTTCTGAAGACTTGGAAAAGAAAAAGCACCAAGGAGGAATTGTCGTCGGGAAGTAGGATAAAGCCACTTCAACTCGGTGTACCAGAGTTAAACATTTGAACGCCTGGAGATCCCGAAAATGTATCTTATGAAATAATTCATGAGTCTCTTGAGTTTCATTTCTAGCCTTGCAGATAGCCCTCCATACACCAAACAACCGTAGTTGAAGTGGCGGAATACAAGGTTACAAGGAGCTGTTTTGTTTTTCGAGGAATACAATCACGGAACCTTAGGAGTTGTTTAAGGGCAGTTATGGATTTTCGGGTAATCTGAGAGATATAGTTATTCCAGGAGAGGTTCTGGTCAAAGGTTACTCCTAGGTTTTTGACTGTAGGAAAAAAAAGGATGGGACGGTTATTGACGTTAAGTAGAGGAAAGTTAGGAAGGGAGCTAATGAGATGTCTGGACCCGATAAGAATAGCCTTCAGTGATTTAATCATATATTTTATATTATAATATATTATTTAAAAAGAAGTTGGTTGGTCTAGCTTCTTATGGCTGCTAGCTTTCTTCTAGCTTCGTCCAGCTTTGCAAGATGAAATGCTCTGATAAAGACCTGGAACGTTGGCAAATGTATGTTTCTATTGACCACACTCCAGACCAACCTCTCCTCTAGTTGAAATTACGGTCAACTATTATCATACTATTTATATACATACATACATATTTATATATATATATATATATATTGGTTAGGCAACTTTCCAAAGTTTAATTAAGGCAAGAAAAATAATAATTTTTTCTTAATACACAACATTCAAATTATTATCAACATTCTACTTATTTAGGCAGTGGACTGTATTTTAATGTATTGGTAGGTTATACTAATTGTGCACAAACAGCTATGCTGTTAAAGACATCTCTTTTACCTGAGGGCTGGGATGCGACAATCGTACCGGGAGCTGGTACCAATTAAATCTTATCTTTTAGATCCTCTGATCTGCCCCTACCACTCGGCGCAACGAGAGAATTGGGAACTATCTTTGCACAAACAATAATAGTAAGATAATAGCTGACTGTAATGTATATATATAATGATATTAAAAACATCACAAGTGCTATGCAGTAATTATCAAACTTGTTTTGACGTTTGTAGAAGATTAATCAAAAATAAATAAATGCTGTAATTTACTTTGACAATAATAAAGATACCACTACTTCATAATTTATAATTTACTTTTTACTACCGTTTAGGGATTCCAAACCTAATGTATGTTATCATATCATAACGAATAACGAATAAACCTTTTGAGATAATGAATTGATATAAAATTCTTATTTTGAATACTTTGAAATTATGTGACGGTGCGGCAGATTGCTTAGCTATATTAAGCTGTTTAGCTCAAAAGAAAGCTGATAAATTGGTTATTACCTAGAAACGCCTTTAATCTAACATCATTTTTCCAGAACCTATTTTTACCCTACTGCCTGCCAATCTCATGTTTGCTTTTTATAAGATTTTAAATATTCTTGTTGTTTTCTGTCATTTGTGAGAATTTATTAATACAATGTTAGACTTTTTTATCAAGAATATTTTAACGCTTATATTAGCAATATTTTTTATAACTATCTTATTATTATTTCTAATGAATGAATAATGGTGGTTTGTAGAATCATAATGTAATAATTATCGGTATAATGGAAGTCGCGTCAGTGCACACAATTTTTAGAACCAATTATTTTCAACCTACTGAACTTTACTTCCGACAAACCAGTGATGCTTAAACTGTCCGTTGTCAAGGCTCATCTCTTAGCTTAGGTATATCCCCTCATCGCTTTAGCCATCTAGATCCCCCGTTGGAAAAGACTATATTTACCTTTCTCAGACGAATTACTTCATCACGTGCAACCGTGTAACCAAGGAAACGCATGACGATTGGCAGTTACAATGAGTATTCTATTCTTGGTTTTATCAAGTAAAGGTCTTCACTACTAAGATCAATGCCAAAAGCCACTTATAATTAAATATACCACGACCTATGTTTATTTAAACCGTCTTTCACTGAGATTTATATTCGTTAAAAAAAAAAAAATGTTTGCTCGTGGCCATGTTCATCCTGATTAAACTCTGCAATCAAAAAATTTAATTGAGGTTTTAGAAATATATTTACGGTGAGTAGCTTCTTAAAATTTTTCTTGTTTAAGAGTGTGCCCCTCTATTTTTTCTAAATATTTCCACTTTTTACGGCGAAGTCATAAATGTTTAAGTTGTTGGCTAAAAGGTACCTACCGAGTTTTAAGCGAACCGCTGGACAAATTTCAAAGTTTGATAGACAAAATAATTAAATGAGTTCCGTGAATATTTTGAAACAAATTGAGCTTAAAATACTAAAAAATATATTTTAATTATCTTGAAATGTTTGTTAGTTTCAAATACTACATGCATAAAATCGAGACCGTACATGTTTAATATAACATGTCAATATAAAAAACGCTCCAAATTATTTCACAATGGTTCATTATTTCCAAACAATTATACATCTAAAGTAACATAGATCGGTAAAATAAGTGGTGCTACTGTGTACTACTTTCTCATGTTTGAAACGCCAAAATCAAATTCAACAATACATATGCTAATTATCACATCCATTTTTTTTTAATTTAGTTGTTTAAAATTATTTTCAAATTAATATGTTATATTTTGATTTAATTCTGACCCAATATTTAGGCTACTCTATTAGGAATTGCCATGAGATTCCAGTTTTCCTATTAAAATCTCAAACCGAACTACAAACTTAGTTTTCGATCCGGAAGATTACGTATTAGTTCCTGAGTTTAGAAACTCGATTATAAAGTAGAAGGCGTGATGACCTATGGCTTTGCAGACACTAGATTGACCTAACCTATTCGATATACTGTAATTTACAGACTGACTTAGTATCTGACGACTTTACTATTCGCTAATATTACTCACAAATGAACAGGATTAGGGGTCTCCAGAAGGGGAATTCATGACGCATGTTGCGCCATCAAAATTTTTGAGGAGGTCACATTTTGACGGGGTATTCAATTTTTGAGAGGGCACATTTCGACAGAGCCTATATAAATATATACCTTCTTTTTGGTGGGTCATTTCTTCAGAAACCTCTTCGTGGTTGGTAAATACCAACTTACGGTCCATTGTGAAATGAGAATAAAAGTTATATTAAAAAATAAAATAATATATAACTATTGAAATAATAGAAATATTTCTACATAAACAGTAAGGTCTGTTCGAATAGGACGTACATTATTACGAATAAATAAAAAATGCCACTTACCAGAATAGAACCGCTTTGAAGATAGTTAGTTTAACCATAGAAAGTAGGCTATCTAGAGTTTGGTAGAGGAAATCCTAAAGGCGAATGCGTACTATAATATCACATAAGCCTCGGGTCAATCTGACACCAACGTTACCGTTTAGGGTTAAAGGACATATTTTCACAAATGCACAGTGATTAGTAAGTTGAATAAAACCTCATGTGGGAAACTATTGAATTTTCACCGAAGCATTTAAACTAAATAAATCCAAAAAAAAAAAAAATGAAAATAGTATTAAATATGTTTGTTTCTTTAAATGTATGTAATAAGATACATTTAATGTTCCTAATTTAAAACGTAAACTTTTAAAAGTTTATAATGTGGTTGATGATGATTGTCAGTCTGCATTATAATTAACTAATACTGTTTTTGTAATCGGAGTCCATCATCTCTACGAAGGTAAACTTCTTCTCACAGTTGACGAGATAGCGGACATTTCTTCATCAAGTTATCACTTGTCTTTATCGTGAATAAGAATCTGGGCAAAGTTATAAGGAAAGGTATTAAGAAAACGTCAGATTACGTCTCGACGGTGCTCAGTAAAATGACCGGGAGAGATCTCAATGATAACCAACCAGACAATGAACTAAATGATAATCAGACCACTATACCATTTAAACGAATATTATTTAATATATTTTTTCATGAACTTCACGCAGGCGTTTGACCTCTAATATTCACTCCGCTATACTGACTGTTTTTACTAATATACAGTTTTTATTTCATATTTTGTGTATAGATATACGGTTCTGTCATTTTTTTTTATATTGAATACATTTTTTATATATATATATATATATATATATATATATATATATATATATATATATATATATATATTCAATCTAAAAAAAAAATGACAGAACCGTCAAAGATGATCATAAAAAAGAATTGCATTGGAAGGAAGGCAAATAAATAAATTATCAGAAATTGAAAAAATGGATTAGAGTAACACCGACACAATTACCAGAAGCTCTTCAGCTGTTGGGCTCTCCACTTGGTCCTCTGTCTGAAGAATAATATTAAAACTAAATGGTTGGCCTCATATCAAATGTGGACATCTTTCTGTCAGAAATTTATGAAAAATCAACTCGCAGTGACAAACTGAAGTGTGCATCTAGTGGGGATTGACGATCATCCGGGTTCCCGAGTTCAGCACACCTCACTAATACACACACAAAGAACAATACACCACTCACTTACACTGAAAAGGTCACCTACACTACTCACCCTAGAGTCATCTCACCTAGAAAGCCGTTTTGAATGAGGGAGCAGGTCAGGAAGCTCTAAGGAGGCAGCCCCTTCAACTGACTAAGAGGCAGAGGATTGATAACCCACTCCTCTTAAATCACTCATATCACACACAATCGTACGAATAGAGCTGGACTTGAACATGAGGAATACGATAATCGGATTATACGACTTGCTACCTGGAACGTGCGGGGTATAAATGGAAAGCAGTGTGAGCTTGCGGACGAAATCAGAAGAGCCAAAGTGGATATACTTAGTATCACCGAAAGAGGAAAGGAAAAGATGAACTAAAAATCCACGGCTATTCTCTTCTATATTTACTCGGGCGTCAGCGAAAGGGAGAGAGCAGCCAGCGGAGTAGGATTCATGTATCATAACGATCTTCCATCAGGAATAACAAGCTGGAAGGGATCGAATCATGGTCCTAGACATTGTCGAAAGAAATTCACACTATGAAGTTGCATCTGGACCAAACGATAGTGCAAGAACAGATGAAAAAGATTCGTTTTTCAATTCCTTGCAAAAAGAGACAGATGACTGTGATGGTAACCATATAATTTTTGGAAAGCTGAATGGTAGAGTAGTGGGCCGTATTAATGGTAAATAGCCAAAAATATTGGCATCACACGGTAAAGAGAATCTAAATGATAATGGGAAACGAATTTTGAATCTATGTGTGGCAAATGACCTGGTGGTAAGTAATACCTTCTTTTCTCACAAACAAAAACATAAGTTTACAAGTGTTGAGGAACACACAATATTTCAGAGTGAAGTGGGGCTTTGGAATAGGAAGCAATCACTACTTCACTTCATTAATGTGAAAAATGTTTATCTCAAGAAACAATAGTATAACCAATACAATAAATGAACAAAATTTGGAATAGGATTTGAAGAGCTTTCACTTAATATTACGGCTCTTTCCTAGTAGATTTCGTGCCATGTGTCAACATTCACCTAGATTCCTATTCGGGGTTTGAAGGCACCCATCGTGATAAAGTTTAAATATTCGACTATCACTAACTATATTTTATTTTTTTATTTATTTATCAACCCTGCCGTGCCTAGTAGGCAATACGGGTGTCTGCAATAGTAAGATGTTAGGCAGGTCAGCTCAACATCTCACTGCTGCAAATGAATCTCGTTCTTCTGCTATGTCTTCATTTTTTCCTCTTTCTTCATGGGTGCTTTCCTCATCCGTTTCACGCCAATGGTATAGTACCTCTTCCTCCTCTTCTTAAATTAAAATGGGCTGGCTCCACCGCGACTTTCCACCCGTACACAAAATCTTTGTAGTACGGGTAGTTTTCCGCAGTGACTAACTGAGGAAAATCGTTCTCTGTGAGAATGTAGAGACCGGTTTCCTTCAGTAACTTAGCCCTTGGTTCTTCAAAGGCGGTGCAGTCCACTATGATGTGCTCAGCAGTCTCCGAAACACCGCAGCTAGGGCATAGGGGGTTGATGTCCATCCCATGGCAATGAAGCTTTGCTCGAAAGCCCCCATGGCCTGTGAGAAATTGCGAGATCCAATAGTCTGGGACGATCCACCTTGCTTCTAAACTTGACCGGACGGTGGGGAAGTACTTCCTCAAGGTAGATCCTTTGGGGGTTATCACCCATCGCCGATTCCATTCCTCCAATGTGCCGTCCCGTATAATGTTTTTCCATTTGCAAGAATTCTCGTCAATTCTCACCTTAAGATGTTCCGGTAGACCTGCTGAGCCGTTTTCCTTAAACATGTGCCTCATCATATCTTCTCGCAGGAGAAGGTCGAGAGGTACCCCTCCTGCTAATACCTGCACCGCCTCATGGGATACGCTTCGATACGACCTGGTGACCCGCAGCAATGCCGTTCGCTGTATTGTCGCCAACTTACTCTTCTGTCGGTGCGAGAGGTTCTGGTTCCAGGCGGGAGACGCATACCTCATGATACCCAGAATCACTCCCTTATAAATTGTTAAGGTTGCTGGGTATCTGAGGCCCCACAAAGCGCCCCCAACCCGACTGAGACCGTTCAAAGATAGGGCCACCCTGTTTTTAAGATAGTCCAAGTGAGGGGTAACGCTGAATTTTTTCCCAAATTTTACGCCTAGATAAGTGATCACCTCACTTGGACGTATTCTCGAACCTTGAACCGTTATGTTAATAGGGTGTGCCCTGTCAGTTTTCCCTTTCATGACAATTGTATGAGTCTTTGAAGCGGCCATTGATAACTTTTTCCTCTCGCACCATTCTCCGACAAGGTTGGCGCATCGTTCCGCTTCTTGCCTTAAGCCAGCTATGCTATTGGAGGCCACCACTACTGCCAAATCGTCAACGTATCCAGTGGCAGGGAACCGCTGTTCTTCTAACACTCTCAATAACTCATCAAAAACGAGCTTCCATAAAGCTGGACCAAGTACCGATCCTTGAGGACATCCCCTCTCTATGAAAGCTTCAGTCTCATAAGAACTGCCACGAACCTTAACACGTCTATCCTGTAAGTAGCTTCTTATCAAGGCATATAAGTTACTGGGAGCATCATATTTCTGCAGCTGCTGGAGCACAAGAGGCCACCAGACGCTGTCGAAGGAGGAGGATATGTCGAATAGCATCAACATGACATACCGCTCCGTCCTCAGTTCAACGTCTTCACGTACTCTCAGCAGGGCATCAGCGGTTCCCTTCCCCTTAGTGGAGCCGTATTGCCGTGGATGACTTGCTCTGGCAAGAACTGGTGCTAGACTGGTCATGATAAGGTTCTCCAGGACCTTGCTCATCACAGGGAGGAGGCATATTGGTCTATAGGACTTGGGGAGCTGTTTATCCCTATTCCCTCCCTTGTAGAGGAGTCTCAAATCGGCGATCTTCCAGGTTTTGGGAAAGTATCCCCTCTCCAGACAATTATTATATATTCCCAAAAGTCTCTCATCAATGTAGGGAATACTACTCTTTAGGATCGTCGCATCTATAGCATCGAGTCCTGGAGCACGACCGATTTTCTGCTTATCCACAGCAATACGGAGATCATATATGTCCCATCGTGGGCACAAGTCCGTATCCGGTGGGTATGCCGTGGTGCGTCTCACGAAGTTTTCCTCATCGCTGTCTTGAGACGGATCATCCCTGGGGTACGTCCTCGCAATGAAGATTTCGGCTGCCTCCTCGAAGTTGGTTGCCTGAACGTCTCCGTGCTTGAGGGCTGCCAATGTTTGCTGCGTACTAAACTTCCCCATGGCTACCCTATAAGGAATACCCCAGGGATTCTTCGTGGACTCTTCAACAATGAACTCATCCCAGGACTTTTTCTTCTGTGAACGCACCTCGTTTCGGTACACCCGGGCCTTGGACTTGTACTGATCACGGAGTGTAGAGCGCCTCTCGTCGCAACTACACCTCTGATACAACCGCCGTGCCTTGTAGAGCTCTCTCTTAAGGTTTGTTAAGGCCGGCGTCCACTATGGAACAGGTCGAGCTTTCGCCTTCCGGTGCTGAAGGGATTCCTCAGCGGCATCACAGACAATATTAGTGATCCTAGACACCCTGTAATCCAGGTCATTTGTCTGTTCTATTTCCGCTTCATCCCATTCATCATCTACCAATTTTCCCTCCAGCGTCGACCGGAAGGCATTCCAATCTGCCCTTCGGGTTAGATAACCCTTGGCAGTACCGTATGAACTTTCTGAATTTTCCACCAGCCTGAAGGATATCGCTTGGTGGTCGGAACTCGTCTCAGATCGGAGGGTCCAATCAACGATGCGATTGGCTATTAATGGCGTTGCAAGTGTAACGTCAATCCAACTCTGCCCCCTAGCGCTAGAGAACGTAGGGGTAGCAGAGGGATTGTTTAATATTACTAACTGGTTCCGCGAAATAAATTCGCCTAGCTTTGCGCCTCTTCTATTCGTTTGATTGGATCCCCAGACCGTGTTCCAGGAGTTGGTATCTGAGCATATGATCACATTTCTGGTGGTAGCCGTGATCATCTCCATGGCGGATATGTCTTCGTCAATATCGTTGCTATCAGGTAGGTAGGCTGATACTAACGTAAAAGCTACATTATCCCACTTGAAATAGCAAGCGACGGAATCCGCCATAGTATGCTGCCTCAGATCCATCACATCGAGGTTTGGGTTATTAACTACTATAGCAGCCCTGGGCCTCCTCTCTCCACTGCTCAAGGCGATAACCCTCGATGTAAGGCCAAACCCCGTGACTATGTTCCCACGGCAGCTCGGTTCTTGGACCGCCATTATGTCGTATCGTTGGGAGAGAACACGAAGTTCATCTGCCACAATGTGTCGACGGCCCATGTTGAGCTGGAGGATGGTAAGCTTACTCATAGAAGGTTCTTTTAGCTACCTCTTTGGCCCACTGTAGATACACAGGGCATTCCCTGCTACCCGCCTTGTGTTTTCTTTGAACAACGGGAGCATTTGCCCTCGCACAATTTATGCAGGTTGGGCTAGCCTGTTCTCTTTTCTTTGGACACTCTTTAATTACATGGCCACTAGCTGAATACCAAATGCAGACTACTGCATCTACTGTGCACGTGGCCTTGGTGTGACCGTAGCCCTGACATCTACTGCATCGAGGAGCATCGACGTAATCTTTAAAGGTTATGGTCCACCATCCTCCGTCTAGGCTTCCTATTTCGAGAAGCAAGAACCTGACTGTTGGATGCACCTCTAGTACCCAATTTTTAGTAAACCCGTTTCTGGCCACTGAAGAAAATAGTGGCCGCAGGTCATCCATGATCAGCGGAGTGGGGCCCGACTTCTCGGGTAATCGTTCCCATAAAAATCTTGCCAACTCAGCTGAATTCCATGTGTGAGGAACACCCCTTATTTCCAGCCTGGGTTTTTTCTTCAGAGCTAACTTGGCTTGCAGGCCATGGTCCCGCAATCCCTGCCATCCAATCACTTTCGTGGCATCATTGATGTCGTCCATACGAACCAAGACAGAACCTGCCTTGGTCGCATGGACTATTGCAGCATTTACACCTATTTCTTTTGGTGACGGTAGCCCATTTATAATATCAACAGGACTCTTTCCAGTCCCACTTATGGTGATGTAAGTTGGTCTCAGAGTCTGAGTGGGTTTCTTTGGCAGTGATTTTACAATCTCTGCCATACTTTTAGGTTTCTTCTCATTTGATTTCGGTTCCTTCGAGCTATCATCTTCACTTTTAGCAGCTGCTTTTGCTTTTCTCTTATTTCGTTTACTCACCATTGTCTCGAAAGGCCTTGTGTTTGCCAAAGACAAAGCTTGGTCAATATCTCCTCTTGGCATTTGTTGCTCTACCTCTCTGGAGCTCTCTCCAATAAGTTCACTAGCTGTAGATTGCAGCTCTCTAGAGGACCCAGGATAAATGTGCTTAAGCTAAGATATATTACTCGTAGCCGAAAGAGCCTCAATTACTTTCGGCACAGAGGCCTCAATTATAATTTGTGTAAGCATATCACGTACCTTCTGTGACAGAAGTGTCTCGTTAATCGCCTTTTCTACAAAAGATGAAACACTTCCATCTTTTCTTCCGCCTTCAAGGGTTTCTATCATATCAACAAGACATTGTATTTTGTTGCTAATATGATTACGAATTGACCCAACGGATTTTTTATCGTTCCGCTTTAAATAAGCCCGGAGACTCTCCTGGATTCGTCTAGCATCACTAACTAGCGTATTTGCTTTGCCATCTTTTGCATTTTTACTAACGTCAGGAGAACCATTTCGAGCTCTTTTAGCAGTACGGGTAAGGTTGGTAGGAGATTCCGAATCTTCCATCTCACTGGTTTAATAAACAATACAACGGTAACAGTCTTATTAAAGTAGAAAATTTCACTATTCTGTATAACCTTCTACTATAATTACGTTTCCTTTTCAAAATGTCTTATAAGTCTTTGTGCGTCTAAAGGGAACTTTTATATAGCAGTACGTACCTTATAACTAGCAAGCACCGCAAGGCAAATCAAGACTAAGTCGCTTTGCACTATAAAACACAAGTTCAACCTAACCTACAAAGTTCAAGTCTATTTACACTTTAAAATAAAAACACAAAAACTAAAAATGTACATAAAAACAACAAAACGAACGAAACTAAGGCATAATGAACAAGAACGAAAAAACATGAAACAATAATAAACACAAAAGAAAGCTGGTAAATAACAATCTCACATACACTGGTTAATACACTTGGTACTATAAAACACATTTATCATCACTAACTATATAATTATAGTAAAAAAATACATTCGTAGATGCCAATCTCCCCTATAATCTACCAAGATGGATAAGCAGAAATTCAGAAACATTCTCCTACGATAGATAAGATTTCTGTAGTCAGTGGCTTTTATTTTCACTTAGCTATATATGTAATATATAGTAAGGGAAAGTATTGCAATCGTGCAAATTTTCAAATCTGAGTTTTTAACGGAAATACAATCTCTGATGTCCCCTGAATTTAAATAACCAAGTCTCGCAAAATGGTCTGTGTGTGGGTATGTTAGCAGTCTAGATCAAAAACGAAATGTCGTACGAAACTGATATCATGTATTTAACATAGGTATATGCCATAGATGTGACAGCAACATTTTCCTTAAAATCGGCTAACCGGAAGTGCCACTTTATATCAACGCTGAAACTCATTTTTACAATTTTCTCATAAAGGGCTCTAACGATTTTGATTAAACTCGGTGTATCATTGTATAATGAAGTGGTCTTTAAAATCAATCAGGTCTGATCCCCTTTGATGTACATCTAAAGTATCTTTAGTATGGTTTATTTAAAATAATTAACCATTTCACATTATTCAGAGTTACGAAAAAATGCTAAATATAAATGCTGTTTATTCTTTAATTTGAAAAACTAAGTTTTTGTAGTTTTTTTTTCTGAAAACTATAAATATGTGGCACAATGGTGAAATCATGGTTCAATGATTTCTTAGTATCCATAATAAAAGCATCTTGTCTATTTTATCTTCTATGTCTACTTGAAAAAGTAAAATTTAATAACGTACTTGGTGTTTTGTAATCAACTTAAGCTACTTTGGATGACTTGTTTGTCAAGTTTCTAATAGGATCGTTAAAAAGTGTCAATTACTTGTTCCGCTTTTTATCACGTTCCTTTTAACTGCGTTGCCTTCACCTTCATTTTATCCTGTGTGTTTAGAAAGCACTTCGTAGATATTATTGGTTATCAACCAGTCTCTCACGTGCTATTATAAAAAAACATAACATAAAAAAAAAAAGCCATGTACCTTAACTTCATATCTAATGGTTCACAATCATCTGTGAGGTGGATTTCCTTCTAGAGTAAAGAAATGTCTCAGAAAAGTCTCTTTTGTTTTCCTACTCCTCATCATTAAATCTGCTCAACATAATTATTTTTTAAATTTTGGTCTAGTAAAACTTATTAAATATGTTTAAAAAATATATTTTATGTATAGTATTTATTCTAATTTCATATTCTCGTGTGAGATCATGCTGTATATATTATTTTTCTTTCGAACTTTTTTGTTATCTTATTATTCTTAGAATTTTAAATCAATAGCACGGTACATATATATATTTGATTAAGTAGCCAATTAGCCATGTGAAATCAAGCGGCGAGGTAATATTGAAGAGGTACCTCTTCTCTCCTGTTTAATATTACTAACGTTGCAGATCCGATTCAAGGTGTTCGATTTAATTACAAGCCCTTCAGAGATTCTCCTTACAGCATCAGATCACAGAATCACTTCTCAATGGATTAGGGTTCAGTACATACATCGCTTTATTTATTTAATCATCTTATTTATATACAATGCACATATTGTACAATAGATGGCCGTGATTTTGCATTCAGACGATTTGTATCATATTGTAGGCCTTCAGAACTACAATAAATATATGAAAATCATAAATTTCCATAGAACAATATTAATAGAAAAAAATATATAAACAAAGGAAAGAGCAGGATAAACTGTGACCAGTAATCTGAAGAGTATAAACCAAATATTGGAAATTAACTCACATTTTTAAAAGAACGAACAGGAAAATAAATAGAGAAAACTCAGTTTTAACGGTCATATAAGGTAATCCTTTCGGTATCCTTAAGAAAACTTTAAAATGTGTTTGTCTCGTTTTCAATAGCGTGGGTTATTTGGTTCACCAAATTCGGTTCTGTTAAGTCTGTAAATATCTCAAAGTTCAAAATATACATATTTTGAAATATATATTGTATGTTATATGAAACAGTGTCTTTCATTTATTTTATTATTTTTGTATTCAAATAGAAAAATTTAAAAATATTCCTATGCGCCAGGTTTCACCACAATTTTTTCAGTTTTCGCCTCCCTGAAAACAAATTTTCGGCACACCTTATCCAGTTTTCGAAAAATATGAAGAATAATTTTTTTAGCAATGTATTTTTTTTTTTTATTTATAAATGTTTTGTTCTCTTCGACAACCTGAGTCACTTTCACCCTATATTACAATTAGATCAACTACTGCTTAGACATAAATAACAAAACTACAGCTAACAAATACAATTTACTGTTTAGAAAGTTAAAAACAATTAAATTAAAGTTTTAAAAATTGAAAGTACAATTTGAATTTAAAAAAAAATCGAAGAAAATTTGGCAAAAACTATTAAAATTAAAAGTTAAAGATTACAAGAAGAAAAACTTACTACCAGTTATATTTACAATTATAAGAAAAACTTAAAAACTTCATAAGTTAACAGGTATATTTAAAATTAAAAGAAGAACACTTGAAAGGATAAATTTTGATGTAAATATTAAAATCACAGAGAAAAAAAACGCTGTAAATTATTTCACAATGGTTTATTATCTCCAAACAATTATAAATCTAAAGTAAATTTACCTTCTGAGTTAAAAAGAAAGAAAAACAAAAGGTGATACCAATTATTACACTACACTGTTTTTCTTTAATCATTAGTAATATGCTAAAAAAAAAAAAAAAATAGCTTTAGTTCAGTAACACATTCAAAATTTAAAAACCAAACCAAGGATATAATATTTGGAGTAGAACACATTAAAAAACCGGAGACCATATCTTTGCTCCTCATTGTCCGATTTTAACGATTTTTTAGGAAATTTCGTAAACGTTTAAAAAACTATCTTATTACAATATCAACAAAAAAGTCAAAACTTTTCGAGTTATTCGTAATTTAATTTAACCATCCCTCGTAACTTTTTTTCCAGCTTCTTTTCGTTGAATTATGTTATATAGATAAATTTAAAGGGCGTCGAGAAAATGACTTTAACGAAATTTCATTGAAATCTGTACATTCGTTTAATAGCTACAGTCTAGAGCAACGCAGGTTTTTCGGCCGCCATTTTGAAAGTTAAAGGCGGAGAGTAATGTTGATTAAGGAGGATCATCCTCTTGTGACCTCTGATTTTATATCAAAATTTGAAAAAAAATCGGACCAGTAGTTTCGGAGAAAATGCGCGGACGGCGTACGGCGGACGGCGGACGGACAAAAAAATTTTTATTCGTTTTTCGAATTCTACGCGTCTTGAAACGTGGAACCTCAAATTTTGAGAGGGGGTTAAGTTTTTGAATTTTTTGATCGATCGCAATGGTTGATTATTGAAAATAATAAACCAAAAATAATTAAAAATCGCGATATCTTTGCTAATAGTGCTATGATTTCGATGAAACTTCCTTCATTTTTTAGGAACTTTAAGTACCTTTGAAACATCTTATCACAATATTAACAAAAAAGTAAAAATTTTCGAGTTATTCGTAATTTAATTTAACCATCCCTCGTAACTTTTTTTCCAGCTTCTTTTCGTTGAATTATGTTATATAGATAAATTTAAAGGGCGTCGAGAAAATGACTTTAACGAAATTTCATTGAAATCTGTACATTCGTTTAATAGCTACAGTCTAGAGCAACGCAGATTTTTCGGCCGCCATTTTGAAAGTTAAAGGCGGAGAGTAATGTCGATGAAGGAGGATCATCCTCGGGTGACCTCTGATTTTATATCAAAATTTGAAAAAAAATCGGACCGTAGTTTCGGAGAAAATGCGCGGACGGCGTACGGCGGACGGCGGACGGACAAAAAAATTTTTATTCGTTTTTCGAATTCTACGCGTCTTGAAACGTGGAACCTCAAATTTTGAGAGGGGGTTAAGTTTTTGAATTTTTTGATCGATCGCAATGGTTGATTATTGAAAATAATAAACCAAAAATAATTAAAAATCGCGATATCTTTGCTAATAGTGCTATGATTTCGATGAAACTTCCTTCATTTTTTAGGAACTTTAAGTACCTTTGAAACATCTTATCACAATATCAACAAAAAAGTAAAAACTTTTCGAGTTATTCGGAATTTAATTTTACCATCCCTCATAACTTTTTTTTCAGCTTCTTTTCGTTGAAGTATGTTATATAGATAAATTTAATGGGCGTCGAGAAAATGACGCCCTTTAAATGTGTTCTTCGAACACTATTATAAATGTCCTAAATTGTGGAAGATTGTAATATATCTCAATAAATATGTTTAAAAATAGCATTGGGGTCCATTTGGAGTGATTCTTCAAGGCTATTTCGGAAAAGATACTGTTCTCTAAGAGATTGGAATGCAGAACATTCGGTCAAGATATGGCTCACTGTGAGAGGTGTCCCGCAGGAGATACATTGAGTTGGAGAGTCCTCATCCAATACTCGTGAGTAAGCCAAGTAAGCCCGATCCTCAGCAAGCCTAGTGCTACTTCATCCCTCCTGGGCAGCAGGATATTTGGAGGGACACTCCGGACGTAGGGCTCCACAACCCTTCGCTCATTGTCTCTTGTGGCAGACCAATCTAGCATCCTTCAGAATGAATGAACAACAATGATAGTGTGCAGGAATGTGTATTTCTTGCCAAAAACCTAGATCAGCGAGCACAAGAAGGATACCCGCTTCAAATGAGCATCTTTTACCAGCCCTAGACCATTTTCTATGCTTAATATTTTTCAATAACTGCATATAAGTAGCAAAAACTAGGTGGGGTGTCGCCAACTAGAGGTTTTAATCTATGTAGGAAATGAAAAAAAGTACCTATCAAATAAAATGAAATATATAAAAACATTAAATATATAAAATAATATATATATAAATAAAAGTAGCATAATAATAAGAAAGATATGGAATAATAAAAGTGCATTAAAACTAAAGATTGAACCTGTAAGTAGCATTACATTCAGTAATAATTGGAAACTATTAAATAAGCATTTAACTAATTATTACTAATAAATTATTGATACCTAATTATTCACCATTTTCTAAAGATTTAACAGAGTAAGCTAAAATTTAATTAGAAATAGAACAGATAGGAGAGAGGCTAAATGGTTAAGATTTAGGTTAAAAATCGCTTCTCACAGTGGTATTATGGAAACTGATATTTTACTAAAATATCTCATTTATGACATATTTTGAACTATTTGTTTCTCCCTCTCATTTCTACTTTTACTTTTATTTTATATATAGATAGATTTCATTACCAGTGTATCGTGTTATGTATCTCCGGAGAATACTCACGGAGTGTCCAAAGGATAGGCTTTATAAAATGACTTTTGGTTCTTCTCTGTCAATCCTCTAGGTTATACTTATTATTTTACAGGGGTTACAATATACATAGATTAAAAGCAACTCTTAAGGACCCGTGCTCAGTTTATATAAAATATTTCGCAGAAGAGGATATCGCAAACTGAGAGGCGTAGAAGAGGGTCACATGTTTGACGGTCGCTCACGTGAGACTTGTGCTGTCCTATCTCCCTCTACTAAACGTGCTGCGCTCCGTTTTACTGCTTGGCGTTACTGTTACTGTTTTTTATAAATTTTCACTAAATTAAAAAATAACTGAGTTGTATCTTAGCAGAATGTGAAATCATTCAAACTTGGTCTATCCGGCTTTTTTCCATCAATGAAAATGGAGTAATGGATTCCGGTTAACGACTTCGTTACTATATTTACTTAAATTAAGTATAATTTAATGTATGAAAAAATAAATAGATAAGTAAAAGCCAATAATTATACATTATGTAACCGGTCTCATAAAAAATTGTATTTGTTTTAAATGGTTTTCGTAACATGATTCTTGCTAAAATAAAAATGCATTTCGTGTGTGCCCGTTTCCTTTATAAAAAATAAAATTCCAATATTTTGCAACTGTAGCCATCACCCACCTCAACACTCGCCCCAAAGATCATACAAGTCCTCTCTATACATACTACCCGCTGAAAAAACTATACACAATCCATAATTTCTTTATTTTTGGACCTTTTGAAGCACGTGGACCGCAGAGTGCTCCTGTCAAGTTCAGGCGTACTCGTACTTAACCAAGTCGCCTTGTTAGTCATATAATGTGAACTTTATCCAAAGCGTGCATTCCATTATGCTTGACGGAATTAAAAAACAAAATTCTTTATTTCCGAAAATATTAAATAAAATATTTATGAATAAGTGATCAGACGTTGTTACTGATATAGGTTTAAAATAAAAATAACTCTTCAAATTTTGAAAAAATAAAATACTATTCAAAAAAGAGGATTCGTTTCTATTTTTTTTATCATTAAAAAAATATCAATATTTTTTATATAACATGTCGTTTTTTTTTTTTTTTTTTTTTATTGAATAATAATACAATCAGCCACTGTTGGAGGGCTATAAGTATTAAGGCTAGAAGTTCTCATTCATACAGTATATACAAGTAATACAGAAGTAACTATAAATATAAGAAGTAAATAAATAATACTTATAAAAAAAAGTAAATCAATAGGGGGAAAAAAATAAATTAATAAATAAAATTTAAAAAAAATAAATAAACAAACAAAATAAAATAAAAACTTCTAAACACATTCATACCTATATACAATATATACATTCGCCCAGGAATCTCCGAGCCAGGCTTCTCTCCCCACATGTGGAAAGCAAAGCAGGACTCCAGAGATCCCAGTGCCACTTTTCCAGCCGCATCACTAGTATTAAAAGCCAGTGGAGGCTGAAGGAGGGCACTAGAGCCACAGATGCTCAGGACTTGAGTGGAGAAGCTGGCCATTGCCAGGACTCCAGAAGCATATTTACAATAGATCTCGCGGACACTGTCGTTTTAACCTTCGAGGGGGATTGTAGGGATGGTGGGAGCTGGATAGGGATTGAGCTAGAGGATTTGGATGATGGATAAGGTTCTGGTGAAAGTTTGAGAATCTGGATGGGATGATGTCGAGGACAAATGGGATGTTAAGGTCATGGTGTAGGGTCTTATTTGTGACATAATATGGGGCATTGACTATTGTTCTAAGTACTTTGGACTGGAAGGATTGGATGCGTTTGATATTCGAATGTTTAGCAGTTCCCCACAGTTCAAGTCCGTAGGTCCAGATAGGTTTTAGTATTGTCTTGTAGATTAAAAGTTTATTTTCAATCGAAAGATGAGATGTCCTGCTTAGTATATAGCTGGCCATATCGTTGGTTAAGTTCTTGTCTTTTAAGTCTTGTATGTGGGTTCCAAGTTAGTCTTTTGTCTAGAAGGAAGCCAAGGTAACGGACTGTATCTGAGTAGGGAAGTGGTATTGAATTGAAAAGGATTGTGGGACAGGATCTGCGTCGCAGGGTGAAAGTAATATGTTTGCATTTTGCTTCATTGATTTTGATGCGCCAGTTGTTGCACCATTGTTCAATCAAGGAGAGGTGAGATTGTAGGTTTCGAGATGCTATTTGAGGATCTGAGTGGGAAGATAGAATGGCAGTATCATCAGCAAATGTAGCTAGGAAGGTATCGGGATTTGAAGGGATATCGGCAGTAAAAAGGATGTAGAGAACTGGACCCAAAACACTGCCTTGTGGAACACCAGCCTCAATTGGATAGTAAGTGGAGAATTCGGTGCAGCAACGGACTTGGAAGGAACGATTTGAGAGATAGGATTTGAGGACTAGGTATAAGGATTGGGGTAAATGGGTTTTGAGCTTGAAAAGCAAGCCATCGTGCCACACCCGGTCGAAAGCTTGCGCTACGTCCAGAAAGGCACCAGTGCAATATTGCTTGTTTTCAAGTGCAGAGGATATATGGTCCACAACACGAAGGCCTTGTTGGACAGTGGAATGTCTTGAGCGGAATCCAAATTGATGAGAAGGGATGTTGTGGATTCGAGTATGGGTAGGATGCGTTTGAGGAGGATTTTCTCAAAGATTTTTGAGAGGATAGGGAGTAAGCTTATCGGTCTGTAGGATGATGTGTTATTAACGGGTTTGCCTGGTTTTGGAAACAGCACGATTATGGAATGTTTCCACACCAAAGGAAAGTTGGTTGTGCGAAGGATGCAGTTGTATAGATAGGTAAGGAATATGATTGCTTTTTTGGGAAGTTGTCTGAGGATTTGTGTAGTGAGGAGATCATATCCAGGGGATTTTCGGGGTTTTAATTTTTTTATGAGGAATTTTACCTCAGAGGGGTTAACAGGTGTTGGAGGTAGAGAGAGAGGAATTGGTGAAGAGAGAAATTCTTTAACTTCAGCAGTGTGGGTGGGATGGAGTTCGGGATGAGGAGTGAATGTGTAGGATAGATGTTTAGCAAACTCTTCAGCTCTATTCGCATCTGACGAAGCCCAGGAACCATCATCACGGCGGAGGGGGTGGGAAATGGATTGGAATTTAAGGATTTTTTTAGTTACAGTCCAGAGGGAGTTATCACTAGATGATAATGAGGAAAGGTAGGAATTGTAGGATTGGGTTCTAAAGATATCCAGTTTCTTTTTAACCTGTTTGGAATAATAATTATACGATTTCCGGTCATCAGGATTCCTGGTTCTTTGCCAGAGGGCCCTAGAGCATCGTTTGCTATGGATAAGGTCCAATAGGTCTTGGGGTAGAGGATTTATACTGAGGTGTTTTTTGGGACGATCAGGTGAGGATGCAGTCCAAACTGCTTGCTGGATCAGGGTAGTGAAATAGTCCACTGCATCGTCAAGGTCTTCAGGTGTTTTTAAGGAAACTCTGAGGTCTATATTATCATCCAATATTTGACGGAAAAGGTTCCAGTTAACTGGTCCCCTGATGAATGAAGGAGGGGATGATTTAGGAATGGGTGATGTGGAAACGGTTAGGACTATAGGACTGTGGTCTGAGGAAAGATCATCAAGCCTTGAAATGGAACAGTGTAATGATCCTAGACCTTTGTGTAGGAAAAAGTCTAGAAGGTCGGGATTGCGGTTGGGATCTGTTGGCCAGTATGTGGGAGTATTAGGTGAAAGGATATTGCTGCGATGGGAATTAATTGCAGATAGCAATGTTCGCCCTCGGGAATTTGTGGATCTGGCTCCCCATTGCTGGTGTTTTGCATTTAAATCTGCACCTAGGATGAAATGGTGTCCTAAGGAATTCAGGAAGGAAATTATTTGGGATTCGGAAATGGGTTTTTTAGGCGGGGAATATGCCGCAACTAATGTTATTGGGTAAAGGGAAGTTTGGATTATTACGGCAGTGGATTGTAGGAAATTATGGGTTGGTAAGGGAAATAAATGATGGGAGAGAGATCGGTGGATAATTATAGCAGTGCCAGCATGTGCTGTTCCATCAGGATGATCGGTTCTATAAATATTGTAGCCAGGAATGTTGATTTGTCGTTTGTTGGTTAGTCGGGTTTCAGTTATTAGTGCTATGTCGATGTTTTTGTCATGTAATAAGATTGTCAGTTCGTTGATGTGATTTCGAATACCATTCGCATTCCATAGGAGAATGGAGAGGGATTTGGTTTTTATATAACAAGTGAACTTTTATTTCCTTATGTCTGAATGGCTAAGAGAGCACTCAAGTTATTTTTTTTTAATAGATGCAATTTTATAAAAACATTCGGAATTTTTTTATATAAAGTCGATATAAAGATAAATAAATTTATCTCATATATATATATATATATATATATATATATATATATATATATATATATATATATATATATATATATATATATATATTATATATATATATATATATATATATATATATATATATATATATATATATATATATATATATATATAAAACAGCAGTACAGTTTGAAATGAAAAATATTAAATTTGGTTTAAAAAAGATTTAATTTGCATCGAAAATAATTGAATTGGAAAAAGTTGAATATAATTTGTAAATGCTATGATCGTATGCCATAAAATAAATAGTCTTTTATGTCCCTAACAATAAGAAGTTTTTAATAAAATAGTTGGGTCGTTTTAACAAAATTAATTAACTAAAAAAGATTAGATCGTATGTAAAGTTGATATATCTTACAATATTCTTTAGACTCCGTATAACACCGAAACATTTTCATGTCGAAATCAGTTCGTTCATTTACGTTGTTGTGGAAAAAAAATAGAAAAAAATTTAGCTGATAAAAATAAGAAAGAATTATATTGTTTATGAGGTTTCAATTAATTTCCCCAATCATTGTTCCACCAACTGAAATGTTCCAGGCCTAATATTTTCTGTATCTCTGAATTTTTATAGATTTTATTGAAGGAAGTTAGTTGACTGTTCTCCATATCACGGGTAATAAATATTCAGGTCGCAGTCATTATAAAGTTTTTATTGGTGCCGACATTTCAACCCAAACATGTTGGTCATTATCAGGGCGTCATCAGGGTTCGAGCATGTTTGGGTTGAAACGTCGGCACAAATAAAAACTGTGTCCTTAATATTTATCACCCTTTATAGATTTTAATCACACTAATAATAATAAAATGTAGAAGTTTAACTAAAACAATAACTCAAGAGTGTAGAAATGTTGGGAAAATAACAACACTTAGTGAATCACATTTCCGTCTTTCGGAGACTACCACTTCATTAAATCTGATAGAGCGCTTTTCATTTATGTTTACTAATACAAATTTTAGTAAAAGTCAGTACTTTTGAATTTATAATGGTTATTTCTAATGTTTGGATTGATTTTATGTTGTTAGCAAGATTACCACTTCCGCCGTATTCATAATATAATTTGGCTAGAATGGAGCACAAATGGCGAAAATGGTTCATAAATCAGTTCGAGAACCTCTAACTTTATTGTTCTTCTCTTATTTAAATGGTTCCCTTTGATCCTAGCCAGCAAGAGAGATGTTAAATAACCTAGATTATTTTTATTTCTTTATTGTGCTCTATTTGTAATATTTATTTATTTATTTTGTCTTTTTACATTTAAATAATTGAAAGCACTGGAGCAATTAATTTCTTCTCAGTTGCTGAATGAAAGAGAACAAAAAAAAAGAGGGGGGGAGGGGGGAGGAAAATAAATAAAAACAAGGATCAACAGGACAACGGGGGATTGTCCTTTAAAATTGAAACGGACTCTTCGAAGTGGAACAAAAAATACCTCCAACTCCCACCCGGTAGTTACTCCGCTTCATTTAGACAATATAACATTTTCCTGGCTTTGATGTATTTTTAATTTTCCTTTTTTTATTCAATCGGAATTTTCAGGCCGTCGTCCATGAAATGGAAAACCGGTGCTTTATTGATAGGCGAATATGGGTTTAATCCCTTTTGTGATTAAAATTCATTTCCTTGCCCACTCCTTTTTTTTTTTTTCTTCTTCTGTGAATAAAACAAAAAAAAAAAAAAAGGAAAGGTATATTATCAGTGTATTACAAACCATCATTCATTGTTAACAAAAATAGTATTAGAAACTTTAACACTATATTTATAATCTGCTACAATTTTATTTTTTATAGCGTAGTGTGAATGATGAAAAAATGAAAGGATGAAGACATATAATTAATTTATTTAGAAGAAAATATATGGTTTATAGTTATTCCATTCTCTTACAAAATGCACTTTACAATGAGATCTACCTTATTAACTTCACCATACAAGAAAAACAAAACTATATAAGAATAAAAAAAACTTGCTGCGCCATAAATATTTTAAATATATGCGTACTCAGTACATCTCATATTAAGTGTAAAATAGTCAACTCCTATCGAGTGTAAAATAGTACACTCCATTATAAATTATGGTCGTTAAAGATACCTTGCAGCGCGGAAGGTTCCGTCACCAGCTAGCATTATTTATAATGAAAGTTTGCAATCAATAACACACCACTCCCTAAGATAATAGTGATAATTATAATAATTTTGCAAGATAAGATAATTTTAAAGTACCCATAAGATCTCAAAATCATTAGATTTATACTGTTTCCTTTAAAATATTTATCGATTTGTTTAGGTCTGTTATTTATCGATTTATTAAGCTCCAACCACCAGTTAGCATTATGTATAATGAAAGTTTGCAATACACACCACTCCCTAACATAATAATAATAATAACAACTTTGTAAGATAAGATAATATTACAATACAATTAAATTCATACCATGGAATTCAATAGAGTTTAAACAAAATCGACTTCTTAATTTTTTTAGTCTTCATGAAGACCTAGTATCCATGTTAAATTTAAAGGAAACTTTATATGATACATCATAAAAGGGAACCCTATCTTGATAGTACAAATTTTATTTTCCCACAGTAGCATATCAGAACCCTATTCTTCAAATTATTAACCGCTTGAAACTTCGTAAATAACTTTATCTCATCGTAACCTACGACTATTTTATTTACGAAAATTCTCGGAATTGGGTCGTTTACGATCTGGAGATCGGTAAACTTTGTCTACTTAATTAGGTACTAAAAACTCATAAATATTTGCTTTCCTCTTGAATGGTAAGATAATTTGTACACAATATCTAGAAACATATTGGACTATTTGGAGTGACCCACACCCCCAACATATCAAAATAACGAGGTTATATAGGCCAAATGGCCCAATATTTTTTTTATAACCTACAGCTATTTTATCTATAAAAACTCTTGAACTTGGGAAGTTTTCAATCTGGATATCAGCAAACTTCTCTATCTAAGTAGGTACTAAAAATACAAATATGCTTTTCACTTGGATCGAAAGATGATTTCATCACAAAATCGAAGAAAAAAAAAAGGTGGCATACAAAAATATTGGGCCGTTTGGCCTACGTAATATAGTTATTTTGATATGTTGGAGGTGGAGGTTACGGCAAATAGCCCAATATTTTTAAAGGCCACCTATCTACTAGATTTTTTGCACAAATTGTCTAAAGATTCAAGTGGAAAGCATATTTGTATTTATGAATTTTTAGTACATACCTAATTAAATAGAGAAAGTTTACTGATCTCCAGATTGAAAACGCCAGAAATTCTAAGAGTTTTCGTAAATAAAATAGTTGTAAGTTAGGATGAGATGAACCTATTTATGAAGTATCAGGCGGATGTTAATAGTTTGATAAGAAAGGGTGTCTGTACCACATACTATATACGATTTAAATTTAGATAATGATAAAATTGTTACGTGCTTGTTTAAGCGAAAATGAATGCTGTTAACATAGGTGTGGGTAAATGAACGAAATACGGTGAGAAAATTTTGTTGTTTTATAAAAAATTAATCACTGATAGAAATCCTACGAAAAAAATATCACAAATGAATTAATGAATTACTAAAGAGAGCAGTTCTATTGTAGCTAACTAGAGAGTGTATTTGGGGAAATGTAGTTTTCTGGTATTTAAAAATTAAAAAGAAAAACGTCATGTTAATAAAATAATATATATTAGTTTTTAATGCTAAGGATTTAGAGTATTGACAATGGAAAGAACGATAAAGATACTTCAACTTGGAATATTAAAGAACGTGGCAATTCCAAAGAGGAATCTCAAAAAACGTTTATGAGATAGTATAATCACCAACAGTTCGAGCGTAAATGCTTTCGAGGTTCTAGCAAGAAAAAACATTTTTTTTACTGACGTAGTAAAATCGACATATGCTATCACAGGGATACAAACATCTTAATTGTTTGTCATGGATATATTTACTTTTAAAATGTTTGAACAGTTTATTTTGAATAATAGTTTTACGTGACTCTGCAGCCCATGGCCCGTCCCTTGTTCGCAAATGCAAATGAAGTGGACAGAGTGCTGGCTTATCTTAGCGTCTTATATCTACTTAAGTCTTAACCATAGTATAACTTGCTCATTTTATAACATAGTTTTCAATAAATTAAAAAAAAAGAAACTTTTTGTTTAATTAAATAATTCAAACTGCTTATCATTAAATAAAGAAAATCCAAACAATAACTTTAAAATCGGTTCATTCAGTCTCTCAAAAAATCGTTACATGCCTTCTATTATTATTGTTATGATTAAATCACACATTACATTAGAATGTATTTGTAATTCGAGACAAAATGTTTATATCAAATTATTTAAGCCATAAACATAAAAATCGGCCCAAGCGCTCCCCAAAAAAACCGTTACATACATTTCAGCCGATTCATTAAATCATGTGTTATTTTTAAAATTGTTTGTTTTTTTTAGTCCAAATTGATTAAAAAAATTACGGTATCTGAATGATAATTTTAGCCATCAACCTTAATAATCAGACCAGTCTTTCTATCAAAAAGCGTTATACTTTTTAGCGAACAAACCAAACACACACCCTCTATTTGGCTTCGCTGTTGTCGGATAATAATAAAAAAAAAAACAATAATCAAAAAAACAGTAATTAATTAATATCACGAATATCGTACTAAATTTTAACTGACAATTACGATATTTTCGTTTTATTATATCTTTTTCCATCGGTCGAAAAACAATGACTCCAGAATATACTTCACCAATTTTAGAAATTTCAATCAAGATCCTTTATATCATGCAAGGCTGCGAAGCAACGCCAAAATTGTTTGGCGTTGATAAGTTTTGTATCATGGATTGCAAAAAATCCATGTGCACAGAAATTAAAAAGAATTTTTATAAAAAAATATGAGTACTCTCGTTTGATATCTTGATCAAAGGGCGACGTTTATTCAAACGAGTTCACTTTTTAATGATATTCGATTTCTATAAAACAACAAATCACCCTGATTAAAAATTACCACACCAGCTATAATTAGCTGATTCGAATTCTACAGGAAAAAAAAAAAAATACAGAAACAGGGGCAGATTTCATTCATTCGGTCCATCTGTTGGATAAACAACCAACTCATCACAAACGAGGCCATTTTCCGACAGAACGGAGATTAAATGTTAATTAAAATGCTCTAAAAGCAATTAGTTAAATACCCAACAGATTAAACCCAGAGAAAATTACTTCATTTAAGGAGAGAGATTACATCGTCAGCGATATGGCTCATTGACATTAAAAAATTGTTTAAAAAAATCATATTTTTTTTTTAAATCATCCACAATTCAATTGTGCACAAAATATGTAAAAATATTACTTAATGTTCTATAGCTTATTTCAACTTCCAAATTAAAACATGTATACTGGGAATCGACTGACGGAATTTAAGGTATTTGTAAGACATCCAAATTTGCGAAAAGTTAAGCACATATTAATATCAACCTAACAAATTTTCGAGAATAATTTATATCTAAAACACGGCTGCTTAGGATTCAAGTACATTCTAACTTCAGTTTTAACAAAATGTAAGATAGCATCAACCATACAAGACTTACTCGTATTGAATGTTAGGCCTAGCATTCACATTAAATTAATAGACGTAAAATATTAAAAATGTTTGTTTACAAACAAATTCCATCTTATTGGCGAATATAGACAAAGTTATCTGATATTTATTAATGATAGTTAAGTTGTTTATTCTGCTCTTCTGACTGTAAATATAATTTTCATAATATTATTAGGTAATGTTTCTACACAACGCATAGCATCATAGAATTTAAATATTTGAAGTATTTTTGAATCTGAATGAATAATAAATAAATAAAATTAAATTATTAATAGATTTTTTTTGGTTTATTTTTATTTATTCACACCTGTCATAATGGTAATGACAACCAGTTTATAGATCAAATAGATTTAAATCTGAAATATGGGACATGGTAGCTCTGTGGTCAAGGCATTAATCTTCTGCTATTCTGGGTACGGGTTTGAAATGGCTGTGGGATATAATTACTTATTCTGTGACATAAGCCAAAGATCGACACTGATAATGGAAGACTCCCCCCGTGCCCACTTAATAATGCAAAAAAAAACTGGTGATTGAGCGTGATCTTAGCCGAACCAATATTTGGCACAAACGCTGGCCATTAACAGCATTTCTTTGCAAAGAACTGAACCTAAGCAACGTCAAGAGATTTTTTTCTTTAACCGGAATGGAACGTTAAATAGAATGGATGTTAGTAGGAACATGCCTCACTCCATCGTTACATTTTTGGGTGATCGTCTGCAGCCATCTTTAATATGCGGAGCAAACCGCCTGTCCATGTCTGGGATTGTGATTTCATTGTGAACATTGCCAATTAGTCAATTACTTACTTTAGCGTGGTTTAAACTTGTAGCATTTTATATTATGAAGAACTCTAATAAGTATAACTTTTATTATAAGTCGAATTTCTTCAAATCACATACAGAACATTCTGTTATAGTCAAATAGTAAGTCCAAATTAAATCAAAATGCAATTAGTTAAATTGTTAAGTTTAGGAATTTTGATTATTCTTAAATTTAGATCGAACCAACTCAACCAATAATATGATTACTATAAGTGAGTTACAAGGAAGCGGTTGATTTCAATTTGATGTTACCATATTTAACCAAATGTGCGGTAACCAAATAAGGCAACAGAAAAAAAATATATATTCATATCGCAGATGCTTTAAAAGCATCCAATTGATAATTCCTTATTTTGGTTTTGATAAATTAATAGTAATCTGCAATAATGAAATTTTAAATATTACGCGTAACATGATTTATATTACATAACAAAGGTATGTGGTACATGGAAGTAATTAGAACGGCTTACATCTCTCTACAAACATGTGAACACAAGAGATGGTAGATTTAATCAAAAACATTGCTCCCTAGATGGCTACTGGAAAGTTCCTTTTAGTTCATTAATTAGTCTTCACATAGAAGCTTCTAGAATTCCAGTGCACATTAGATGAAAATTTTATCTTCACCAGTTTTACAAGAGCTATGCGTGTCTATATGTCATTTAAATCTCTTATTTTACTATTTTCCATCTCCAGTTTCGACCTGTTTCATGGATCATTTGAACTAAAGTTAGGAGATAATAATGTGTTTTTAACCAATTCATTTATAATAAGGCCAAGTAATTCATATTACAGACACAGACTCTGTTTATGCCTTATATTTTACACATTAAAAAGTATCAAGCGTAGTATTTACTTATATCATTCAGAATCTCTTCTCCAATGATTTTAAGATCCTTTTCTACCTGCTATTGAGGCTTTTAAATAATCCTAAGTTAGGTATTTAATAAAAAATAGTATTTTAGGGCCACGATTTTTATAGTTACAGTGTATTTTCAGCCATTTGATGTATCAGCTTAGAGGCCTATCAAACGACTAGTAAAACTTTAACATGTGTTCGGTTATAAAGGTGAGATTTAAAACAATTTGAGCTAAATATTTTTTACCTCTGTTATTAAATAAAATTTATTTTACCAATTTTATTGGTAGCTTTGAAACGCTGTTTTGAACGAGCAGATGGATCAATTTCTAAGTTTTATGGCTCAAATTATTCGGTGAGATTCCCTGAGTGTTTTGAAACAATTCGAGATAAAATTTCTTAACTGTTATCAAATAAGATACGTTTAATCAATTTACAAAAACCATTGTAACGCTGTTTTGAGCGATCAGCTGGATTGATGTTTTAGTTTGATTACTCAAATTATTCTCTGGGATTCCCTGGGTGTGTTGAAACAATTTGAGCTAAAAATATTGACCCGATATTAAATAAGATGTGTTCAATCAATTCCCAAAAAGCTTAGTAACACTGTTTTTAACGAATGGCTGGATCGATTCTTAAGTTTGATATAATATATTATTCAGCGAGGTCCCGTTAGTATTTATAAACGACACGAGGGTAGTGTGTTCACTAAAGGGTATGCAACACAGTGTGGAGTGAACGGCTGGATAGATTTTTCATGGCTTAAATTATTCAGGGAGATTCCGTGAGTGTTTTAAAATAATTTGAGCTCAAAATTCTGTAAAAATACTGTGTAAAGTGCATTTAATCGATCCGCTAAAAGTAAGGATTTTTTGAGTGAATGACATGACTGATTTTTAACATTGGCGGCTGTAATTATTTGAGCTCCAAATAATGAAAAAAAAAAATTATTATCTCGATCTATAAGGTATATATATTTATAAAGTATCTCGATTGTTAGTTGATTTGATAATGATATGTGATTATGTGTAGTGAAAATGAATAGTTAATATATTAAAAACTGAGACTGTAAAAATATTTTAATTTAAAAGAAAACCCGACTTCAGAAATTGGGAAGTAGCAAGTGTCATGGCCGCTAGTGCAATTCAAGTTACTCGTCGCTCTGCCTTTGATACGATCTAATGTGCTTATTATAACACAGATCTGGATAAGAACACATCATGTGAAGACACGGAGGATGAGACACCCTTTTCGGAAATTAGAGAGACCGACTCGCAATATTTGAAAAGGCGTACACTCCAAAAGCATCTCCGAAACTCAGTTCCCGGATCGAGACAAAACTCACCTAATAAAAAAAAGAAAGAAAAATAAATCAAATAAGCAACCAGAACAAGATAAATCTCCAGCGAGAACTAGGAGCAAATCTAATGCCACTCAATCAGAGCCAACTGCACCAAAAACATCAGAAAGCAAAAACTCAATTCAAGAAAACAACTTATCTCACAAGACTCCGCAGCTTCAAGATTTTTCTGATCCTGAGCCGCCGCCAATATTTGTTTCAAAAATTAAAAACTTTATGTCGTTTGGTCAACAAATTGCAGATTTGATCGGACAGCCAAATTTTCGATGTTACTCGAGAGTGAACGACATCAAAATCAATACTAATTCTAGAGACAATTATAAAAAACTAATCATTTTTTTAACAACCAATAACTACGACTTCCACTGTTACCAATTAAAACAAGAAAAGGCGTATCGAGTGGTCCTGAGAGGACTACCTTCAACCACACCCATATCTGCTATCAAATCGGGCCTCGAAGAAATCGGTCATAATGTCAGGCATATAGCATCTGTACTACATCCTAGAGAAAGATATACGCTACCACTATTTTTTATAGACTTGGAACCTGCAAAAACCAATGTTGAAATATTCCAGGTTCAACGATTGGTTTACTCAATAGTCCGTTTTGAGGAACCGAAACAGAAGCCTCTAATTGTACAATGCACTAAGTGTCAAAACTTGGGCCATACAAAGGCCTATTGTTATCACGAAGTCAGATGCGTTAAATGTGCCGGCCTACACGCTTCAGACACTTTCCAGAAGCCAAGAGATGAGCCTGTGATGTGTGCTCTTTGTGGCGAAGCCCATCCTGCGAGCTACAGAGGATGTGAAATGTATAAAAATATTTACAAACAAAGATCACGAAACTCAGCGGTGAAAAATCTTGGATCTGCTCAGAAAACTTACACTGAGCCACCTGAAATTGAAAATCAGGAAATTTTCCC
The DNA here is from genome assembly GCA_928085145.1 of Nezara viridula. Classification (NCBI taxonomy): domain Eukaryota; kingdom Metazoa; phylum Arthropoda; class Insecta; order Hemiptera; family Pentatomidae; genus Nezara; species Nezara viridula. The sequence goes on along the minus strand of OV725077.1, from coordinate 141,938,423 downwards.
AGCATTGCCGACTTCACCATCCCTCGTCATCCAACAACAACCATCCATCTCTACAGCTAAGGACTCACCTCACCAGAATCTCAGAAATTCTCACTCCCAGTCTTCCATCTGTAAGAAGCAACCTCAACGTCAGGCGCCTCAGGCCTTCCAATCCAAACCCGAAATCCCTAATACTCAGCCTCAACCTCCTCGCCAGCAAATCCCTCCTCATCATTTACCCTTAAGAGTCAAACTCCCGCCAGAGCATCCACATCCAGCTCCATTCGTTCCTAATCCCAGGATGAACCCCCCTCCACAAGTCCAACAGAATTTAGATCCTCCTCCTCTTCGTACCCCACGATGGGCCCATCCCCCACCCAACATTCCTCGTCGCATAACCTAACCATCACAACCTCCTGATCCAAACCCACTTCCCAGCCAAACACCATCCGACATCAACACTATCTTATCGTCATTCCTGATAGATCTTCAACAGACTATCAAACCGCTCATAACCCTTCTAACCAGACTCCTTTCCGAAATCCCGCTTAGCTTCCCTCGATGAACTCAAAGTCCCTAGCTATTCTCTTATGGAACGCTAATGGACTGCAAAACCACCGTGACGAACTAGACATATTTCTACATGACAATTATATTGGGATTACCCTCCTAACAGAAACTCACTTCACCCAACGGACACATTTCTACATACGTGACTACATCACCTATAGATCTGACCACCCAGACAACACTGCCCACGCCGGTTCTTGCATCCTTATCCACAAATCTTTACCCCATTCCCTTATTCCTTCTATTCCAACAGATGCCATTCAGTCAACTTCTGTAATCCTCTCAACTCGTCCTTTCCATCTAACACTTTCAGCTGTATACTGTCCTCCTGGCAATTCCCTCTCGTACAGCCTACTTGAATCCTTTTTACAATCCCTCGGATCGCGCTTTATTGCTGGAGGAGACTACAATGCTAAACACCAATGATGGGGTTGTCGATCATCCAACTCCCGTGGTAATACCCTTTCACAAGTTTCTTCTTCCAACAATTATTCAACAATTATCAACAAACAACCCAGTTTTCCTCCGTAGCGTTTTCCTAAATCCTTCAAAACCCGTGCAGGCCATTACTACGTGTTCGGCAGTTTCCGGAACGTGGCATCTGGGACATAGAGGATCGATGTCCTTGCCAAAACTGTGCTGTTTGGCCCGAAATACCCATGCCCCGTGAGGACTTGCGAAACCCATTATTCTGGGAGTACCCATGGCGCCATTAATCGCGTCCTAACATCCTATTACACTACAAGACTATTTCGGATGTTGACGTGCATCTATACATGGGACGAAAAATAATTACCTAGAGCTGTAATGGGTAGTAAAAGGAACCCGACCACTAAACCTAGTTTCGGGCCGTGGGCGGGGTGGCCGTAGGCTAACGCTTGTGCAAAGCACCGTCGTTGCCCGGCAACCTGATATCTGACAAATGATATAAAAATAGTCACGAGTTCGCGTACCGGTGCCGAGGGAGTCTTTTAAATCCCCGCTCACACCCCCTGGCCCAGGAAACCCCCGTATAGCCTTAACGGCGAGGAAGGGGAGGACAAATAAAATTTAAAAAATAAAATAAAAATAAAAAGTTTAAACATTCGTAAATGTAAATTTCCCAATTAGTCCACCAAAATGTTTCAGTAGATATGGAAGTACAAACATATTTTTTATATTAAAAAATCTTGTTATTTACATGACTTTGAATTATTCAATAGACTTTTGGTTATAGTTGAATATCTGTGTAATATTCGGTATGATCCTAGCGCCTTATGAATATATATGGCATAAAAGGAATTCATTAAATATGTTAATATTTAACTAGTAAATTGTAAGAGTAATGGTGATTATTTAATGTATTGTATGTTCCTAAGGTCTGTTTGACCTATTCTTAATTGTGTAAATATAAGAATAAGGCGACCTATAGTAGCATGGGACTATGGAGACTTGAAAGGTAAAACGTTTTAAAAATATTACTGTACAACTTCAACTTCGTCGGCTCGTGATTCACTGGCCACTTTTTTGTTTTGTTCTTTTTTCTATGGTAATTGTGATTTCAGGTTAAAATAAGGATGGCTGCGTCTTGCCCTGATAGTGTGACTCCTAGCTTATCTAATATTGTATTCAATGAAATTTTCAATTTATTGACATTCCAAATTAAATGTTGGTGTCAATTAAATACATCTAATGAGATAACTTGATTATTCTATTGATCAAGACTATATTGGAAAACATTGATCTCTGTGAACTGTATATCAGTAGTGTACTTCGTGCTGTTAAACAAAAGGTATATAAAAATAAAAAAGGACGATTGGTATATACAACTTTGTATTCTGTGTAAAACTCGTAACTATAATGTTGCATATTCTCAATAGATCAGCTATGGGAAACATAAACAAGCTCCAAAAACCCTTTAAAAATTGAAACAGCATAAAATAAAAGATAACTATAAAGAATGGAATGATTGAACTACTTCACAGAATATGAATGAGACCAAAATATGGTGAATCACAGTTTATTTTTAAAAGTACCAGTTAATAATAATTAAAAATTTATTTATTACTTTACTTAAAGGAGAAAAAGCTGTTATGATAACCATAATTATTGAACTAGGCAGTTGCAATTTTTATAGCTAAAGTAAGGCCACATTGCCCGAATCGTTTTACAGAAAATTCTTCCCAGATATTTTTTTTCAGTACATTCTTCATTCAGAAAACTTGACCGTTTTGTGGCTTTTTCCCGGAACCGATAACAGGTCCCATTCATGGTTGATCAATATAGCTACCACTTCAGGTTAAGCGCTACCATGAGTTTTAAATTACCTTCAATGTACTTTTTCTGTACACTATACACTATATCGACTAAAGGATACTGTTGTTGGCTTATAAATAAATTATCTATACTTTGACGTTATTAAAGCCATCAATGTAAAAAGTAAACTAAACAAACAGCCGAAGTTAGAATAATAAGGATTGCCAAAGACATCATCAGAAAGACAAACAAAAAATTCTTTAAAAATAATAAATAGAAAATGAAGATCAAAAAATACAATTTTAATTTTACATTAACAAAGAATTAATAAAAAAAAAATCTGCAATTAAAGATATTTCTAATAAAAGAAAGAAATCGTAAATAAATATTCTTGATTTAGGTTAATCATTTGCAATTGATAGTTGTGGCTTGATAAAGCATACATTGGATTCAAAGTCCTATTCAACATTTAGTCCCTTTATTTCCTAACAATAACCATCATAGATTATTACTATTAAGTTCTAGTTCCTTTTTTCATTACATCTTAAAATTGAGTAGCTTATTTCCAAACTGAACTCTAATTGTGTTTTTGGGATAAATACATCGATTCCTACTTAAAAATACCCAATGCATCCGAAAGTGCAATCATTTTTTTTGTTTACAAAAACGAACCTAAATAATCGTGTGTATACAAAAAATAATACCGTTTTTCAACCAAATATTCGTATTATTTTTTCATTGAAATAAAATACAGTTAAACTTAAAGTATAGTCCATTGTTATCTACCGTCAATAGTCATCTGATAGACAACTGCTTAATCCCACGCTGATACCATTCTTTGGGATGGGTGTCGAAGAAATCTTAGATCGCAATTTTAACTTCCGAAAAATTATCAAATGTTCTCTCTTGAAGAAAATTTGGCCAAAGGTCTAAATAAGTAAGTAAGTAGTAATCCGATGGTGCAACGTCTGTACTAAATGTTGGAGGAAGCAGGAGTTCGAACCCATTAAGTACTTTGAACTTTTCTTTGGTTCGACGGGAAGTGTTAGGACGAGCATTATCTTGTTGGAATAAACCTCCTTTTAGGTTGATCAAATCAGTATAACACTCTGTCAACTTCAGAATTCACAGAGCGTCCATCAGAAACAAATTCGTGATGAATAACATCTTCGAAATTCCAAAAAATGCAAAACAGTAATATTTTTTTTCATATTGCTCCCTTGCAGCAACCGGAAAAGCAGTTGGACCGCGATAGCCATTGCTCACTGGGATTAAACAAGCTTATAGAATGCTCTAAAGGGATTATTAAGTATTGGTGAGTGTTAAATAGAATTAAAACATTTAGTCCTTTGAAATCTCGAATTTGATAAAACGGTCATTTTATTTACACCCTATTATTTGAAAAAATATTATTATTTTATGGTGTGAAAATAAGTTTATTTCCTAAACTGGCCCTTTTTTCAGGGAACGGAGTGAAACTTACAGTAAAAGTGAAAAGTGTTAATCAAACAATTATTCATCAACAGTTTTTTGAACAGTTTTATTCAAAATGAGATTTACAAATTAATATTTATAGTACTGTCAATCGAAACAAAATTTTAATTTTTTATAGTACAATTTTTAGATTTTTTTTTAAATACTTTAAATGGGAAACAGTGTATCGAAATTGTTCACCATTTTAAAAACGATATTACATTTGTCTTCTATTTCCGATGATAAGTTGGAATAAATTTAGAATAATTATACCAGGTAAGATTGAATTTAGTCTGTTATTTTCTTCGATTATTTTAGTTATCGAAAAATAAATAATTTATAAAATATAATCCCTCTTATTTAAATGTAATAATTAGAATATTAAAAAAATAAATAAAACACGTTTTATGAAAAATCATCTCATATTCACACAATTTAAGATGTCTATGCTTACACTTGGGTATATAAATAGAAAAGTTAAAAAACCTAAACGGTACGTTTTGGAATCCAGTCAGCAGTCCAGCGACCGCAACCTTCCAGACAAAGGAAGAAAAGACCCTTGAGAACACAAAGAAAAGATCTAACAAAATAAAGTCCAAGACTTTGTAAAAAGGTTATGTGATTTCTAAAGCAAGTTCGAATAAAGGGGGCTATTCTACACAAGTTCAATCGTTCATAGAACGTTTAACATAAGTCCAATATTTAACTTTTTAAATTTAACAGGCTACTCGATACTTATTGAAGGAGACACGGAGAGCACTTAGCACTTATACAAGGCGGATAAGAAAGGTCAAATGAAATCCTTACAAGGCGAGATTACAATCAGTGGGTCACCGATTTCATCTATGCTTCTTTTCGGTGTTATTAGATCGAAAAAGATTATACACACATACCGGCGCTCATTCCAATGAGCCCTGTAGAAAAAACTATTTTATATAACTTCAAAAAAAGTTTAAGCTATTTATTTTTGTCTTTGCTTCAGACAGCTTTTTAAGTTATTATATACCAATCGATTTAATTTTTTGTACAAAATAAGGGGAAAATACAGCCTATAGTATTACATAAGTTATGTATCATAAATTATAAAACCATAATGCGCATCAATTAATGTAGGCCATGCTAATTTTTGTTATGGAAAAGCTAGCTAGATTTGTTTCTAGAGCTCTTTGAAATTCTTATGTAACAATTGTTATAGAAATTAATAATCGCGAATTTTAGTACGTAAAAGTTCTTCGAACAATAGTCGATGCTCCTTTCTATGTAGCCAAAAAAACCTTACACCATGACCTCAACATCCCATTTGTCCTATACCTTACGTATTATTCCAACAGAACCATACGTATTATCCAAATCCTCTTGCTCAATCCCTATCAAGCACCACCCATCCCTATAATTCCCCAATAAGGTTGAAACGGCAGTGGCCCCGCGACCATTTGTAGATTGTATATATTGGAGTTCTGGCAATGGCAAGATTCTCCATTCAAGACATGAATGTATGTAAAGCGCTTTCGATCAATCTCCGATGGCTTTAGTGGAGAGTAGCGCAGGGTTTTCCTGGAGTCCAGCTTTTTCCTCCATAGTTGGAGGGACAAGCCTGCCTCGGAGTTTTCTCGCCTGATTGTAAATAGTGTATATAGGTATGCATGTGTTATTTGCTCTGTTTTAATTTTCTTATTTTTAAGTTATTTTATTTGATTTATTGTATATACGTTTTGATTATTATTTATTGTTATTTTGCTTCCATTTATTTTGTATTTTTTGTACATATGGTGTAAATGTTATCCCACCTCATTATAACTAATGTCCTAGTGACCGATTGCTGTAATACTCAATAAATAAATAAATAAATTTTGAAAAATACTTGATCTTGGGGATTGTATTTCCAGGCGTATTTATAACATATACAAGTAAAGTATTTATAACTTCTTCTCCACATTCAACGTTAGTACAACCGTTAAAAAGCTATAAATTAACACTCTCTCAACCGATATCAATAACTTCTGAATTTCATTTCTTTTTAGCTGGAAATCAAGAAAAACTTTTAATATATATATTTTTAGTCCTAGTTAGTTTACGGAGTTCAGAATTATAATTTGTTGTGTACCATATATAGTTTATATTCAGTTATAGTATATAATAGCTTATATTATATGTATATATATATTCTGTGAAGTTATGAATGCTCTAATATACACCCGAAAAAAGTACACCATAAAAATAAACTATTGAATTTCGCAATTTTCGATTTCTATAACAATTCTTATTTAAGAGTTTTAAAGGCTACTGAACAAATATAAATTACTTTTTCATAACAAAATATTACTTGGTCTACTTTACAGGAAATGCCTTTTTGGTTTTTGTATGCTATATATAACTCTGAATACAAAAATAAGTTTCCTGTGAATCGGTGAAATCGTACTGAAAATATGATTTTTAAGATTGTAGGAGTTTCAAAGACATACCCCAAAATTTCGTGTTAAAAAAAAAAAAAAAAAAAAAAACGAAAATAAACTTAATTTCTTCCTAAAAAAAATCTGTATCCCCACATTGCAACGGTTTAATTAATTAACGTCTCTATACTACAGCTGTATTCCTAACATAATATCTTTCTCTAAACCGGCCCAGTATCTAGTGAATATACATATTCTTTTTAGTGAAACTAAGTTGAAATTCGTTTTTCACACCTTAGAAAACACCTCAATAAGAATTTTTATATTCATTGAAAAATTATTTGAACATTTTTTTGAACGAAATTTTGGCCTATGTCTTCGAAACTCCTTTGACAATCTCAAAAATCATAATATTTCCAGTACGATTTCACCGATTCACACGAAACTTATTTTTGAATTTAGGCACAAGTAGGCCAAATATTTTTTTGTTATGAAAAAGTAAGTTCAATTTTCTCAGTGCGGCTTAAAAATAAACATTTTTTTCTCACTAGATTCTTAAAAACCTTGGAACAATCGTCGGGACACATTTCAAATATATTTCGGTGTATTATCCCCGAAAAGTTTGATTTCAAATTTTAATCCACTACTATAAATTCTCCTTCTTAATAATTATGGATATGATGAGTACTATTTAATATTTATCCACTACAGATAATATTTTCAGAAATGTACAGTTTAGTTTGTTAAACTTTCAAGATAACATTTTATATGTATATTTAAGATAAAAAATTATATATTTTGTCTTCATATTTTAGGAGTCTTCTTTAAACCGACGAAACACTTATTTCATGGATTCTGTTTCTTGGAGAAAGTGAATTGTTTTTGTTTACGTAGTGCCTATATTAGGCCTAATGTCTTGAATATTGTAGATAGAAAAGATTTTACTATGCCACAAATCAAAGATTGCTTCAATTCTTCATAGAGGAAAACATCATCCTGTCATTCTTAATCGACTTCTAGAAGGAGATGAACCACGTTTGACCTTCTGGAACCCCTCATGGGCAGACAATCAATTAAAAAGGAACAGAACTAGTTCAGAAGCAGACAGATGTAGGCAAGTTATGGTATCCTGTGGCTCGGCGTTATTAATGCAGAGAGTCAAGAGTGCTATATTTCCAGTAGACACAGCTGGATGGTATCCTCTCCACTGTCGGTATATCTTGTCAGGGTGTGGTTCTTATTAGCTTTGTGTAGCCTCTCTGATTTATTTCAGTAAACTGATCTTGATTTAGGATGTTAAACAGTAATGGATTGTGACGAAAGGGATATTGAGGGACAGGAAAATAACAACAGGAAAATATTCTCAAAAATATATGTCAAATTTTTATTTACCCGCCTTAATTACAATACGTAAATTAACGGTATCAGAAGAATAAACCATACTCGTAATTCATTTCACCTGCTTAATTAAATGGTTTGTCCTACTATGCATCCTTTATCAGTATCCGCGATGTAATTTAGTCATCAGTCTCATCTACGTATTCTTGCCAGCATATATACTATCGGAATGCCTATCTGTTTATTATATATTATCTGTTTTGGCTTAGTTAGGTTAGTGTTTAATGTTCGATACTCTACTTTTTGATGTAGTTAGTCCCGAAGAGAGAGTAAATTATTCCTCCTCCTCCTTGATTGAAATCGAACAAAGATGGATCATCAAAAATCTTGCAGTAGGTGTTGACGTTTTTACCGGGTAAGTGATTTAAACTTCATACTTTTGTCAATTTTGTCGCGAACTAACAGTACAATACATACACGAAATTATCTTCGCTTGTTAGTAATGTCTATTTCCAATCATTGTAAAATTACAGTTCAAAATAAACTTCCTTTTTTTTTTTTTTATAGAAATCGCCTAGATTGGATAACGTTATTAATAATGATCACTCAATTTTTAAACAATATTATTAAACCTGTTAGTATATATTATTTTGTGCTCAAAGGGCATTTGCATTTGTGCTCTAACTTAGAAATTTTCTTTTATAGGCGATGTTCTCTTTTCGATAAGAAAAAAAAGTCTTAATTTATAATATCATTAGCCTGTTAATACCCCGGAAGTTTTTTATTTTTACTTTTTTTATCTATTTTGGAGATTTGCCGAAATACTCCTTCTGTCAAAAGGATTTCCAGTGAGATAGGAAAAACTAATAAGTGATTATGTACCTGAGGAATCTCCCAGGAAAGAGGAGTAAATAGGTAACCTTTTACCAGTATTTCACAAAATTTTAAAATTCACTTAACCTGAAATTGCTCCTGAATAACAAGAGGTTACATTTCATCATATGACATAAATATTTAATATGTACATATTATGGTAATAAAAAAAAGTCGATTTCAGAAGTATATTTTCGTATATATTTTTTATTGGTATGCTATAATTATATTTTAGATGAAGTGAGTAGGTTTCTGCAATAAAATAATTAACAAAATAGATACATTTTTGAAACATGGCGATTTCTTGAGGTATGAATGAGTTAAAAAGCTAAGGGGTCAGCCTCCGAAGGAAATTGATACTTGAAATTATTTTAACAAGTAGAGGTAAAAAAAGCAAGTAGATCTCCTGAAGACTCCCTCTACATAAATGTAGGCATCAAGAAACGGCAAAAACAAGAAAATAGTTTTTGAACATTTGATTAAAAACTAAATTTATCTATTTTACGTTAATCTACCATCATTTACATTGTTTATTTTGGGGATTTTGTTGATTTACAAGGTAAAACTTGTACAAGGTACAAAACTTGTTGTTAGAAATGTTGAATCGTAAATTTAATCTAATGTAATTTTTAGTAATAAATCTATATTTTAAAAAGTTTGTCGTTTTATAATACTTACGGAGTTTTTTATCGAAAAATAATGTCGAGATTCACAAGATTTTTCTTATAAATTCAGCACTATCGACTAAGTATAAATAAATGGTAAACGAATAAATTTATTCGAATGTAAAACCATAAAAATTACAATTCTTAACGTTGGAAATGAATGGGAAAGTGAGTAAATATTAAAAATTATTTTTTATTTGTATCTAAACTCAAGTAGTAAAATATTGATTAAACTAGTCTAAATATAGTGTAGCAGTAAATGCATCCTAACGATAAGAGTGATATACACAGGATCTGTTATGGCATTTCCCTGTCACATTTCAAACAGCTTCTGAGACAGGTCAGTTGCTGTTACAAATTATCGGTCTAGTTCCCGAACTGTATGTATATATATATATATATATATAATAGTATAATAATTATTAACTTAATATTTATATTAAACAATAATTCTTTTGTCACATAATATCTTTACAATGAATTTTAAACTTTTTATTTATAGCAGGAAATTTTATTATTATTCGAAATCCAATAATTCTTGCAGTTGCAAAATTATATTAGATTAAATATTTGTTTGTCATTGCATGCAAATAATTTGTATATTATTTAAAATAAACTATATGTGTAAGATAGGTTTTATTTTCTGCCCTCAGGTAAAGCACTTTTATACACTGGCTCAAATGTTTAATAAAGATTGGAGTGAAACTTAGATTAAATTTCCATTAATAATTGAATTTTTAGTCATCATCCTATATCCCTTTAGCTCAATCCCTATCTAGCTTCAACCACCCTCATAATCCTTCTCGAAACGTAAGTGGCCCTGAGAGTTTTTATGAAAATCCTGCTGGAGTTCAATAGCTGGTTTTTTTCAATCAAGTCCAGAGTGCCTTACAGTCAGTCATATTAGACTACTTCCCTCTCTCAGTCTCCACTGACTTCAATACCACTGACACAATTATTTATATACATTTACATTATTTAAAAAAATAAGAATACTTATTGTCATAAAATGTAAAATATCAGCTTGTATTGTATTTAAATAGACAATTTTTATCTCTCAAGACAGAATATTTGAAAAAAACACTGGAGTGAGGCAATAAAAACTGACATTTAAAACTAAACGGGCCGTTATTACCTATAGAATAGAATAGAATAGAAAACTCATCTTTATTCTGGGACATATCCCATTAGAATAACAGTATTGTTCATATAAACTAACCATAAATCTCGCCAAAATACTTATTAATATGAATAATAACAAAATTCTAGTAATAAATTAAGTATTAATTAAGCTCTTAGGATAAATTAACGAGAACAGTTGGGTAATAAGGGTTCAGTATTAAAATATTGGAGCTAAAACAATAGCATAATAATCACTGAACGAAATAAGAAAGGAACGCATAATCAATTTCATTGGCAAAGCATTGTAGTGATGGAATATAAAAATTAAAAAAATAATAATAAATGTTAATATGTAAGGAAAGAAATTGTAAAAACAAAAACGAAAAAAAAAATGATATACATATGTTCTCTATTTGATTATAAGTGATAATGTAAGTGATTATGCGTAAAGATTAGGAGAAGAAAAAATAAAATAAAGTATACATATATATATATACATAGCGAGAAGTGTGTTGAAGATAATTAGAAAATAAAAAACATTTTACCGAAATACAATTTCATGAATAAAAAAATTAGAAATTAAGAAAAACAAATTTTATCTACAGACAATGCTTAGTAAGTGGTGATCAAAATGGTGGTTTAACACAGAAAAAAAAGCAATAAAAAATAAGAGAAAAAATGTCTAAAGAAAACTAAAGCCTTATAAAATAGTATGGATTTAACCATCATCTGATTCGATTGTAAAGACAAATTGGAATAAGAGGGTTTTAAAGGTGGATAAGGATGATGCATGGCGGATTTTTAGTGAGATGGAATTCCAGAATGCAGTGGAACGGACAACAAAGGAATGTTTAAATGATGCAGATCTGTGGAAAGGGGTGTAAAGGTCTGAAGGATGAGATCTTGTGGAGAGGGTGTGGATAGATGATTTGAATTGTAGGAGATTGCATGCGTAGGACGGACGATGACTATTGATTATTTGGTAAAGGAATGTGCCTGTGAAATATTGTCTTCGGAAGGAAGGGAAGTGCCATCCTAATTCAGCATAATGGTGCGAAACACGGGAATACCTCCAGGATCCCTGTGACAAATCTTACGAAGGCATTCATAATTCTTTTCAGTCTCTCCCCGAGTTCTGCCGAGAGGCCACCGTACACCACGCAGCCGTAATCAAGGTGGGGGAAGATGAGGGAAGTTACTAGGAGTCTACGTGTGGGGATGAGTAGGAGATGGCGGAAGCGATGGAATAGTTTCAAGGTACCAATTGACCGTCGGGAAATGTGAGCAAAATGGTGTTTCCAGGAGAGGGTTTGGTCTATGAAAATGCCTAGGTTTTTTTCTAAGGAGGTGAAGGTAATGGGATGGTCATTTAGGTACAGGATAGGTATGTTGGTATTGGCTCTGAGAAGTGGTTTGGAACCAATGACAATGGCTTGAGTTTTTGCAGCGTTTAATCTTAATCCATTTAAGTTTGCCCAGGCACTGATCCGATTCAAGTCTTCTTGAATTTTGGTAAACGCTTCATGCAACTCTGAGGGATACCTATACAATTGTTTTATTATACTTTTCCCAAAAAAGTATTTTATTCATTCTCTATATGATATTATGAGCTTACTGAAAGGCAAACATAAATTTGTCTCTATAATTTTATTTACTTTAAGAGTTTCAAATAAATGCAGACTAAGAGACAAAATTGTGCATCATTCATTTTATGTTGGCAGTGGTGGTGGTGGTAGCAGTGGTAACATATTGATATAAACCCTCTAATTGAAATAATTTAACAGAGACAGTGAATTTGTTTTCTATTGGTTTGCAAAGAGAAGTGAAATGTAACTATGTTAATCTACTTGGTGATTAATTTATTTTTTTTTTTTTATGAAAGATGTATACTTCATAATATTGTCTGAATAAAATATTAATTACTCCAAGAATATAAAATATGTCAGACATTACTCGAAAATGATTACCAAGCAGGAAGGATGTAAATGCAGTCTGTTTGGAGATAAAAAAACATTAACTTATACTTATTATTATTTGTTTATTTTTTTTTTCAGGGAGAATTTTGAGAAATAGTACAGAAACGAAACGGGATTTCATGTTGAAAATATTTTATAGCAACCATTAGTCTTTACGACATACTCGACCATAAAACCGAACCCCCGACCTGCTGACAAATGGTTGGCTGCTGGTATAACAAATAGCAATGCCCAACACTGTTAGATGTCGAAAAAACTCTCTGTACCAACTGGTATTTTAGATAACTCTCGATTGCACATTGATGTCACAAAAACTTATTATTATTTATATTTAAAAAAAAAAAAATATTGCTCTATAACTGAAGACACCTAAAAGTGCGTTTAGGCTTATCACAATATATGGGAAATAAAAAATATTTAAATGATTTTTTTGCTATGCTAGTGTAGGCGATATTTGAATTTTTTTTATGGAGAGTGAATTTAGATTGATCCGTCAGATTTCGTTCAGCATTAACGCTCGGATTAAGTCGGCTAGATTCGACTAATTAAAATATCTGTACATATGTATTAAAATATCTCAGAAACTATAAATCGGACCTTCATACTGTAAACGAGGAAATTGTTCAACATTTCATCCTCTCTGTAATAGGCTTTAAATCAAAATTTTATCTTAACGCAACGCCATGTTAGAGAGGTGAAAAGGAAAAATAGTGTTGAAAACCATATGATAAGGTTAGTTAAATTAAATATAGATTAAAATATTTCAGATACTAAAAATCGAATCTTTATACTGTAAGCGAGGAAAATTTTTGGCATTTCATCTTCTTTGTTATTTATAGCTATTATTTATAATTTATATTTTGTATTATTATTCTCGCCTTGTTGAAGTCTTCACTTATATAGAGTGGTCTAAAGCACACATCTTAGTTTTTTCTTTAACCGCTAATGTCAATAAACTAGTTAAGTTATGGTAGCTATCATTGCTATTATGTGTGAAATGATTAAAGGTATGTATGTATGAAATGTATGTAAGGTTAATAATATGTATGTATTGTACTGTAATACATACATACATACATGTATTATACTATAATACTTAGCCAACACTTACAGTGCTATATATTCAATATAAATAAAACGCACTACCAACGTACATGCTTTCATGTAACACCAAAAAGCTAAACACACTCTCCTCATCTGCGTGTTATACATTACACCTACGTGTTATCGGCCTATCCTTCAGACATTTACTCTCTATTTAGGGCTAATTAATTTTTAAGGATTCGTTCATTACCTAAACCAACGTTACAAGCCCATTTCAACAGTCACGACGCAATTACTTCCTTTATGCTGGCAGGGTGTATTCTCCCTAATTCTGAATAGTATAACTTCCTAAATTCTTTAGTGGATTTATCGTTCCCATGGCCACGTTTCTTTGAAACTATAGGACAACATTGTTTTACAATTTTTATGTAAAACAGTAATTTTTTATATTATTTGTAACTTCCGTGACAAAAAATATCCTATGATTTATTTTTTTATATGAGACGAACGGTTTTAAAGATATAAGAGTTGAGTGAAAATTAAAAATCAATTAGTAAATAAATATGAAGTCATTTTCAGCTTGGTTTATTAATTTAATAGATTTTTTATTCTGTTTTTCAATATAATACGTTTAAGCGTAAATAAATATATTAATGAAAGAATCAATGTTTTTATTTATTAAATTAAATAATGCAAAAAAACAAAAACTATCTTATAATGAGTGATGATATGCTGTATTTTTTAATTAAATAACATGATTGAGTTTAACAAGACAATTTGTAGTTAGCTTATTTTTTCTTGATTTAATTGATTGGATACTTACTCCATATATATTAAGGGGTAATGAAAAATCATATAAATTAAAAGTCCTATTATTAAGTTTAACTATATCAAAATCTATATTTTTGGAAATCATAATGAATTAGGTGCAATTAAAAACCCATATACGATGTTTTCGTAGTGTAGTTTAGTTAAAATAGTATGTTTAAGCAATCGATTATGGTTAGATATACATTGTTTCTTTTTACACAGACTTTCCGACCCATGTAGTTGCTAAATTGTTTTTAACAATGATAGTGTAAAACTGTTCTAATTCTTATTTCTTTTATTTATACATGTTTTGGGTTCTTCAACCACTTGGGTCAATTTCGCCCTACATTACAAGTTGATGAATTACTACACACATAACTCAACTACAGCTAAGAAATACAATTTAAAGTTTGAAAAGTTTAGAATAATTACCGATGATTATGATAGTACAATTGAACTAAAATTATAAAAATTGAAAGTTAAAGATTTAACAGAAGATATGATAACAGAGAAAATAAAAATAAAGATTAATGATATTATGAATAAAAGCTTAAAATACATTTTTAAATAGTAAAAATTAATATTAATAGAGGCGAGGTTAAAAATACAGTGGAAACATTAAAAAGTACAAGAACCATTAAAATTAAACTTTAAAGATTAGAAAAAGATAAGTTAACAAGGACATTTAAATAAAAGGTTAATGATTTCAGGAATTTAAATAAAAGGTTAGTGTTGAAAATAGGAATATAATCTAAAAATACAGTTTAAAAAACAAAATTAATATTAAAAGAAGAAAAGTTAAGAAGTACAATTTAAATATTAAAAATTACAAGAAGAAAAATTGAAAAATCATTATAGTTAAAAATCATGATTAAAAGAAAAAAAAATTAACTTAGGTATATTTACAATTTGAAGAGGAACCTACAAACTTAAAAAACTTAACATCTACAATTACAAGGTGTGACTGTTCTAATTCTATATTTCTTTTTGAAAGTTTATGTTTGATTTCCAATACGACATTAATAGACATGTAAAGACCCCACAATTCTGAAATCTTCAGTTACAAGTGGACAGCAAATGATATTCAACCTGAAAATTTCTACTTAATTCTGATATTAGTTTTCTTATTAACCTATGGTGAGAATTCGAAATCAATTATGTTTGTATTTGATTATCATTAACCCAGATTACATAGCCTGACATAAGCAAATACGAACTCTGACAACCCTCCGTCCAGAAAAATCCCAAACAATGGTCTGCTGATTCGAAGCGTCCTCAATCAGACCGCCTTTATTTTATGCCCGGCTATCAGAAGGGACGTGACTCGACTCGACTATGACTGTTTGTCGGTCAGCTCTTTTTATTGGGTCACTTCGATTGTCTGTCCACTATGCTTTGTACATTTTACTCTAGAATTTATAAAATTGGCCAGTACTTTACTGTTACTTCATAACGACTGCCTCTGCGGTGGAGGCGCAACTTTACTTCACAAATGCCTGGTAACGAAGGTTAGCCTTCAATGGATCGTATTCCTATCAGAATAATAGGATAATTTTTTTTTTTTTTTAAATCTATTTATTGAATAATAATACAATCAGCCACTGCTGGAGGGCTATAAGCATTAGGGCTAAAAGTTCTCATTCATACAATATATACAAATAATAAAGAAATAAATATAAATATAAGAAGTAAATAAATAATACTGATGAAGAAGGTAAATAAATAAAAAAAAATAAAAAAAAATAAAATAAAATAAAATAAAAACTTCTAAACACAATCATAACTATATACAATATATACATTTGCCCAAGAATCTCCGAGCCAGGCTTTTACCTCCACACGCGGAAGGCAAAGCAAGACTCCGGAAGATCCCAGTGCCACTTTTCCAGTCGCATCACTAGTATTAGAAGCCAGTGGAGACTGAAAGAGGGCAATACAGCCACAGACGCTCAGGACATGAGTGGAGAAGCTGGCCATTGCCAGGACTCCAAAGGCATATTTACAAAAGATCTCGAGGCCACTGCCGTTTCAACCTTCGAGGGGGATGGTATGGATGCTCGGAGCTGGATAGGGATTGCGCTAGAGGATTGGGATGATGAATGAGGTTCTGGTGAAAGTTGGAGAATCTGGATGGGATGATGTCATGGACATATGGGATGTTAAGGTCATGGTGTAGGGTCTTGTTCGTGACATAATATGGAGCATTGACTATTGTTCGAAGGACTTTGGACTGGAAGGATTGGATGCGTTTGATATTCGATGATTTAGTTGTCCCCCACAGTTCAAGTCCGTAGGTCCAGATAGGTTTCAGTATGGTCTTGTAGATTAATAATTTGTTTTCTGTTGAGAGATGAGATCTTCTGTTTAGTAGTCTATATAGCTGACCAAATCGTCGGTTAAGCTCTTGTCTTTTAAGTCTCGTATGTGGGTTCCAAGTCAGTCTTTTGTCCAGAAGGAAGCCAAGGTATCGGACTGTGTCTGAGTAGGGAAGAGGAATTGAATTAAAAAGGATTGGCGGACAGGATCTGCGTCGAAGAGTGAAAGTTACATACTTGCATTTTGATTCATTAATTTTGATGCGCCAGTTGTTGCACCACTGCTCAATGAAGGAAAGGTGTCTTTGCAGGTTCTGGGACGCTATTAGAGGATCCGAGTGGGAGGATAGGATGGCAGTATCATCAGCAAATGTTGCTAGGAAGGTATCAGGACTTGAAGGGATGTCAGCGGTGAAAAGGATATAGAGAACTGGGCCCAAGACACTGCCTTGTGGAACACCAGCCTCAATTGGATAATGTTTGGAGAGTTCAGTGCCGCAGCGGACTTGAAAGGAGCGATTTGAAAGGTAAGATTTGAGGACTAGGTACAAGGGTTGAGGTAAATGGGTTTTGAGCTTGAAAAGCAAGCCATCGTGCCACACCCGGTCGAAAGCTTGAGCTACGTCCAGAAAGGCACCAGTGCAATATTGCTTGTTTTCAAGTGCAGAGGATATGTGGTCCACAACGCGAAGGCCTTGTTGGACAGTGGAGTGTCTTGAGCGGAATCCAAACTGATGGGAAGGGATATTGTGGGATTCGAGTATGGGTAGGATGCGTTTGAGAAGGATTTTCTCAAAGATTTTGGAAAGGATCGGAAGTAAGCTTATCGGTCTATAGGATGATGTATAATTAACAGGTTTACTTGGTTTAGGAAAGAGGATAATTATGGAGTGTTTCCACACCAGGGGAAAGTGGGTTGTGCGGAGGATACAGTTGAATAGATATGTAAGGAATATAATTGCTTTTTTGGGAAGTTGTCTGAGGATCTGGGAAGTAAGGAGATCGTGTCCTGGAGATTTGCGAGGTTTTAGGTTCTTTAAAAGGAATTTGACCTCAGAGGGGTTGACGGCTGTAGGAGGTAAGGAGAGAGGAATCGATGAAGAGAGGAATTCTTTAACTTCAGCAGTATGGGAGGGATGGAGTTCAGGATGAGGAGTGAATGTGTACGATAGATGTTTAGCAAACTCTTCTGCTCTATTCTCATCTGACGAAGCCCAGGAACCATCATCACGGCGGAGGGGGTGGGAAATGGATTGGAATTTAAGGATTTTTTTTGTTACATTCCAGAGGGAGTTATCACTTGCAGATAGTGAGGAAAGATAGGAATTATAGGATTGGGATCTAAACGTAGCCAGTTTTTGTTTTACCTGCTTGGAATAATAGTTATATGATTTCCGATCATCAGGATGCCTGGTTCTTTGCCAGATGGTCCTAGAGCATCGTTTCCTATTAATAAGGTCCAGTAGGTCTTGGGGTAGAGGATTTATTTTGCGGTATTTTTTAGAAGGATCAGGTGAAGATGCAGTCCAAACTGCTTGTTGGATCAAGGTAGTCATGGAATATACTGCTTCATCTAGGTCTGCAGGTGTTTTTAAGGAAACTCTGAGGTCAATATTATCATCCAGTATTTGACGGAAGAGGTTCCAATTAACTGGCCCCCTGATAAATGAAGGTGGAGGTGGTTTGGGAATTGGTGATGTGGAGACCGTTAGGATTAGGGGACTATGGTCTGAGGAAAGATCATCAAGTCTTGAAATGCTATAATTAAGGGACCCTAGACCTTTGTGGATGAAAAAATCTAGGAGATCGGGATTGCGGTTAGGATCTGTTGGCCAGTATGTGGGAGAATTGGGTGAGAGGATGTTGCTGTGATGGGAATTAAGTGCAGATAGCAATGTTCGTCCTCTGGAATTTGTGGTTCTGGCTCCCCATTGCTGGTGTTTAGCATTTAAGTCTGCACCTAGAAGGAAGTGGTGTCCTAAGGAGTTAAGGAAGGAAGTTAATTGGGATTCTGAGATAGGTATTTTAGGCGGGGAGTATGCTGCAACTACTGCTATTGGGTAAGGAGAAGTTTGGATTATCACGGCAGTGGATTGTAGGAAATTATGGGTCGGCAAAGGGAATAGGTGATGGGAAAGGGATTGATGGATAATTATGGCAGTGCCAGCATGTGCTGTTCCATCAGGATGGTCGGTTCGATAGATATGATAGTTGGGGATGTTAAGTGGTCGTTTGTTGGTAAGTCGAGTTTCAGTTATTAATGCTACATCAATGTTTTTGTCCTGTAATAAGATTGTTAGCTCGTTGATGTGATTTCGAATACCATTCGCATTCCAAAGGAGGACGGAGAGGGATTTGATTGGGGACATTTAAGGATTTCTCGGCAGTGGGATGAGGTTGGATACAACATTGGTAAGTAAGGAAATGAGAGGAGTGATGAGTGATCTGAATTCAGAGAGAAAAGAAGTCAATAGGCTTGTGAGGTCAGTGGCATTGGGAGGAGGAGGAATGAATGCCTGGTTATTAGGCCTAGGTTCAGAGATGGGATAAGGGTCTTGAGGTTGAGATGTGAATACTCGAGGTTGAGGTTCTTGTGGCAGGGCCTGAGTTTGTGTGGGTGCAGTATCTCCTTTGAATATCTGAGCATAGGACACTCTTGTATTTACAGTTCTAGAGGGTTGTCTTGGTGGCCTGGATGGCCGTTCTTCTCTTGGAGCTGAATAAATTCTTGCTTTTAGTTCCTTATATGTTTGGCAACCCTTGTAGTTCGCTGGGTGCCCTTGATAGCATAAAGCGCATACAGCTGGTGTTCTTCTGGACTTCTGGCAGTCCTCTGTTTTATGTTTATCCCCGCACCGGACACATCTAGGAATGTGGTGGCAATAGCGTTTCGAATGACCATAAACCTGGCAGTTATGGCATTGTACAATGTCGCGCTTAGTGTAGGGATTTTCTACAACAACGCTAGTGTAGTAAAGGCGTGTGACCTTGCAGATGTCTTCGACCTGGGGCGTTCGGTCAAGGTCAACGAAGAACAGTGGGAGCGGTATTTTATTTTTTGAGCCAGGCTGTTCTCTATCTTCCTTGAATATATTCACTATTTGGCGAACACGGAACCCCATCTCAGTTAGTTCTTCTTTAATGGCATCCAGTGGTGTTGATGGGTGTAATCTCCTGATCACCACCCTGAGCGCTCTCTCTTGGCGCAGCTGATATGTGTGATAATCCGCCTTAGTGTCAGATAAATACTTGACAATTTTTCTGTACGTATCTGGGGTGTCAGGCATTAATTTCGTGTCATTAATGCGGCTTTGGCCTAATTATTTAACTTAGCCCACTATATTATTTAATTGTAGACACGGGAAGGCAGTGGATCAGCTGATGAGAAGGTTGTCTCCTCAATTCCTCTCTCAGTTTTTACCAATTTTATAGCGGAATCTCTCTGATTATTCACGTGATACAGTTAAAGTGTATATCAGAGCAGTTGATATTTACTGTTGGCATCTTTTTTTTTTGTTATTTTAAGAAAAAAAAAAAAAAAAAAAATTTTTTTTTTTTTTTATTTATTTATTTATTTTTCTCTTATGATATGCGGTATGATCAGCAAGTGATGGCCAGTAAGGTGCCCAAGAGGTCTCGGTCAGACGGAGTTAGCTCACCAGCCAAACAAAGGACTCGTCGCTGCCTACGAGAAATACCTCCAGTGACCAAAATGAACACTTCAGAACCAGAACCTCAGCCCCAACCAGGTACGTCTGCACAAGAAACGATTGAAGAATCACCTTTCTTTACTCCAAACCCCTACCAAGTGCTTCAAAATGACAGAGAAGTAATGGAGTCTGCAGCAATACCCAGAGAACCAAAGCCTCCTCCGATATTTGTGAAAAATATAAAAAATTTCCAGATGTTCTGCACCCAACTAAATAAAATCTGCTCTGGCAGTTATTCATGCCTTAACAGGACCAATGACACCAAAATAACACCTGATTCTGCAGAAGCCTACCGAAAAATAGTGAAGTACTTATCAGAAACAAATGCGAATTTTCACACTTACCAGCTGAGGCAGGAAAGAGCTTTACGAGTAGTGATAAGAAATTTACATTCCTCAACCCCCACTGAAGTTATTAAAGAAGAACTAACGACGCTTGGTTTCAATGTACGCCAGGTAACAAACGTTTTGAAGGAGGACAGGGAACAGCCAGGATTACGAAATAGGATCCCACTACCATTGTTTTTCGTGGACTTGGAGCCATCACCAGGTATCGAAAAAATATATGATATCACAAGAATATACTACACAGTGGTGAAAGTTGAGAAGCCATATCCCAAGAGAGACATCGTGCAGTGCCATAATTGTCAGACCTATGGCCACACGAAGACATATTGCCACCATCTGCCGCGTTGCGTGAAGTGCGGTGAACAGCACAAATCTGTAGAGTGCACCAAACCTATACAAGATCCAGCAGTATGTGCCCTATGCTTGGAGGGACACCCGGCCAACTACAAAGGCTGCCAAATTTACAAGAATCTCAAAACCAGACACCAGAAAAAACCGGATTCAAGATGAAGCACTAAGAACAAGAAGAGAGAGAGAGCCTTCCAGAATTGTAAACAATGATGTATCATTCTCCCAACTACTTAGAGGTAAGACTTTAACCGATAAATGTCAAGCCCTGCCACAACAACAACCTCAAAATCCTCTTCATCCTAATATACCTAACCACCAACAACAAATTCCTCATATTCCTCCTCCTTCAAATGCAACAGATCTCACAAGTTTGTTAGCATCTTTCCTCACCGATTTCAAATCCCTTGTTACTCCACTCATATCACTCCTCACGAATCTCGTATCTCACCTCATCCCTCCTTTGAAAAATCCTTAAATGACTCACATCCCTAAACCCATATCCATTCTCCTTTGGAATGCGAATGGTGTTAGAAATCATACAGACGAACTATCTACTTTACTACTTGACAAGAACATTGATGTGGCACTAATTACTGAAACTCGACTAACCACTAAACAGCACTTCAATATACCACAATACCTGACATATCGTACTGACCACCCTGACGGAAAAGCACATGCCGGTACTGCTGTAATTGTACACCAATCCCTCTCCCATCACGTACTCCCATTACCAATACATGATTTCCTACAGTCCACCGCTATCGTGATAAAAACCTTCTCCTTTCCGGTCACTCTTGCATCAGCGTATTGCCCTCCTAACCGATCCATATCCAATGCCCAATTCAGTTCTCTCCTCGACTCCTTAGGACATCACTTCATCTTGGGTGCAGACCTAAATGCCAAGCACCAACAATGGGGTTCCAGAACCACGAATTCTCGTGGCCGAACCCTGCTGTCTGCGCTCAATTCCCAACGTTTTCACCTCCTTTCGCCCAACTCTCCTACCTACTGGCCCACAGATCCCAACCGTAATCCTGATCTTCTTGATTTCTTTATCCACAGCGGCTTAAGTTCCCTCAATTGTTCCATTACACGTCTAAATGAACTTTCCTCTGACCATAGTCCTCTAATCCTTAATGTTTCACTTGAACCTGTTCCCAAACCTTCTCCACCGTCATTCATTAGGGGCCCAGTAAACTGGGACCTTTTCCGCCAAATAATCTCCGATAATATTGATCTCAACATATCCCTCAAAACTCCCGATGACCTTGATAGTGCCGTAAATTCCTTTACTACCACAATCCAACAAGCCGCCTGGACTGCCTCCTTTCCAAAAGACTCCTCCAGAATTCCTATAAAGACCATTCTACCCCAACACCTCCTTAACCTAATCCGCACCAAACGCCGTGCCAGATTATTATGGCAACGTACCCGACATCCTACCGACCGCTGCTCCTATAATTACTATTGCAAACAATTAAAACTGGAATTAGCCACCTTCAGATCACAATCCTTCAACTCCTACCTATCCTCCCTCTCTTCTCGCGACAATTCCCTTTGGAAAACCACAACAAAAATCCTAAATCCTCACCGCATTTCCCATCCTCTCCGACGAGGTGATGGCTCCTGGGCAGCATCTGACGAAGATAAAGCTGAGGAGTTCGCCATTCACCTATCCAATACATTTATTTCACATCCGGAATCCCATCCTGCCCACACCGTAACAGTAGAAGAACTCCTTACATCACCAATCCCACTTTCCTTGCCCCCAAAAGCTATTCATCCTTCCGAAGTAAAATTTCAATTAAAAAAACTAATCCTCCGTAAAGCTCCTGGACATGATCTCCTTACACCTCAAATCCTTCGACAACTTCCATCCAAAGCAGTCATATTCCTTACATATATCTACAATTGTATCCTACGCACCACCCACTTCCCTCTGTTATGGAAACACTCCACTATTATCCTTTTCCCAAAACCAGGAAAACCTCTCAATAGCTCAACATCCTATAGACCAATCAGCCTACTCCCAATCCTTTCAAAAATTTTTGAAAAGATCCTTTTGAAACGAATCCTACCCATTATAGAATCCCAAAATATCCCTTCCCATCAGTTTGGTTTTCGTTCTCAACATTCTACTGTTCAACAAGGACTCCGAGTTGTTGATCATATTTCCTCAGCCCTAGAAAACAAGGAATACTGTTCGGGTGCCTTTCTGGACATTGCACAGGCATTTGACCGGGTATGGCACTCCGGACTGCTCTCCAAGCTTAAAATCCATTTACCTCAGTCCTTGTACCTAGTCCTCCGATCCTACCTCTCTGACCGCTCCTTTCGAGTTCGCTGTGGAACAGAATTTTCCAATATCTACTCCGTTAAAGCCGGTGTTCCCCAAGGCAGCGTCTTGGGTCCCGTGCTTTACATCCTCTTTACTGCTGACATCCCTGTTCATCCCGATACTTTTCTTGCAACATTCGCTGACGACACCGCAATCTTATCATCCAACTCTGATCCCGAAATAGCATCCTTAAATCTCCAAAGTCACCTCACCTTGATTGAGCACTGGTGTAATAACTGGCGCATTAAAGTTAATGAATCTAAATGCCAACATATTACCTTTACACTCCGACGCAATTCCTGTCCACCAGTACTCTTTAATTCCATTCAGCTTCCTTATTCAGACACAGTCCGGTATCTTGGCTTTCATTTAGACCGAAGACTAACTTGGAACCCGCATACTAGACTCAAAAGACAAGAACTCAACCGACGATACGGCCAACTATACCGACTACTAAGCAGAAAATCTAAACTTTCCATTGAAAACAAGCTACTGATCTACAAGACAATACTGAAACCTATTTGGACTTACGGACTAGAACTGTGGGGATCAGCAAAATTTTCTAACATCAAGCGCATCCAATCCTTCCAGTCTAAAGTCCTTCGAACAATAGTCGATGCTCCTTTCTATGTATCCAACAAAACCCTACATCATGACCTTAACATCCCATTTGTCCTAGACCTTATCCCAGAAAAATTCTCCAAATTTCACCAGAACCTTATTTACCACCCAAATCCTCTTGCACAATCCCTATCAAGCATCTCCCATCCCTATAATCCTCCAAGAAGGTTGAAACGGCAGTGGCCTCGCGACCTTTTGTAGATTACATAAATTGGAGTTCTGGCAATGGCCAGATTCTTCACTCAAGACATGTGTGTATGTGGCTAAAGTGCTCTCGACCAATCTCCGCTGGCTTTAGTACCAGTGTCGCGGTTGGAAGAGTAGCGCAGGGTTCTCCTGGAGTTCCCTCGCCTGATTGTATATAGGTATGCATGTTATTATTTTTTTTTTTTCCTTAGTTTTAATTTTCTTATTTTTTAGGTTATTTTATTTTATTGTCTATTGTATATACTTTTGATTATTATTTTGTTCTTTTGATATTGTGTGAATGTCATCCTACCTCACTATAACCAATGTCCAACAGACAGATTGTTATAATACTCAATAAAGAAATTAAAAAAAAAAAAAAAATTGTAGACACATTAATTGAAAAATTTTTATGTTTCTAACGAATATTGGTGGGGGTTTAGGTTCACTAGGGA
The DNA here is from genome assembly GCA_928085145.1 of Nezara viridula. NCBI lineage: Eukaryota > Metazoa > Arthropoda > Insecta > Hemiptera > Pentatomidae > Nezara > Nezara viridula. Next base: position 141,913,622 of record OV725077.1, on the reverse strand, counting down.
TGGGTACTGCTTCCATTTGTTCATTCTGTGTGTTTGACAACACTTGAAATGGATTAGCTGTAAAAAAGGGCGATTCTTCTAACGTACCTTGTATTGATATAGCTTGTGTTGACATATTTTGTGCCTCTGTGCCAGGTTGATTTTCGACTTCGTCAACTGAGCTCTCTGGTGTTGCTGGTGGGGTATTTTTTTTAGAGCGTCTAGCCCTTTTCTTGATAGGTTAACTCTTTGTGGTATCTAGACTCCTGGATCTTAAAGTTCGATTGCTACCTTTGCTCGACATTACCATGTGAAAATATCGCATCTCATGTTAATTAATTAGAGGTAAATGTAATAATTTGTGAAAAAAAAGTCCTTTATCAATTACGTATATATTACGCGAATTTGTAGAATTCTGAGAAACGTAGATATGCTTCCGCCGAAGGGCAGCAGCCCACTGGTCGGATTAGCGAATGTATATGGCCGGCTTGTTATCTATCACTATCCTCAGGTCTATTTACATTGTTCACAATGCCGTAATAAATAAGTGATTACTCACCTTATTTATGTCCAGTTTCAACTTAATTGTTAACTTAACAGTTCACACTACTTTTTCGCATATAACATGAATTATTTCACTGATAATAAAGTCACTTTATAAGAGACGAAATAAAGAGTGTATGTGTAGGGTTAACGCATGCGCAGAACTGATAGGATAAATAGTTAATAATTTATTTCGAATGGACTAGATATTATTTATTTTTTAATGATTTGTTTTTATAACAGAAGAATGATAAATTATAAAATACGAAATAATTTAATTAAATTAGGTAGCAAAAATACACAACTTACATCATGAAACAGTTTGATATATAGGTATTTCGGAATTTCTTATAAGGGAGTCTCTAACCTGAAACAAAATAAAAAAAGAAATAAATTAATTTATACAGAGAAGCAAAAATGCAGGAAGCAATTAGAAAGTACCTCTTTATTATATTTTCTTAACCTTTCAAAATCTAACAAAGCGATATGTATCCATTGGCATATTATGTTTACAATATTTATTCAACTTAATCTTGCGCATTGAATATTTTTTAAGATGGTATGCTTTGTTCAAATTCAACTTAGAATTTCATAAAATATTTAACCATAATTATAAAGAAAAAGGTAGAGTAAATATATTAAAAAATATTAATCATGTATCAAAAATCGAGAAATTATGTTGTGAAAATAAACCAGTCAAATAAATACCTTAATTTTTTTTAAATTTATTTATTGAGAAATATTACAATCTATTTTTTTTTTTTTTATCAATTAAAAGTTTTTTCTAGTATTTCTTTCTTCGTATCGGTCTTAAAATTTGAAAGCTTTTGTTTCACACACCGCTCCATACTTGTTCGAGCTTATTTAATATAGTTTAAATTACTACTATAAATATTCATTATTTATTAGTAAGATTTATTATTTTAATAATAATAAGATTTTAACATTTCATATGTATGCAGAATTTCACAATGTAATGCTATTTTTATACCATTTTTCTTAAAAATATATTTATCCTGGCAAAAACATTTTATTTTTACTTCACTTTTATTTTAACGTTACAAAAAACTTTCTTTTTTATCTGTTGACCTATTGATGGTAGTGACGCCAAATTCAAAGCAGCCATTATATTCCTAGATGTCGCTCAAACGCTCGATACCGTCTGGCACCAGGGTATCCTTCTTGATGCAAGACTATTTTAAAGCCAAAAAACTATTTTATTTATCAATCATACCTTAATTCAAGATTATACACAACCCAATTTATGATTTGTCTTCGTTCGACAAGACTAAGAACTTTCTTATATGCACTCAACATTAGCAAGAGTGAATCGATATTCATTCTTGTACTTCCTAGTCTAAATTAAATATACACACCTACCATTTCTTTGCCTTAATTTGAAAAGGCTTTAACTAAAAAAATTGGAAAAATTGAGTTCTCACTCATAAATCAATTACAAAAATGAATTTTAGCGTCATCAGTTGAAAAATGAAGTGTGACAATTCTTACTGCTGACAACATTTGAAAGTAATTTGGGAAGGTTCTGACTGCAATATCATCTAGCTATACTTGATTTATAATTATTTTAAAGAGTGTTAGATATGAAATTATACTATTTATTTTATAAGTAAAGATCTTTTATTTGTATATAACAGATTTGAATCGGTTATTTCAGAAACTAAATATCTGATATTATCATATTAAAAAAAAAAAAAACAAAAAAAAATATTGTACTAAAAAGATAAAAAATCGAATAAAAATGTGTAAGGTAAAGAAACACATTTAATTTTATTTATGTTCGTTTTAGCAATGCACATATCACTAGATGATCACAATTCATTTTTAGGCTTTTATATAACTGATTAATTACCAGAATTATCATTATTATTGCCTAAGCTTCATGATCTTTTGTTCTTACTAGACATTATCATATGATAATATCGCATTTCATGTCAACGACTATTGATTTTTTTTTTTCGTTGGAATTACGCAGGCGGATAGAGGGCCGAGTGATACAGATTGGCTTCTTTAGACAGCCCAACAGGCACTGAGACTACTTGGCCGTAAGTGAGGGAACTGTGGATAAGAATGGCAACTCTATATAATTCTATAGTTGCTTACACTATTGTTTAAACTTAATAAACAAGCGGTTACTCACCGTGTTTAGTTTAGGATCTGTTCAGAAATTTATTATATAATTGTTCAATTGCACTGGTTTTTTAATATAACTGTTCACAAATTCACTGATAATTAAGATACTTGTGAGAGACGATGTAACAGGTGGGTTGAAAGATACTAGGGCATCATAGATCATTTTGATTATTATGTTAGGACTACATCAAAAATTTTACTTTTGGGATATTAGTTTAAGAATTTTTCCCGATTGTACAGTTTTCAAGTTGTAAATGTTTTTTATATCAATTTATTGTGTTCATTGTTATTAATATCAGATGGAACAAATGAAATATATAACCAGATTTTCCATGCCATACTATTTTATTTTAATTAACCATATTTAAATCAGAAGAAATTAGAAACGAATAGCCTTATAAAGAAAAGAATACTTTTTTTAGGAAAAAAAATACTTATATATTTATATAATATATATATATATATAAGTTATGGTTAGATGTAAGTTAATATATTAGTTAATCCTAGTCAATAGTTGTAAACAAACCGTAATGCTATATATATAGCATTACGGAGAGAATAAAGTCAGTTTAGTTTGAGCAACCACGTGTCTTATTTCAAGCCTTCTTTCTTTTTTTTGTCTTTCTCAGTTCGAACCGACGTAAGTTATATATATATATATATATATATATATATATATATATATATATATATATATATATATATATATATATATATATAAATTTTACGATGCAATAAATATTTAAAGTGTTAATACTGATTAATTTTAGTAAATTATTTTCTACTATAAGCGATAAAAATTATTGAGAAATCTATAAAATAAAGACGCTATAGTGTTTTGGTAAATATAACTCATGAGAAATATAGACCAAGCACCTGACACCAGAATGGCTCTGCAGTACCAGTACTGGCTTTTATAGAGCTCTAAACTGCTCCAGTTCCGTTAAATGTTGACTAACAGTCACTGAAATGGCTGGTTGTAGCTGTTACTGGTAACCACAGATGTTACTTTATATCTTGTAGCTTATGATTCCCTAGTGATTCAAATGCGCAAACTGAAATATCTATGCACCATGTCTCTGGTGGACATTTAAAATACCATAAGTATAAAAATATCCGTTACACTATTGTGTTAATTTAATATTTGATACTTGTGTAAAAAATAAGCGTTTCTTCCGATATATTTAGATGGAATTGAATGAACTACTTCTAGATTTAAAAAAACAAAAAGTAGAGGTTTGTAGTAAACATTCAATTGAATCCATTTCAATTTTTTATATGTTTGTACATCATTATATTATAGTACATAACAGTAAAGGTTGTTGAGTAATTATTTTTATGTCGAAACATTTTAGGATAGAAATCCCAAGAATTCACATGAACAACTAGATCCAATCCGAAATGGCTAATCATATAAATAAATAAATCTTTGGATTAATAGTACAATGTTGCAACTAGAATGCGAATTCATTTAGAGGAATCTGCAAATGTATTTAACTTATCTTGATGTAACCTCCATGAAGTGAAATTCACTAATGTACATAATTTATTTCTCTATTACTTGTATATATTGCTTGAATGAGAACTCTTAGCCCTAATACTTATAGCCCTCCAGCAGTGGCTGATTGTATTATTATTCAATAAATAGATACAAAAAAAAAAAAATCTACATAAGTTCATCTTTAGCTTTGAACCTCTACATTTTATAATTCGTATTTTGAATGAAACTGAATATGAATAAATATTTGACCATATAAAAATAAATTATTCAAAACTATCGCCGGCACATGTCAAGATTTACTTTATTTCACCTTATTGATTTATTTCTTAGATTTATGTATGTTCTTCTACTTTTATATGTATTTTCTGTTATTTTTTTTATTTTTTATTTATTTTTATTATTCTTTTGTATTTGCCCATTATATATGTATATATATATATATATATATATATATATATATATATATATATAATGGACAAATAAAAAAGGTATAATAGGTATGAATAAACTCATTTAGCCTTAATACTTATTGTCTTTCAATGTAGCAGATCGTATGACTTAATATTCAATAAAAAACTAATTAGAAACAAATGAATTAATAAGGATTTATATTTACTAATATGCTCTTGTAAGCAATATAAATGTTAACAGCAAAATAATAGAATGAAGTGAATACGAGTAACAGAAGTGAATAAAAGTGTAAACGAAGTGTGCATTATATGGATTAAAGGTTTTTACTTTATGGTCAAATATACTATATATTATCAAACATATTCTATATTAATATATAACATGTTCAAATATTTTTTTTTTATTCAAAGCTTAGATTGTGCATCTCAGTCAAATGCCTTACAAGAAAAAAAAAAAACCAAACCTACTACCACTTGATGCAACATAGACCCTCCCTTATTTAATGACAGGTTCACTGGACTAATTCGTCAACGGCAGCAAGACCCAGTTAGATTGCTTCGGGCTCAGGTTTTTAAAACCCAATCATGAACCGTTTAAAAAATAGAAGTTCTAATTCAAACCATAAGTCTGTTTATTGTTACGGTTAGCATGGGAAAGTTATCATGATTAGTGGTGGTTTTTAAAAATTATAATATTAAAAATCAATTGAAAAAATTTACGAAGAAGAGTTCTAATGTCCCTAAGGTATCTCATATGATATAATATAATATAATATATATATATATATATATATATATATATATATATATATATATATATATATATATATATATATATATTATTCTTCAGGAAGTTAAACAATTAAGGAATGCTTATAAGGAACAGCTGATGTGTATAGTTTAGATTTTAAAAAACTAATGAAAAGTGGTTAACTACCATTTCAGTATTGCACTATCGTTATATTTTATTTACCAGGAAGTATATATCTTCATCTATGTTTTGTTAAATACAAAAATTGAGCCATTATATTGAAGATTCTTTTGGGTTATTTTTTTAAGAAAGCGAAAAAATAATATTATAGAAATCGTGCCGTTTTAGCCGTGATACATCTAATTGTTGTATTTTTGTTTTTAATGTGGCATTTTAATAGATCAAGAAAAAGAAAATTGATTCATTATTCTAATGATATATTTAATTTATCTATTTCGAAATTATAATATAATTTACTTATTGAGCAATATACTATGCGCAATAATAATTGATATTAATAATAATATTCGCAAGGCTAATTACAATATCGTAAACCGGAGACACAGCGATGCTTCAATAGTATTTAAGTATTTTATAGTAATTGCTATGGATGAAAAATAATTTACGAGGTGCAGTTGTGTTGATAAAATAATTTAGTTTTAATAAATTACTTTATTAAATATTCGACAATACCAATCTGAGACAAATGGAAACTCATTAAAACATATTTATAACAAGTTAATAGTAATTTGACGACAATTACGATTTATTGATATTATAACTATAATAAATGTTAGTTATGTTCATTAGACGAAATCGATTAGAAAATAAAACAAAAATAATGTGAGTTGATTTAAGAGGTAGTCGAGTCTATTACGAGTCGCAGACAGTAGTGCATAAATCGCTCGTAGTACAAAGTAAGAATCATTGGAGCTGATTTTAATTGGTAACCAAGCATTTGTTCAATGCTATATTGTCTTGGTTACCAAAATATACTATATTTTTCTATGCGTATATTGTCATAACTTTTAAATTATAGATTGTAATTTTATATGAATTATATAATGAAATTGCACGTAAGTATTTTTTTATTTTATTTATTTATTTAGAAATATAATAATTTGTCACGTGGACAATAATTATAGTGATATAAACACATTCACACCATACATATAGTAAACATAAAATTAACAAAAGTGAAATAATAACTAAATACTAATCAAAAACTATGTACAATAAAAAATAAAATAACCTAAAGATAAGTAAACATAAAAACACAATTTAACTACATACAATTAGGCAGGAAATCCCAAGCCAGGCTTCTTCCTCCAACTATAGAAGGGAAAGCAAGACTCTAAGAGATCCCTCTGCTACTCTCTCAACCGCGTCACTGGTGCTAAAGCCAGTGGAGTTTGAGCGACAGCGCTTTAGCCACATACATTCATGTCTTCAATGGATAATCAGGTCATTGGCAATACTCCAAGATATATACTACAAAAGATATCTGCGCCACTGCAATTTCAACCTTCGAGGAGGATTGTAAGGAGGAGTGGAATTGCATAGGGATTGTGCTAGGAGATTCGGATGATTTATAAGGTTCTGATGGGATTTGGAAAAATTTTCAGGTATAAGATCAAGGACAATTGGGACATTAAGGTCATGATGTAGGGCTTTATTGGTTACATAGAACGGAGCATCGACTATTGTTCGGAGTACTTTGGACTAAAAGGAATAGATGCGTTTGTTGTTAGAAAATTTTTCTATTCCCCAAAGTTCAAATCCGTAAGTCCAAATAGGTTTCAGGATTGTCTTGTAGATCAGTAATTTGTTGTGATTAAAAGTTGAGATTTTCTTGTCAGTAGTCTATATAATCTGCAGTATCGTCGGTTAAGTTCTTGTCTTTTAAGTCTAGTATGTAGGATCCACGTTAGTCTTCGGTCTAAGAGAAAGCCAACACACCGGACTGTGTCTGAAAAAGGAAGCTGGATGGAATTAAAGAGGACTACTGTACAGGATTCTGGGCCGTAGCGTGAAGATAATGTGTTGGCATTTAGATTCATTAACTTTAATACGCCAGTTATTACACCAGTGCTCAATCAGAGAGAGAGAGGTGTTTTGGCAGATTTAAAGATACTATTTTAGGATCTGAGTTGGATGATAGGATGGCTGTGTCATCAGCAAACGTTGCCAGGAAGGTATCGGAATAGACAGGGGTACTTAATTAACAATGAATAAATTACAATAACATATACCGCCTATCATTGTCCTACAGAAAAAATACACCGATTTTACCACGAGTTATATTATTGAAGAAGATGTAATTTATAACACTGCCTAATTTTATTTTATAAATTATAATTTTAATAACTAAACATCTTATTAAATGAGTAACTTAAAAATAACAAAACATATATTATTCTTGTTCAATGATATTTAGTTAAAAATAATACACCAATCTTTTTATTTAATTCCTTCTAATAATTCACAATTTATAGAAAATAACGAAAATCGACTGTCAATGTTATAATTCTTTTCCTGCCTGAAACAGATATCTTTCATGGAAGCTCATATATTAATTCTGTACTTGAGTCTGTTATTGATTGAAAAGGATAACCTGGTTTCAAAATAAAGAAGAAAAAAGGTAATATACCTTTAAAAAGATTAAAAATAAAGGTAAGAAAAATAAATAAGCTTAGCAGCATCCTTCTCTGTAAGCCTCGAGCATTCAGCGTTCTTATTTTATTTTATCTTACATTTTGTAAAACTAGATCGCCATGAAAACTATCAGAGAGTTAACTTTTACAATATGCTAATTTTACGACGAAACTCTGACCACTATCAACTTTCTTCCATGTTCTTACTTTTGCTAAAATTTAATTTAAGTGAAGTCGAGGGCCAAGTTAAACCAAACTTCTTGAGTACTGCGAATCAGACTTTAGAGATAGCAGAAGTCTGTTTCTAATTAGGTCTTAAGAAGCACAAAGGTCTTAGAAAAACTGTAGAGTCCAGATTATATGCAAATGAAGACAACTTCTTCTTATAGTACTTAGTAAATTTTAAAATTATTTTCAAGTATAGTACTTGCCAACTGATTCTAGATGGAGTTCATGCAACGAGAATAAAAACACACATTAAAAATTAAATTAAATCACATTAATAATTATTTAGTTTTCTAGTTGTGTATAAGTTCTCTTAGCCTAGCAGTTGAAATTATCTGGAAAGGAAATTTCAAGAAAATAAGCCTCATTATTCCTTATTCAGTCAAAAGTGATGTCCGTTTTATTATTAATTCCATTTTTTTCTTACCCTCCAAAATGTTTATTGAAACAATTTATACATATAGTATACATAATAATACAATATATACATGTAACAAATTCCTTCCACTGCCCGAGGGCAATATTAATTCCATTCTATACATGTACCTAATTTATACCTTTACATTAGATCTTTACAATCGCGATTAAAATAAAACGAGACATAATTCAGCTAATAACAAAAAAAAAAAACCTAAACCAGGCATTGTTCTATGTGAAATTTTCAAATTCGTATTATTTTAATTTTTTTCTATAAATTCTAGTCAGATACAAATATTTTAACTATCGATTCAGAGCTCAAACAATACAAACTTCGTAGTTCATCTTCAGATCTTTAGATTCTTTAGCTTTCATGTATTCTAGCTTATGATTCCATTTTCACAAAGATAAAATAAAGAGCACCACAATTTCTATTTAAATAATTATTAAATGTCCTCAAATAATTTTTAAAACTAAAATATTATCAACGTCTACAGAAGAAACAGATTTTAGAACAACACTAGTATGCACGTACAAGACACCATATATATATATATATATATATATATATATATACTGCTACGTGTCAATTTGGTTTTTATATATTTTTTATCGGGATGCCACTCGATAATTATTGAGGATAATTATCCAGAATTAATTAAGAAAATATTAGTTAAACAAATAATGTCATTTGACATATTGGTCCTTGATTAATTTATTGGATTACTTCTCACAAAGGCTTGTTGTCTGTTTATCTGTTCTCTAATTACCAAACATTACCTGTGCTTATAAAGATATCAATAGGTGGCATAATTAAAATAACTTTTATGTACAAATTATGTTTATTTACAAATTATATAATATAGACTGTTATATACATTATATTTACAAAAATAATGAACTAAACAATTGGTTGTGAAGGCATTATTCAGATGGATAGAATTTAAAATTTATATTGCCATTAAATATTTAAACATCATTAAAGGAATTGTTGGGAATTACTTATCTATATGTTATGCGAAGTATTGGATTTTAACAGATGTCATCGCTGCATCTGCGAAGTCTTAGATCATTATTGTTCAGGTAGGGGTTCAGGAGAAAACTGTCCTCCAGCCAGAAGAAAACATCAGGCTCCAAGCCGGCTCTCCATACCAGATCTCTCTTCTATGCCGGGCAGTCCATTCGACATCTCCTCTATCAGCCTCTCCTCATCCAGCTGTTCCAAAAAGAAGTGTCTTAGTCCTAGTCCTATATTTCCCACCTTTCTTCATCCACCTCTCTTTTGGTAGTCTTTTCTGATTGGCTGAATATTCCTAGCCTAAAGTATGACCACGCCCTCTCCCCTAACCAGGTATATTTTAAGTATTTCTGGTGGAATGTGTGAAAGGTCTTTCTGGAAGGTGTTAATGGTAATTTGAATCCTGTTTAAACACAGCCGTGAGACTGTTGTCGGTCTCTTGGGGTTCTTACGTGTTTCTATTACCACTTACAAAAGGTTGGGTCGGGGGTCTCAGGTACCCGCCCAGGTGTTAGAAATTATTTTTAAATATTATTAATCAATATTATTCTATGTTCAATACATTCTTCTCTCAAGTACAATAGAAGTATTACTATGGAATATTTTTCGTATAAAAATACAATACAATCAAGAAAATCTATAAAACTTACACAATTTGAGTAATCGTAGGGGAAAGGGCCCCGGCTTAGAGCTCCCTCGGCTGACTGTAAATAAGCATGAATGTTTTTTTCTTATTTATTCATTTTTTTAATTTGTGTTTTGTCATATTTTATTTCATCTGTTTTACTAAGCTTTCTTTTTCTTATTTTTGTTATAATTTCCATTATTTTCGTAATTGTATATATTTTATGAACGAGTTTCTAATATCTCAAAAACTCAAAACCCTTGATTGAGGCAAAATGAATTTTTTCTGAATAAATAAACAAAACAAAATTTGTGTAATAACATAATGACTATGTTGAAGTAATATTTTACGTTGAAAAAAGAAATGTATAAAAAATAAACAGGTCTCTGCTTTAACCCGAGCTATATATCTATCCTTTCATGATAAACTCTCTTCCCATCCGAATTCACTTGTTTCTAATCTTGGAACTTCCTCGATTACTGATAAACCTCCTAGGTGTCTGAAAAGAAGATGGCTTCTTGATTTTCTTATCTAGAATTATTTAGGCAGTACTACCATTGGGTAGTATATCGACATGTCTGTTCATGCCATTATTTCTAATTTGTGCATATTTACTGGTTGTATTTATTTAATACAGTTGTAAGTTTCAATAAATAAATTTCAAAAAATAAGTAAATAATCCGGTGGCCGCAACACACAACTTTCACTTACCGCTCAACTTTGAATATAAATTATTTTCTGGCCATGTTGGACTATTTATAAATTTTTTTAATTTCATTTTTAACCGAGCTAAATCTAAAAAAAATACAGCCAAAAAATCATAAATACCATTAAAATAACAAAAGTCCTATTTATTAAATTACCGGTTGATTATGGATTGTACAATCCGTCGATTATGAATTGCACGATTCGTTGATTATGGATTATACGACTATTAGTTATTAAACTATTATTTTCCAGTGCAAATTTTACTAAAACGGAATTAAATGATTTGCATTGTCTATCAAAAATTGTCACACTAATCTTAAGTTGAGATATCACAAAAAGAAATTTCATCAAACTAATTCCTAATTTGATTTTCTAAAAGGTTACAAGATGATAATAAACGGACGATAGATACCTAAATATTTGAATATAATAACGGATCTAGAGTTATTAAACTACAGTAAATACATTTAAAGTTATAAACATATACTTTATACATCCAGTAAATGATTTTATATTTTGCTTCTTCATTCACACAAGTACAATGAAATAGTTTTTTTTTAACAATGTCATTGGCATGATTAGATGAATTTCAAATACTTTTTGAAACTTAAAAATATTTTAAAAGGTTACATTTAGTTAGTAAATTTCATTTAATTTCCTTGAAAACATGTGATTTAAACTAAGTATTATTAGTTTTCAAAAAAAAAATATTTTTTTTGCCGTTACACGTTAACCTCTACAATTTTCTATATCAGATATTGTTCTTTTTTTTTCTAAAATTTCCCGCTTTCGAACGATATATTATAAATATACTTCTGGCTTGTATTTCCGAAGATTCATTTTAGACCTGGATAAGCATTTTTTTTCCTTTATTCATCAAATACTTTCAAAAGTTATATTTAGCATTTTTTCGTAACTTTTAATAACAAGAGATAGTTGATTATTGAAAATAAACTATATTAAAGGTACTGTAGACGTAGGCGCATATGAACATTGGTTATTTAAGCCCTGTAAAGTGACATCAACGGGGATAATACCTAAATGGTATTAAAGACCACTTTATTATATAATGATACACCGAGTTTAATCAAAATTGTTAGAGCCGTTTTTGAGAAAATCGTAAAAATGTGTTTCAGCGTTGATGTAAAATGGCACTTCCGGTCAGCCGATTTTAAGAAAAACGTTCCTAGAACATCTAAGTCATATATCTATCTTAAATATGTAATATCAGTTTCGTACGACGATTCGGTTTCGAGCTACAGTGTTCACACATACACAGACACACATACCATTTTTCGGGACTTGGTTATTTTGACTCAGGGGACCTCTAAACGTGTATTTTCGTTGAAAAATCAGATTCAAAAATTTTCACGGTCGCAATACTTACACTTACTATATATTACATATATACGTAAGCGAAAGTAAAAATCTGATGCAGAAAACGGTGTTACTCGGAACAGCTAGTATTGTTCGAAAATTTATGAATATAACAGATTAATTTGTTCAGTCTACCCTTGACTTAAGTCAGGGTAATGTGCTGTTACCAGCAAATGCTGTGAAGCTAGGGATTTCCCTAAATAATAATAATATAAATAACAATATAATGGCTGTAAAATATGGACGACACGGATCACATGGGGTGGGAGATAGATCATTACAATATTGTTATGGGTTTATACAATTTTAGGTTTTATTCAAAAAGTTAATTTATACTGTATTGTTTGGTCGATCCCAAACGTTATATTGCCATGACACTTATTACTCTGAATTTGTTTTAAAAAAAAAAAGTCTTATTTGTGTTTGTATTTATTTCCTACCAATGGGTAGTTTCTCAACATGTGTTCCATGTGCAATACCAATGTGCAAATTTACTAGATGTATTTTTTTGTATACAGTTGTAAATATCATTTAAAATAAATAAATAAAAAGTATTTATTTCCATTGAAGTTCAACCAGATCGCCGTAGTCTCGATTTCATCCTTAATATCAAAATTGTTTCAACTTTTTCAACTCCAGCTTTCAACTTTTATTTTTGTATTCCAGCTTAATTAGTTTTGTTCTGACTGAAGAAAAATATTAGTCTCGTTAACTCCGAACAAACAAAAAGTTTTCCTATGGATTTTTCATTCTATTCATTTTACGAGTGAAAACATACCTATAAAGTGTATATGACTATTGTTAATGCAAAGGTGTAAAAGTTTTACATTTTTATTCTATTTTGACATTATGAAGTCTGCAATTGATATAAGTAGTCTACTACTCTGAAAAGTAGTATAGGACAGTAAAATATAAAATTATACTAATAAATCATAAGCAAAGAATTAGTTTTTATGTTCTCCTGTAAAACGCTCTATTTTTATATACGTCATATGCACTAACTGTCGAGATACATATTTAGTATGCACTAGAATTCTTTTTTTAAATTATGAATTATCACATATGCAATCTGCAAATACGGAACTTTGCCGCATTTTAGTATTTTGCTGATAAACAAAACCCGTGGATATCAAGCCCGTATATGTTGAGAGATTACTGAATTTTTTGAAAACGGCTTCTTCGGGAGATTTTAATCTCATAAGAAAATATTTTAAACTTTTAATATAGATATTTTTTAGCAAATGAAAACGGTGCGGAAGCTATACTGGACCTTACTTGGCAGACGTTTTTTCTATAATTTCGTGAGTTTTTTAATAAGCAATGGTGTGACCTTGAAGACAATGTTGGGCCGAAATTTTAACCAAAAAAGAAATCATAATGTATTTACACTAACTTATTTTAGTTGTAATTCATTGATTGATGATAAGTATATGACCCTTATATATCCATATATCCATTACTTATTAAATAAAATTAGGATCAAACATATGATGAATTACGATAAACCCAAACAAAAGAGTTGTAATAATAATTTTAAATTCTTCTTTAACTCTTACCACTAAAGGTGTTCTGGTATTAAATGGACTGTCACTCAAACTAGAGACACTCTGTCGCTGACGGGTGACATCACCTGAATGGACAACCCAGCAAATGAATGAATCTCTCCCTCTCCAGGATCGATTGTTAAAGGTATTTTTCCGAACGGATTGTCTATGGAACCTGGTTCTAGGTCAGATAAACTGACTGACTTACTCATCAATTTACCGACAAAAAAACTAAACTATAACTATAAATGAACAAGATCTTTTATTCAACGCTTATTACTATTGTCTAACTTTATAACTTTAACTTGAAAAGGTTAAATGTGTTTTGTGTGTGAGTTGTTTTGATTTAATGTAAATAATGCAGTAATCCACAACAAAGGAGATGTTGATGCAATATTTCTGATTTTCAATATATAAGTAATAATAATTCGTACTCAATCACTAAAAAAAAAAAAAAAATAAATACAGAAAAGAAAAAGAAAGTCGGTTACTGATAGACCAGCAGAAGAATCGGGGTAAGGTTCACAATTAAACAAAACTAGATTACCTTAACAAAGTAAATAAATTAATATGACTGTGTATGAAAAATGAAATAATAGATACAAATTAAATAAAACACATTCACACCTATATACAATATTTAAATTCATCAAGAGGACTCTGAGGCATGCTTTATCTCCCAATGTGGAAGCCAAGGCAGGACTCCAGGAAATTCCAGTGCTTCACTCCCAGCCTCGTCAATGGTATTAAAAACCAGTGGAAACTGATGGAGAGCACAACAGCGACTGACGCTCAGGATCTGAGTAGAGAATCTGGCCATTGCCAGAACTCCAATATATGAATATTTATAAAATGTCGCGGGGTCGCTGCCGTCTTAATCTCCGGGGAGGATTGTATAGCACAATCTCTATCCAGCTGCAGCCAGATAGAGATTGTGCTACAGGATTTGAATGATGAGTGAGGTTCTGGTGAAATTTAAGAAATTTGTCTGGGATTAGGTTAAGAACAAATGGGATATGAAGGTCATTATGGAGGGCTTTATTGGATACATAGAAGGGAGCATTGACTATTGATCGGAGGACTTTCGACTGGAAGGATTGAATGCGTTTGTTGTTACAAAAAGTTTCGCTGTCCCCCACAGTTCTATTCCGTAGGTCCAAATAGGTTTCAGGATTGTCTTGTAGATTAGTAGTTTGTTGTCGACTGGAAGTTGAGATTTTCTGTTCAATAGTCTATATAGCTGTCCGTATGATGTGATGAGGTAATTTATTTTTCTTTAGAATTCTAGGGGAATGATTAGGAGAGGAATCAGCCCAGACTGCTTGTTGAATGGTGGTGGTTAAGGAATGTACAGCATTGTCAAGGTCTTCTGGGGTTTTTAGGATTATTCTGCGGTCAATTTGATCGCAAAGGATTTTATGAAAGAGTTTCCGGTTGACTGAGCCTCTGATGAAGGACGGTGGGGAGGGTTTAGAAATAGGAGCTAGTGATACTTGGAATATTTATGGACCGCGGTCTGATGAAAGTTAATCAAGGCGTGCAATGGAATAGTTGAGGGAACCTGAACCACTGTGGATGATGAAATCAACGATATCGGGATTACGGTTAGAATAAGTAGGACAGGTAGGTGAGTTCGGGGGAACTAGGTTAAAATGTTGGGAATTGAGTGCAGACAGGAGTGTTCAACCTCGAGAATTCGAAGTTCTTGAACCCCATTGCTGATGCTTGGCGTTTAAGTCTGCACCCAGAATGAAATGGTGTCTTAAGGAATTGAGGAAGGAACTAAATTGGATATTAGAGATGGATTGGTTGGGAGGGCAATGCGCTGAAGCGAGGGTAATAGGAATCGAGAAGGTTTTGATTATGATAGCAGTGGATTATAGTAAATCGTGAGTAGGTAATGGAAGTAGTTGATGAGAGAGGGATTGGTGTACGATGACTGCAGTACCGGCATGTGCTCTACCGTCTGGATGGTCAGTACGATATGTTGAGTACTGAGGTATATTTTAAATTTGATTTTTGGTCAGTCGAGTTTCCGTAATGAGGAATACATCGACGTTCTTGTCTATCAATAAAGCTGTTAGTTCGTCGATGTGGTTTCTTACGTCATTTGCATTCCAAAAGAGCATGGATAATAGTTTGATGGAATTTGTTTAAGGATTTTTTAAAGGAGGGATGAGGTGAGATACTATATTTGTAAGGAGAGATATCAATGGGGTGACGAGGGATTTGAATTAGGGGAGGAAAGATGCCAATAAACTGGTGAGATCAGTTGCTTGTGATGGAGGAGGAATATAAGGGATGTGATGTTGATGAGGTTGTTGAGAGTTTTGAAAATTAGGAGGGATAGGGTGTGGAAGTTGGGATTGGGGTTCTTGTTGCGACAGGACCTCACATTTATTAGCCGGGACTCTACCCCCTAATAACTGAGAATAAGATACTCTAGAGTCTACTATTTTAGCAGGTAGGTCCTCTTCTGGGTTTATAAGTTTCTTCTGGATTCCGGGGTTTACAAGATTTATTTTTGATGTTTTTGTACACCTGGCAGCCCTTGTAGTTAGCACTATGTCATTTCAGGCATAAAGCACTTACTGCGTGAGTAGTTTTCAATTTCTTGCAATCACCAGTCTTGTGTGACTCTCCGCATTCCACGCATCTTGGGATGTGCTGGCAGTATGTTTTGGTGGGTCCATATGCCTGGCAATTGTGGCACTGGACGATTTTTCTTTTTGTGTATGATTTTTCAACCTTGACACTTGTATAATATAATCTGTTGATTTCATATATTTTTTCGACTCCTGCTGAGGGTTCTAAATCGATGAAAAATAGAGGTAATGCTATATTTCTATTTGCTCCGACACGTCTCTCTCGACGTTCATAATATTGTTGACCTGTCGGACTTTGAAACCTAGGACCTTCAATTCTTCTTGGATCGCCTCGACTATAGTAGAGGGGTGTAAATTTCGGATTACTACCCTCATGGAACGCTTTTGCCTCAATTGATAAGTGTGAAAATCTGCCTTCGTAAAACACATTAGTAGGTAACTAATAAAACCCTGTATACTGATTTTCTACCTTCCAAAAGTTTACCATCACATTTATCACGGGCATACTAATATACTAATACGAGATATGTCTTCAGCTAACATGGGAATAAATAGTTCCAATAAAAAACTGCTGGATGAGATACCTACTTCATTAAGAAACTCTGGTGGTTGAAAAAAGTCAGGGAAGAAGTATTGCTGGATTATATCCTTCTCCATGCTCAACATGTTATTTCTATTATTTTCATCAGACCATCTGCTAATTGGCAATAGTTTGTCGACTGGTGCAGATAAATATATGAAGCAAAAAATAAAAAAATTGAACTGAAAACAAGCAAAGAGAAAAACAAGGAGTATTAATATAACATTTATCTAAATTTGTATCAGTTACGAAACAGTAGTTTTTTTCAACTATTCACATTCGAATTCTTCAAAATTATTTCTGCTTACTCAGGTAAGTAATATAGGATCATTTTCGAATTCTTTATGAAATCTCAATGGGATATACATATATTTCATTACCTTAGACCTTTTGTATGATTAAATTATTGAGAGTAAATTTAAAAAATAAAAGTTATTGGGGGTGGAGTCAGAGGAAGGTTAAAGAAAAACATTTTAGACTTTCAAATAAATAAACTAATTCGTATTATAAATAACATTGGTAAACAGAAAAGAATAAAAAAACAATAAACAATTGGAAAATGTAAATAAATAAACATTTGAAAAACGTATTAACACAGCCGTGGGAACTAATTGCCTACCATGTCAGAGTATTGAAGGAGGAAAGAACTAAAGAAAAGAAATTAGCTGAGTGATCTACTTTTCTGATAAACTGAAGTTGATTAAAAGAAAAGGGGGCTCCGGGTGCAGATCTATTTCCTCACTGTAATATCAAAATCGAAGATATCGCCAAGTTATTTTCTTTCTTGTCAACTTTAAATTAAAACGAAACCTTATTTATGCATAATTAACTTTAAATATTAATTGTTTATTATCCTAACCAATCCACAAGTACCCTCAATAATGATTAACTGTTTTGTGATCTAAGAGGAATAAGCATATTTACTATTAAAAAAATCTGGTAAAACAT
This sequence comes from Nezara viridula, assembly GCA_928085145.1. Classification (NCBI taxonomy): domain Eukaryota; kingdom Metazoa; phylum Arthropoda; class Insecta; order Hemiptera; family Pentatomidae; genus Nezara; species Nezara viridula. Next base: position 141,895,585 of record OV725077.1, on the reverse strand, counting down.
TTCGGTTCAAATTACTATAATAACCTATTTGCTTATTCCATATAGAATGTTAAAAACTAAAATATCTATATTAGCATAACTATGTAAATGAGCCTTTAACTGATGGTTTTTTTAGTACCTAGAAATCAAGTCGATAAAAATGAGAGGTACACTGACATTAGAGACAGTTACAATTATTTTAATATATAGCACTAAGCCACTTAATTTTTTTATTTCTGTAACTAAACCAAAGAGTAATCTCGGTCTGGACCAATCCATTCTTCACGGCATTGGGCAAACCTGCTTCAATTACTTCCTCCAAACGTTGCTCTCTTCTCCTCATCTCATTTTGTGCTCAGCATACTTCACGCGCTTATGTGCTGCTTGTGCTAACACTCCACGACCCTCTTGATGCAACACTCTTCTTTCCTTCTCATGATATTGCCAGCTAATTTCCACTTCCTCTTCAAGATCATCTCTAATATGTCTAATGACTGGGTTTCATGACATGGATATTCTCTAATATTCATGATTTCGCTTACAGTTATTTTAAAGTTATTCCCAGCATATACAATTCCATGCCCATGCTATGTTATTCGTAGTTCTTGCGTGACGTTTTCGTTTAACACCCAGGTCTTGCAACTATATATTAGGACTTGTAAAACTGTAAGTTTCCATACTTTTCACTTTACTTTCATACCTCCGTTACTTTAGTAGACCTTCACAAGGCTCTCTAAGCTAATGGGATTGTTCTTGTTATAAGTTTTTCTTATCCAAAAATGATCATTTAGTAACTGAGATCGATAAAGTCATTGATGCGTTGAAAAGCAAATTCAGTTATTGTTTGTCCTTTTCTATCAATATTATATAATTTTGACTTTTTTTAATCGATCGTCATCAATTTCTAGAACATTCGCCTTCACTTCTTGGAGCATTTCCATAGTTTTTTCAATAGATGAGACAGCTAATAACTCCAAGTCGTTGACCATTCATTTCCGATAATTTTCATTTCCTTTCTATGGCAAATCTTTCATAGCATCGTCTAATCGTCTTAGAGAGCTTACTTCCCCTAGTCAACCATCTATTTTTATTTTCATTTATTTTTTTATTTTCTTTCGTCCGATTTGAATACATCTTTAGAATTTATTGAATACCCTTCTTATATTGTTCTTCTCAACTAGTAGGGAATGTTTTTAGTGAATCAAACATTTTATTGTAATAGAGAAACAGTAGCATCAAGCAAATGTATTGACTATATATTTCTTTTTTAATTAGCTCGCCCATAAATAATATGTCGATGCTGGAGAATATTTTTTACAGGCTCTTAGATTTTTAGAAATATGTATTTCATTTCATCTTAGGCTCTATTTTACCGATTAAAATAGTTATGAACAATTTACGAAGAGTTGGGAGCATTTAGTGGCCTACAAATTCCTAATCCTTTTCGGTATGCTATTTTAAACAGTAATATTAGCTTGGCTGAATAATATCCATTAGTGACTTGGTCGTATAGAAAACAACCCATGAAGGATCTTGGGTTCAGTACAATGTGAGGAAGTACTGTTACTAAGCCAACTGATGTGCAGTGAGGGGATCGGGCCGAGATTGCGCTCCCCCTTAATTAATTATTTAATTAAGAGTACCCACTTTATAAAGGCTCGATGTGCCCAAGGAGAATCTCCAGGCCCCAAAGTCAATCCACGGCTGATGAAAAATGACTAGTCATCAGCCGAATTCCAACTTACCATAGGAACCATTAGCTCTGGAAGTAAGTGCTCACCCACTGAACTACCTCCCTCTCCAGCACTATAGTAAACAAGAAGTAAAAATACAAGTTAAGAGTTGATTGCAGTCAATGCCTCCTGCTTTGCTTATCCTTTTTTCTTGATCAATTCTTTTCTTTCTCCGTCTTCTACAATTAAAACCATCAACTTCTTCAGAATCATATAAATCCTAAAATTATACTTGACTGTAGATAAGATTTCTTTCCTATTACTCATTTGGAATCTTTGATGACATGCATGATATTTCTCATTCCAGTATACCGCATTAATTTAGTGCTTCATATTAATGCTTTGATTAGTTTTTCGAACTTATTCTATCATACATCACAAACACAGAAGAATAGTGTCAAAACTGGAGAGTTAAAATATATTCCAATAAATCACGTCAAATGACCTTTAGCTTTCGTCGACTTATGACTTCGTGTCAAACAATATCTTTTAACAATACTCCAACTTTGTCCTGTAAAAGAAATCCGATACGCACGACTCCACCTGAACAAACGAATCACTTGAAATCCTCATACTAGACTTAAACAACAAGGATCTGCTATGTTTCCGATTACTTTAGCCCTTACTAGATCAACGCTTTAAGCTTTCAATTAATCACAAATGAACAATACACATGAATATAATAGGTCTATTTTGAGCAATGGAGTTGAGCTTCGGGGCTCCACTATACCATCGAATTCCTCTCGTATCCAATCCTTACAATCCAAAATCCTTCGTAAATTCCTGAATGATCCTTACTTTGTTCCAAATAAAATCATCCAGAAGGACCTTAATGTTTTATATGCTTCCGATGTTGGCCAATCCAAATAGCTATCAGTCTATAATAAACTTCAGAAACATCCAAATCGTGTTGTTTCTAGCCTGGCTTCCTTTTCTATCCCCGAATAATCTCCCGAAGCATCGGAAAAGAAGATGGCTTCGTGACCTCCAAATTTAGATACTTTATAAGTGTATTTCACACATCCGTGTATTTGTTTTCAATTCACACTTAAGCTTCTCCTTTCGATAACACATCTCTTACTAACCACTTCTTATAGGCTATTATTAAATCAATTTTATTTTTATTTTGTCTATCCTTACTGATCTAGGTTCATTTCAGTTCAAAAAATCTTGAAAAAATGTGTTTTTTTAATATTTTGCTGCTTTCGCAACATATTATATTAACATGTCATAAATTTCTTCTTTCGCTCACACTGTCCTAATTAAAGAACAGTATAAAAAGTTTATAATCACTTTTGCGTTGCTCTGGGCTTAAACGTGTATTAGGCGTAAATTCATCCAAAGGATATTTAATTTTATATCTAGAACTGCTAAGCGATGAGGGAAACTTTTATTATTATTATATCCTCTTTTGATGGTTATTGATCGTTATTGTTGATGAGAAAACCAAGCCCGCACCCAGTCTTCTCATTTCCGTTGTACTAAAACGAGTAGTTTCCCCTAAGACTGCCCTTCTAACTACCTTTCGTTTTATATCATCTAATTCACTCAATTCACTCAATCATCTAGTTCACCTTCTCTCTTCTTCTCTAAGAATACCATAATTATAAATGATTCCTTTTAGTTTATTTTAGACTAATCATTTATTAATGTTCCTTTGCATATTAATTTAATTGTTTCAGAACTACGTCTGTTAGTTTCACATTTGTTATAATTTATTTATTTATTTGACGTTTTGTTGCCTCTATCCTGTAAGGTCATTGGCAACACCTTTGAATTACACTCTGTTGTAAAGTTTTATCACTCTTAAAAACTGTAAATTTACTGCACTTTCACTGTCTTGTAGGTTTTCTTTTAGACTCTGTGCCATGTCTAACTTTTTCCTTGTTGGTTCAAATAAAGGGCAGTCTTGAATAATATGCTTTACAGTCCTTTGGACATTGCAGCTCTCGAAGGCCGGAGGATCAAGTCCTCTTAGTAGGTAGGAGTGCGAGAACTCACAATGTCCAATTCATAATCTGCAAAGGGTTGTCTCCTCTTTTCGAGACGGTCGGTGAGAGGTTTTCCATTTTAGACATTGGGGTTTAATTTCTTTTAATTTCGATCCTCCTTGTTCCCACCTGTTTTGCCACATGTTCCACACATTCTCCTTAATTTTTTCACCGTAATCCTCTAGAGAGATTTCATTAATTGATTCCACCGATATTGTATCTGGCTTTCTTGCCATGTTGGCTGCTTGATCAGCTTGTTCATTACCGTGTTATAATTTAAAAACCGTTTTTTGTTTCGAATACCAGTGGTTTTCTCGAATTTCACAATGAAAATATTCTTTTCATTTTAATTTCTTCTTAAGTTATTTAAAAATCCCACTCTTTTCAGGAAATCCAGTTTAAAGATTTTTTCGAATCTATATTAAATTTCAATCTTGAGAATTTTATTCTACTAATGTATGAATAACGAAATCTATAATTGATCCACTTATCTAGATTTTTCTGACTTTCCCAGGTTAGTTTCATAAAGGTCCATAACTATTTTTTTGTAGTATATATGCCCTCACAAGAAAAGTGTAGACAATTTAAAAAAATCGACGTCTATAAGAAACAACATTAAATAAATATATAAGAAACTAATTTCAATTACTTTGCCAACTTTTTCTCAGTTATTAAACTTTTCTTCTCGTATTTAAAAACGTTTTAAGTACAAATTAGTTTCTCAGATAGTAAAGCCATTCAAGCGATAAAATTTACTCATTGTATAAATTTTACTTTATTGGATAGGTCGATATACGAAAGTTGATATTTGATTTTCAATTTATATTTAATTAATGAAAAATTAAATATTTAACCCGATTTGGGAGTTTATTTATTGGTACAAATAGATGATTTTTTAATGCGATTTTTCATAAATTTTGGGATTGCTCTAATTTTTCGATAACTACAATTTGACAAGATCACGAAGCATTTAAAAATTATTTTTTAATAATGCCTTCTTTACCAAGGATTCTATACCAATTGAAACGGAAATAGCAGTAATGCAATTGGATAGGGATAGGGATAAACCATTAAACATCTAAAGTAATTTAATAAAGCCAGGACAGAAATGATAAAGAAGTCATATAATTTCGAACAATTTTTTTGCTTTTCCCGGATTTTTATGTTATCATATACCGATCGATTACTTTTCTTGTGCAGAATAAGGAAAATAGTTATCGTAGTATTAAAAAAGTTATTAAATTTCATTCCGATGGACTCGGTGACCAAAAGTGAGAGTGGCCCTCCAGACTTGCTGGAGGGAGAGGACCTCCAGACTTCCTGGAGGCAGAAGCCCACCAGACTTGCCCTACTCACACATATTTAATTCACCATACACCACAAATAGTCATGGATCTCCCTAAGGTAAAACGCTCATTATCCGGAGATAAATTAGTCCCCCGTTCGGGTCTCCGGGTGGGGACTGCTTTAGGGGATTCATAGCGCAAGTTGAAAAATAGGAATTTAAATATTAGTACCTGGAACGTAAGGAGTTTAAACACAGAAGGGGGGTTAAAATCGGTCGCGAAGAGGTTAATAGGTACAATTTGGATGTCGTGGCTCTGGAAGAGGTTCGCTGGCAAGTGGAGGGCTCGATCAGGGAAGGAAAGTACACTATTTGGTATGGAGGAAGCGGGAATCATTGTTTAGGTACCGGGTTTCTAATTAGGAATAGATTTCTATCTGCTTTGAGGGAGTACAATTCTTTAGTGATAGAATTTCGGTAGCTATATTTCAGGGACGTTGGTTTAAAATCGTATTAATAAACATACATTGTCCGACCTAAGACAGTGACGATGAAGTCAAATGCGACTTTTACTATAAACTCGAGTGGGTTTATGATAAACTACCGCGAAACTCCATGAAGATAACTGTAGGTGACGCGAACGCAAAGGTAGGAAGGGAAGAAGTTTATATTCCGACGATTGGTAAAGAAAGTTTGCACGAATATAGTAATGATAATGGGATCTGTCTGATCAACTTTGCCATCTCGAAAAACCTGATAATTAAAAGTACTACGTTTAAACATAAGAATATTCATAAATATACTTGGACATCACCGGATTCGCAATCACGAAATCAAATCGATCATGTCTTGATACAACATGGCTGGCAAAGCAGTATAATTAATGTACGGTCTTATCGCAGATCAGAATTTGGATCGTGAATTAGTACTCGCGAAACTTCGACAAAAACCGTTTCGATTTTGAAAAATTTGATTTGGAAAAATGATAAAATCCATCAATTAAAACCCAATTCGAATTAGACGTTAAAAATAGTTTGAAGCTTTAGAGCTTTCTGACCAGGACAGCGAGGATGTTGACAAGTTATGGGTAGAGATCAGAGATAATATTAAAGCGGTCGAGAACTCGTGTCTAGGAAAAACGGAAAATAAGAATAACAAACCGTGGTTTGATGGAGATTGCTTAAACATGTTCGAAAAAAGAAAAGCCATTAAATTAAAAGTCTTAAATTATCCTAGCGAAGACAATCTGGAATACTTCCGAACCTCAAAGAACGAAACGACAAAATTGCCCCCAGAATAAAAAAAGAGAGTATCTTAAAAATAAAATAATTGAAATAGAAACTAGTAGAATCGAAAATAACGTAAGACTCATGTAAAAAGTTATAAACAGATCACCTAAATGTTTAAGACTCGTCACGTCTGGAATTAGGGATGAAAATAACAATATTCTGATCGATCCGGTTGACATATTAAATAAGTTTATGAACCATTTTGACAATATTTTAAATACGGAAAATTATGATTTGTGTCCTTCTGAGTACCGGAATGGTGAACCGTTAATAGAAGGACCAAGGAAAGAGGAAGTTGAAGTAGCTATCGGAAAATTAAAATCTTATAAAGCAGCGGGAACCGATAATATTCCTACTGACCTAATTAAGGCATGAGGGTAAGCAGGATTTTCTAAAATACATCGGTTGGTTAAAGAGAAAAAGATAATGAGAAATTACCTGAAGAATGGAAATAATCTATTATTATGCCTATTCGCAAAAAGGCCCGAGGACGGATTGTAATAACTATCGAGGAATTTCACGCCTTGCGGTATGTTATAAATTATTCTCTTTAATCTTAACTAGTAGAATCACGGAATACGCCGAGGAAATTATCGAAGACTGCCAATGCGGATTTAGACGGAATCGTTCGACTATTGATCAAATATTTTCTTTATGGGAAATATTAGAGAAGAAATTGGAGTACAACGGTATTGTTCACCAGCTGTATATCGATTTCAAAAAGGCTTACGATTCTATTGACCACCAGAAACTGTATAATATTCTAATCGAGCTGGAGATTCTAAAAAAACTAGCAAATCTACTCAGGATGTGCTTGACGGAAACACTCCATAAAGTTAGAATCGGTAATAATGTGTCCGAAAAGTTTGAAGTTAGTTCGGGTTTAAAACAGGAGGATTCCTTTTCGGCTGCCCTGTTCAATTTGGCATTAGAACATGCCATTAGGGAGGTAAAAATTCTTTACTCTAGATATCCGGCCAGATTAGAAATAATATTTTATCTGGAAGATAACAATCGTATGGAAATAAATTTGGCCTACTGACGTGGCTGTTAAGAGATAATATATTTTTAGAGGAAACAAAGTTAATATTTGTTTTTTGCACCAAAAAAAAAAATCCGAATTTCTATATTAATCGAAACATTACCTGGACCTTTCGAATCTTAGTCGCCAACCGAAAGAATGGGATAAATTCAAAATGACTCCACCGAATCAAACGAAAATTATAAGATACTTAAGTCTCCGTATGCTACATAAAATGTTATAATCATGACATTCAAAATAGCCTCAAAGTAAACTCAATCAAGTACTAAAATTTGCAATTTTTAATGTCTATCAAAATTCGTATTTATGAGTTTTAAAGAGCAATAAAAACAAATGGAAGATTCTTTTTCCTACTTTAATGGAAGCTCCTTTATTTTTATTTATTAATAATTAATAACTCATTTAATGACTGTAATCAATATTTGTTATTATTATGCATAAAAACAGTAATCTCTTTCGATATAATAACCTAAAAATCCGAAAAAGTATTAAACATTTTTTTTTTTTCTGGAATCTTAGGGCGCATTGGTAACAACCCTCGGACATAGTTCTAATATTTTTCGCCCTTGTATTATCGAAACAAGTTTCATTGAAATCGGTGTCCCCTCTACTGCAACCTCCCTTTATAAATCGATTCAAAGAAAGTTAACCATTCTATCGTTAATTTGATGTTATAAATTTTGTATACTATAATAAACTCTCTAACAAAAAATAATATCCATATATAAATTTCTTAGTAGTGTTGGTTTGGACATTAATTTTATTTGTAATAATGGAAAACTCATTTTATCCAACACACAAAAAACACACGAGGTGACGTTCAGGGAAAAATTAGGCCAAATAATTATATTTTTATGCTATAATGTTTCTTCTCTCGAAAAGAGTCCAAAGAGCTAAACCGTTGGGTGAAATGAAAAAAAAGTAGAAAAAATTATTAAATATGATTTTTATTATCACAAAAAAATAATATGTTAGATGTTAAAAAAAATATATTCTTATTCTTATAATTTTCAATTATTTGTACATAGGAGATATTGGCAGTTCACCATCAATATGTTATCGGTTTCAATGTCGATATATGAACCTATTTTAAATGTACCTTTACTTAAATAACCGTTATAACTTGTTGTTTAGTCTGCAATCTCGATAATGGTTCGTTTAATATGGATGCACGAGATAGAAAGCTATAGTTTACAGACTTCAAAGAAAACAGTAGAGGGAGAGACAAGAGAACATTGGCAATTACATTAGCAGAGGGGAGCTATGTGCTGATTGGAATTGGACGGTACGAGAAGGCGGTGGACAATTTGTTGAGAGCTCGCTCAATATCTTTCGAACAAGTGATGTTGCTTTCAACTTAATCCACTGCTATAAGGCAATAAGGTAAGCTGTTTTGTGATACCTGATTCTCCTGACTATAGCATCTCTTCTTGTCAGCGACAATGAAACGAATAAAAAGTCTTTTCTGCACAGATGGGCCTTGACTCGTGTGGACCGATATAAATAGGGAGCTATAGATGAGAAATTGCATGGTTAAGTTATATTTTCAAAGGGAAAAATAGTTTAAAATGATAATTGATTGAATTTCCACAGCTATTCGTCAAATGAAACGATACGAGTAAAAAAAAAAAATCTATAGAATTCATGAATTATTTTCCTAAAACTTAACAGCTCCATTGGCAACCTATACAATAAAGGTTTATGACTTGTAAGTCTCTGTGATGGAACCATAAACATATATCAGTACTACATTTTTATATTCCACGCCATTATTTAATATTAAATATTTGATATCTCATTTAAATAGACATCAATTTTTCTTTTGTTAGCAGTGATTTCCAATAAAATTTATTTTTAACTTTACTCTTCTTTTTTATTTAGTATTGTTATTTTAATGGATCTTAGGTAGAAAAAAAAATCAAAAGGAGTTCCACTTTTCATATCTTTTGATGAAGATGGCTTAGGATCCATCTTAGACAAATCAAACATAAAATAAAAAAGCCTGTGTATATTTAAGTATTTATTTTGATTAGTTGAGTTTCTTTTAGTTTATAGACATTTACTTATATAAGGGAATCTCTGTGAGTTGCATTTCTGACAGGCGAAATGAAATAAGGGGTCACACGAGCTAATGTATCTTATAAAATCTTGCACGACAACATATACAATTTATAAATAAATATAAAATAGGAGAATATAAATTCAAATACAAATAAAAAAATACAAATACAAGAAGAAATAAGAAAAGGTAGTTCTGATTGTTGTTGGTTAAGTTTAGAACCACAATAAATGTTTTGTGATTTATTTTCCACACACAAGAACCACATATTATCATTCTCTGGTTTTATTTTAGCAAATCTCATTGAAACTGGCTTTGTGAAGAAGATAATCATAAACTTTAACCTATAATAGGAAGTTTAAATTTAAAGACGGCTGTATGCGAAGTAGTACATGTAGCGAATTTTTGACAGATTTTTGAAATCAGTAAGACATTAGAGTGTTGTAATGGATCCTATTAGTCCAGAAAATTAAGCAAAAAAAGAATATAAATAACTGAGTTGTTCAGATTTATAGAAAAGTTGTTTCTCAATGCTGCTCACTGGTTGCTTCTGCAGTCATGGCAGGTGCCCTAATCTTTAGTTAATGCCCAGCGGCCGCAGCTTACATCAACAATCCCTCTTACTCGTACCACAGAAAGAAGATTAAATTAATTGGAAGGTGAATTTAAGAAAAGATTCTGGTACTGTATCCTACCAATATCGGAAAAAGGCCGTACCAGCTAGCTTTGCAGATCCAATCTAGGGACTTTTTTTTCATTCACAACAAAGACTACATTTGATGAAACAACCTTACAATGTAAACATCTTATCAGTGGGTTGTAAAAGCCTTAACAGATTTTATTTAGTTTTTCTTATTGCTTTAGGAAACAAGTGCTATCGAAGCTGGTCCTGAGTTTGTTACGAAAATTACCACCATATAGCTCAGTAAATATCATTTTTCTTACTAAGGTTTAAAGTAGCAGAAGTGGCGAACTTAGTCAACGGATTATTACTCCAATACTACCCGACCGTTTTTCATTCTGTTTTTCCTCAAATAATATAGTCATTATTTTTTTTTTATTTATTGGATGAATAATAATGCAATCTGCCACAATCAAGAACATTAAGTTTCTATGTATACATTCATACTAAAAATCTTTATTAGCAATAAAATTCTTAAATGTTAGAATTTCGTTAATATTTTTTTAAATATTGCTATTATAAGTAGCTCTTTAAACACCAAGAAGACTATGAAGCATTCACAACCTGTTTTTCGAAAAGTAACACATGAACATTGTCAATTAAACACTTAGGCCAACCCGGATAAAACTAAGGGGATTATTTTTTCTTTCCAAAAAGGGAAATGGTAATTGCTATTGAAATTCAAAATAAAATACTGTGATAATTAAATTCCTAAAAATATTGTTTGTTTAGCAGTTACCTTTTATAAGCATTTAAAATTGTCGGTACACTTTTGTGAAAACAAATTAAAACCACAAGACAGAGATCCATAAACCTTTCTATGCGCCTTTCTAGTCTACAAAACTATAATATGTCTTGACATATGTTATGGCACGAAATTGTTTTCAATGATTAACAAATCAACAGATAAATGGCCCACGATAATTTCAAAATGTAGTATTAAGAACAATAGTTAACCTTGCGAAGAGAGTGTCAAAAATTCACAAGAATACCTAAAACTAAGGATTTAATAACTGATATTATAAATCAGTAAAATACGTAGCAAATCCCTGATTCGATCAACGTAAACCTTCTGGTCCTCCTCAACGCTGGATAAATTTGTTTGAAAATTACATTTTATCATGAATTTTTAGTTTGTAAATTCAACACAAAAAAAGTCTGCCAAGTAAGGTCAGCATAGCTTCCTAGCCGTTTCCGTTAACTATGAAATATCTATATTACAAGGTCCAAAATTTTTCGTATGATAATAAAATCTCTGAAAGAAGCCGTTTTCGGAAATTCAATAATCCCTCAACTTAAATGGGATTGATAGATATGTTCATTGAAAACTAAAATGTGAAAGAGTTATAAATTTGCTGATTGTATATCATGACTTATGGTTTTAAAAAAATTCTGGTGCATACTGAACATTTATATCACTACTGTTAGTACGAAAGACCGTATGTAAAAATTGAATGTTTTACAGAAGTGCATAAAAACTAATTATTTCTTTATGATTTATTATTATAATTTCATATTTTATTGCTCTCTGATATTTTCCATCGTAGCAGATTACTAATATCAGTTGCAGACTACAAAATGTCAGCACAAATAGAATAAAAGTTGAAAATATTTACATAAGACATTTCGCACTAACAATAGTGATATATACTTCATGTCATAAAAATAAGATTTTTTTTTTAAGCAAACTCAGAGTAAAAATTAATTTGAATCACATGAAACGTAAGTAACGGCAGTAAGTGCCATGCCAGTAACGTTTGGAATCGACCAAACAATACAGTATAAATTAACTTTTTGAATTAAACTTAAAATTATATAATCCCATAACAATATTGTGTTAACCTAACTCCCACTCAAGAAGATCAATGCCTTCCACATTTCACAGCCATTATATTGTTAACAATTATTTATACTAATTTTAATTGTTAAACGGAATTCAATGAAAATGATACCAGATAGTACTATGCAGGATAATACTATGCTATTCTCCACATTTTCTCGACGGACGGTTTTAGAGATATAAAATTTAAAAATAATAAAATTTACAATACATTATTTTTTTCAACAATACTAACATTTTATCCAACTTTGAGCGAAATTGAATGAACCGTTTCTGAAATATTGGCTTATCTATGAAAATACATTTATTCATGCGCAAACAGAAGTTGTGGATGGAATTAGATAAAATCGATATGGAACCATCTGAACACCAACCCACAAAATCCCAGAAAATTTCATGAAAATTATATGAATGTTACTAGGTGATATACCCGTCACATCGATTTGACAACAGACATGCAGACAGAAACCGAACCAAATTTGATCCTTTATGTCTAAAACGTAAAAGGCGAGTGGAAATTTTTGATTCTCAGCTCATATTTGTTTTTAACCTCTCGCACGAATACAATGCTTCTCTACCTTCGGTAGTGAGGAAGCAAAAATATGGGCAAGCCCCATCTCCTAATCATTATACATTCAATCAATTATATTATAAGAAATAATAATAAATATATAGATCTAAAAATGCAAAATTCAAAAAAAGGAGAACATAGAACACATGAAAAAAATAAATAAGACGCTATGAAAAGATATATTCCTATATTTTTTTAACTACATTATATACTTAAATTAATCCTATACGGTACACATTTAAATTTGAGAACTTATGAAGCAGCGAGGTTGTTTCCCTCTGCCGGATAAGTTTATGGTAAGTCCATAAACAGAAATTAGACAGACCCCGTTGAGGGCGCTATGACACACAACAGCCGCACAACACTGGTGTCCTCCAGGTACAGTGCCCCTTATAGACCCCCCTTAATTATTTACTTACTCAGGACAACTCTTATCTTTAATCTTACTCAAAAGTTATACTTTTTGACTAGTTCAAAGAAGTAGTTTGGGGTATACTACATTATTCTATTAAATGGTTAAAAATAAAATGTCTTTTTTATAATATATCCATATCAACATACTAATGCGGATATGTGTGTCTATATATATATATATATATATATATATATATATATATATATATGTAGCCTGGAGGGGGTCACCCAACCTCACGTTGCTACGAACCAAGGATACCATGGTGCAGCGTCAGGCCATCCGTAGCTCCATAGCAGACCCCCGATCCTCCGCAAATCTGGCAGTATCCATCCCACCGATTCACTCGGGTTCAAGGACAATGACAAATCGGTGTAGATCCATGGATTATGACTGCTCAGAGTCAGCAGGCGCACGAGGACCTATATTTCTTTCCCCGAAACAGACTGCCAATGGACCGAACCTGAGGGGGGCTACTAACATCCTGGTAGACCACATCCCGATTTCCGATTGAGTACGTGGGGTAGGGTCATCAGTCCTACGCCCGGTTGGTGTGAGTTGCCTCCAGTAGGCTGACAGATTCACATACCCGGTGGGGACGGAGACTCGGGGAGCATGGCGAACGGTCACCCAAATCGTCCGGTCACCCAACTCGGGCGGCAACCCATCCAAATACCAACCACGGTCGACGTTACTTAACTTAGATTACCTAGAGCAAGCGCCTTAGCCCGTACGGTTACCTCAGCATATATATATATATATATATATATATATATATATATATATATATATATATATATAGAGAGAGAGAGAGAGAGAGAGAGAGAGAGAGAGAATTTTCAGCTTTTATACACAGGAACCAATAATATAAAATTATTAAATTATTAAATTTCATTGCATAATTAATCCTTCATTAAGATCAATTATATTGCTTTTTACATACTATCAATGAGTTTTGTTTATTATTTGTAGCATAATTTATTCAACTTTCATTACAGTCCATTAAAATGCAACCGTTCAAAAGGAAAATAAACTAATATATCTCGACAGAGTATATATAGTTATAAGCACCTTATACTTAGGCTAATTAATGCATTCTAATAAAGAATATTTAATTTTTTAAAAAACATCCACGTGCTTGATATATCACTAAATCCTATTTCTCTACCTGCAGGAAAAGTTGGACAAAAAATATAATTTATTTTGTAACTTTTTCTGTTTACCTGAAAATAAATCTTTTGTTAAAAACTCCACGTGTACTCAATACCTTCGGAATTTCTAAGTTTTCTTTCAATGCTCGAGAAATGTTTTTAACATTCTATATGATCTCAAGTAGTTCGCACCGTTTTTCGCAAAATAGAAGTTATGTCATATGTTATAGATAATGGTATTCCCTAGTTTAGTTGCATATAAATACACAAATAAAAAATAATAATGCTAGCGTAATTCCACTAAAATTATATTTATTACGAACTAACAGCAATGAATATGTAGCAGACTTTTAAAACTACAAATTAAGCATCATTAAAAACTAATAACCCATTCGATTCTAAGAGAAAAAATAATGATGACATATAGTGATAATTTGTGTAATATATGACAATGATTTATAAACATTATATAATACTATAGTGAAACAATTTCAATAGCACATACATCCACATGTTCTTAATCACTCATTCCCTCAAATATTCAAGTGATTGTTCTATAAATGAATATTAGAGCTGACCATGGCAAAGCAACGTTACATATTTTAGTATAAACGCAAGATTAAAATAAAATTGAAGCATAAGAGATGTAAAGTAGGAATAAATTAAATATTCTGTAACATATTTACCATGAAGTACGCCCCTTTCCTCTGAAGCTGTTTATCTCGATGATATTGTATAATTTTGTTATCTTTATCAAAATCACGTCAAACGAGGCTTGTATGCTTCTGAGAATTGTATGAAATAACCAACTGGAACTAACATGCTGCGATTTAATGGTTACTAATAGGGTGTATAAAAAAATGACCTTTTTATGAAATTCAAGATTTCATAGGAGTGTAAATATTTTATTATTGTAACTAGACTGTATATATTTTATTGTAAATATTCTATTTAATACTTACCAACACTTAATAATTCCTTTAGAGCATTATCTAAGATTGCTTAAACCGTATGCCTCGACTTCTTCAAAAAAAGCCTCAGTTTAATTATTTTTTTGAAAGAAGAAACATGACACAGTTCTCCGAAATTCTCGTAGTTTTAAGACATTACTGGAAAAAAAATTCACAGCCACTGAATCAACTCGAGAAATTGGTAATTATGAAGGGGAAGGTGTTCTTGGTCAACGTTGGTTTGAAAATTTTGCCAGTGAAGATACGACGTTGGAAAGGAAGAAGGGCTCCGGGCGATCATGAATGGATATTGATGACCTTCTGCAGGAAGCTGTTGAGTCAAATCCCTTCACAAGTAGTCGCGAACTTGCCAGGGAGTGTGGTGTGTCGAAAGATACTGTTATTCGCCATCTACTTCCGACGGGGAATGTGAAAATGAGCAATAGACTGGTCCCTCGCGAACTTACTCCTCAGCAATCAGCTAAGAGGTTAGAAATTTGTGAACGTATATTGAAAATCCTTCTGAAATGAGATTTTACCGGAAGATTACCACATTTAATAAAAAGTGGGTTACTAGCGAAATATTCATTCTCGTCAGCAATGGCTAGATCACGGTCAAACAGCTTTTCCAGTTGCTGCAAAGGTGCAATCTGAAAAAAAAAATCCATGCCTTTTAATTTTGAAAATGTTAATCATCACGTTTGTTATTGATGGATGCTCTATGAATTTTGAACTATACTGCGGACAACTGGAAAGATTGTATGCAAAGTTGTCAGAGCGTTATCCTGCTTTGATCAACCGAAAAGGAATCTTATTCCAAAATGATAATGCTCTTCCCCACACTTCCGTAGAACAAAAGAAAAGTTTAAAGTACTTCATGGGTCCGAACTTCTGCCTTATCCACCATATAGCTCAAATCTCGCAACATCGGATTATTACTTATTTAGATCCATGGCCCATTTTCTTCAAGGGAATTTTTTTATAATTCTGCGGAAGTTGAAATTGCGGTCCAAGAGTTCTTTAACAGCCATTCCAAAGAATGGCGTGTTTTCTCCAAAACTACTAGACCGATTTTTTTCAAATTTTGATATAAAATTAGAGGTCACCCAAGGATGATCCTCCTACATCGACATTATTATCCGCCTTTTACTTTCAAAATCCTGTATTAAAACAAAAACCTGCATTGCTATAGACTGTAGACTATAGACTGCAGAGCCTAAACGAATGTAGCGATTTCAATGAAACTTCGCTAAAGTAATTTTCTCTACGCCCTTTAAATGTATCAATATAACAAACTTCAACAAAAAAAAAAGCTGGAAAAACATTACGAGGGATGATAAAATTTAACTCCGAATAACTCAAAAAGCATACGCTTTTTTGGGGATGTTGTGATAAGATGTTTCAAAAGTATATAAAGTTTCTAAAAAATGAAGGAAGTTTCATCGAAATCATAGCACTATTAGCAAAGATATCGCGATTTTTAATTATTTTTGGTTTATTATTTTCAATAATCAACCATTGTGATCGATCAAAAAATTCAAAAACTTAACCCCCTCTCAAAATTTGAGGTTTCACGTTTCAGGATGCGTAGAATTTGAAAAACGAATACAATTTTTTTTGTCTGTTCGCTGTACGCCGTCCGCCGTCCGCGCATATTCTCCGAAACTACTCGACCGATTTTTTTCAAATTTTGATAATATCAGAGATCAAACAAGAATGACCCTCCTTCATCGACATTATTATCCGCCTTTTACTTTCAAAATTTCGGCCGAAAAACCTGCATTGCTATAGACTGTAGCGCCTAAACGAATGTAACAATTTCAATGAAACTTTGCTAAAGTCATTTTCTCTACATAGTTTTTTTAAAAGTTTATGAAATTTTCTAAAAACCAAAAAAAAAATCGTTAAAATCGGACAATTATTAGCAAAGTTATGGTCTCCGGTTTTTTTTATATGTTCTACTCCAAATGTTATATACTTTGTTTGGTTTTTAAATTTTGAATGTGTTACTGAAGTAATGCTATTTTTTTTAGCATATTACTAATGATTAAAAAAAGTTTAGTCCAATAATTGGAATTACCTTTTATTTATATTTCTTTGTAACTAGAAGGTAATGTTACTTTAGATGTATAATTGTTTGTAAATAATAAACCATTGTGGAATAATTTGCAGCGTTTTTTTTTATATTATACATATTGCTTTGTAGAATTATTTTAAATTAATATAAATTTATACTACAAAATAAAACTTTTTTCAGTTCTTTATTTCGAGGAGAAATATGTAATAAATAAAAAGGCTTGTATATCGTTACACTGAAGATTTTATAATTGCTAAAATCTTAAAAAATCACAAGAATGAGTTAGTTAAATTTTTGTAAATATTAATTCTGTATTTTTTTATAGTTCCCGGAAGAGAGGGGAGTGATTCTAGACAAAAATTTCGAACAAGAAAAAATTATTTGGTGCATGGGCCTATTCTGATCGGAAATGGAGTTATCACCGATTATGAATTTTTTTTTTAGCTAATCATGATTTTTATTGAAAAAGAAGGAATTTATCAAAAACTTTACAATTTATTTAAATTCTAATAAGGACACTATCGTAAAGTAGACAAAATTAAATTATGAAAAGAGTAATTTAATTTACTAAGGTCACTGATAACAGCGACTTTCAGTACGTCTAACACGGCCGATGTTCTGCTGCGGTTATAGTACCCATATCCGAGCAGCATATCTCTGTAAGCAACATTCGTGAAATGATTCGGCATAATGGTAGGCTGTCCAGCCAGAACTTTGTCGATTCGATTCCCAGTTGGCTTACAGATTATTTATTTCTTGTAGACCCTGATAAATGAATCATCATACTTCCACTCTGGTCAGTATGCGGCGACAACCTCTAGGAGACGTAAGGTTTTTGCAAAAGAGCCAGTAAGATCCACTGGCTGAAATAATTACCCTCACTAGTATCGAATTTCATCCTAATTAAAGAATTAATACAATGTAGATTGTGATTCCTGAAAAAAGTCGATTTTAACGAAAGTGATTTTGTAGCATTAAAGCCGAACACTTGCACAATTTTAGAACTTATAATGTTACGTTTTTTAACTAACACACACACGTACCATCACATACCAACCTTGTTGCACAGGCCTACAACAGGTATGCCAATAAATCATAAAGTGTGAATTGACGAAAATCCCGGTGAATGAAGAAAACAGCAGAGTGGAACAGGTGATGGACAACCCCAAAAGGATCTACCTAGAGGAATCACTTACGATCAGGTTCGGAAATTAGTTAGATCCTCCCAGACTAGCTCTCTTTTAATCGGACTGGATCTTGCATTTTTTTACGGCCGGTGGCGTTCCAGCATAGGATGTCCATCCTCTATGCGTTAGCTGCGGTATTCCAGAAAGTTCTGAGCACAATAATGCACTGCCTTTGAAGAACTAAGAGCGAAATTACTGAATAAAGCCATTCAACATCTTCTCGGGGAACGATTTCCCTCAGTTAGTCGTTGCAGAAACCACCCCTAACCATCTTAGTGTAGTAATGAAACACGGTAGTCCAGGCCACCTCGATCTCACATAAAGAAGAGCTAATGAAATTCCACCAGAAAGATCTAAATCAAGACAGATGAATCATGAATTATGTATGAATAAGGTTTAGTTGCAGTAATAAGATGTTATGCAGATGTGCTTAACATCGTTCTATTGCAAACCCGTAATGCCTAAATAACACGGAAGGGTATATAAATATAAGTAAATGAAAGTAAAAATATATTTCGACAGTCTTACTGCATAAGACTGTAATTATAATTTCATTAAAATGTGTGATTTTGAGCTTTTCTGTTTTGTTTTGGTCTTGCGCATATTTAGGAATACAAACTAAAACGTTAATTAGAATAAAATAAATTATAATAAAACAACTTTTTCTTAAGGATGCAGTAAAAATTGAACGGAAAATAATCTATAAAATAAGAATTATGGGGTTCATTTTTAGTGATAGATAGTTTTAGTTTTGCACTTATTGGCTTCTGCTATGTGGCTAGCAATTTTAATATTAATGTATTTCCTGGTGGAAGTTTTGATTTTAAGACAATTATCTTGCCGTATGAATTTGAAAATTATTCCTAACATGAAACGCGCTAGGAATAAATTAACTTAATACTCCTAGAAAGTATTTATTTCCGTTCTGTATTCTTCGATCATTGTAGTTGCAATCCAGTTCGAGATTTTCTGGGCCTCGAGGAAACTACTGCCTGGAACAGACGGTTCTGTTTAGAAGAGAAAAAAGAAAGACGTCTATTGAGAGGGATTCGAGTGTTGTGAGTTAATTATAGATCGTGCTATTAGCGGAATGCTGGTGTCTTATTTTAGAGCCACTGTTTGTATTGCTTTCATCGGCTGCCTCCACTCACAGGTAATCCAATGGTTTGGAACGTAACTCTTTTTCTGTTATCTGGGATCCATTTCAGTTGGATTAGAATCTTTGAGTTGTATGTATAGATTAACTGAAAATTAATTAATAAAAAAGGTCAAAATTCTAAAAAGCCTTATTAGGTAAATTTAAAATATTCCAAAAGTAAAGCCTTAAATATATCAAAGAATTCCTAAATTGATACTTATGATCGAACGCGTTATGATTTTTGAGTGATTGGATTATATATTTATTAAATATACTTTAACTATTCAGTGAGATCCCAGTAAGTATCGTCAGTAAGTATAACAAAAATGAATCCAAACTCTAAAAAAAATATTATTATATATTCAGTATTGCGGATTTTTCCTGGCTTCAAATAATATTGTGCATAATTTCATAATTGTATGTGATGTAATACGAATTACCAATACATGGAAAGATGTTGAAATAAGGAATTAATAGAATAAAAAAATATAGAAAAAACAATCCATCCTAAGGGAACGTAATTGCATATGTATCACTGGTATATTGTCAGTGGAGCTGATATATAGGAATATAGGTCTAGCAGCCGGGACCATTTCTCAACAAGTTAAACCAACTTGCAAATAAATTCAGTTTCATGTATATGTCAGCTTAAAGAAGAATTTTAGTCTCGTTTGAAAACGAGTCATCCCAATAAAAGGATAGGGTAGCCAAGCGGGCTAACGAGGAGGGGATTTTTAACTCTGGCACTAATCCTCCACCCTCTCCTCTGGCCCTAAAAATACGCGTATAGCCTAAAAGACGAGGAAGGAGGGGACAAATAAAAATTTTAGAAAGTCTACACTACACTACACCATGTATTAAAAGAGATTCAATTCACAAAAAATATTTATTAAGTAGATGTGAAGGTATATTCCTTTCCTCCGAATAGATAGGGTATGTTCGACATCCTTTCTTATTTTTTAAAAATAAGAAAAAAAATATATTTAGTTTAAATATTTATCAATTCATTTCCATTGCGATTGAAAGAGTGAATCTCATCTTCACAAACAATCTCCAGAATAAGGCAAAGTAGAGAGATAACTCACTAACAGCTTTGGTAACTTCTCCTAGAGGGCGTTGGAGGGTTCCACGCAGAGGGGGGGAAACTCTGCAACTTTGACAAAAAGATTAGCCAACTCGGCTGATAAAAGCGCCACGGACTTTGGCTCTTTTAAATAGTAACCAAGGAGGAAAAAAGAGGTAAAACCCCATGATCTTTAAAGAAGTTTACCTATTGTCAATAAATAACGAGTGATACTTACAATGAAAGAATAGTGAGTTAGTTAACCAAAGTAGGTTTTAGAAAGGACAGTAATTCCAAAATTTCTCTAAAACTCAAGACGGTATGTGATCCTCGCGCTTGAAAAAAAAAAAATGATGAAATGTCATCCTGGAGTGAATAAGGGAAAAATATTAAAAGAAATACAATTATACTGATCAAAGCCGTTAAAGTAGAGGACTTTGAAATTAATAACAATAAAACAAAATATATGGCTAGTAGTAAAAACGGTGATAACGTCTGAATATATAAGTCGTAAAATGAGTATTTCAGCTTATTACATCAGCCTGCTCACTGAAAAAAATATCTAGAATTGACAACAAAAAAAATTAAAAATTATTAACGCCACTCTTTATTTTCACTTGCACACACACATACACAGATATCAGTGTAATATATACATATAGTAAGAGAAAATATTGCGATCGTGAAAAATCTCGGATCTGTGTTTTAGACGAAAATATGCATTTTGAGATCCCATGTGTCAAAATAACCAAGCCCACCAAAATGGTCTGGGTGTGAAAACCGTTGTTCAAGTCGTGTGAAATTAATATTACGCATTTAAGATGGATATATGGCTGGGATGTTACAGCAACTTTTCCCTTAATACCGGCTAACCAGAAGTGCCACTTTCATAATAAATAAAATAAATCATCGATTGCTACACACTTTTACAATTCTCTCAAAAACGGTTCAAACGATTTTCATTACTTCAAACTCGGTATACGAATGTATAATTATATAATTTTTAATATCACTTAGGTCATTATATCATTTAATATCAATTGATCCATATTTAGCAGGGCATAAATACCTAATGTTCAAAACGTTTTCCTCAATAGTATCTGCAATCTGGTTTATTTTAAATAATTTCATATGTCTCATTGCCAGGAACGGGTGTAGTAATCCCGCAATTTATCGCTCTAAAAAGCCTGCCCTAATGGTTAGGAGTTATGAAAAAAGGCAAAATATAACTTTTGAATGAATTTGATTATTGAATAAAGAAAAAAAAAATGAAAAATGAATCTCCGAAAATAAAAGAAGATATACGTATAATATATCGTTGGAATCAGAGAATTTAAAAAAAATTATAATAAATAAAGTTACAGAAGGTACCGGAGAGTGATGACAATTTTTTTTCTCAAAACTAACATTATTTAACGTATATAACATGTTAACAAGGAAATGTAATGAAATTTTCTTACTAAATGTAAACAGTCCCGATATCCTGGGTATATTTATCACCTCCTAGATTTCGTCTCCCAAGCTATAATCAAATCCCTAGATGACCTTTCTTCATATCATAATCCAGTTCTGCTTTTACTACATTCAAACAATGCTCCTAAACCCTCTCATCCTACATTGATTAGAGGACGAGTTAACTGGAACAGCTTTCGGGATGATTTAGAAAATATACTAGACTTGAAAATTCCGCTGAAGACAAACAAAGATATTGATGGTGCAATAGACAAAGTGTTCAATAACAGCCAGCATTAATAAAAACATCTGTACCAATAAAGTTAATAATTCACAACGGACTAACTTGCCACAGCATATTCATATCTTATTAAGATAAAAACGCAGAGCGAGTTCGAAGTGGCACAGAACTAGAAATTAAGCAGACAAAACACATTACACCCAACTGACTAACAAGCTAAAATCAGAAATTAAAAATTCTAAATTTACTAACTATTTACGTTATATTTGGATTTTAAAGTTTTCATTTAGATTTAGATTTAGACAAGAAATGGTGTCCACATCATTCAATGACTTTTATGAACATTGATAGGTTAGTCTGGATGAGAAGGGAATATTTTATTAATCAATAAGTTGTTTATAAACTTTTGTCTCCGTAAGATTTGCATTCTGCCCCACTGCATATCGGATTCAATATGACTTTTAAAACAAAAAACTTTTTAAATTAAGGTATTTTCTACTGATCGATACGAGATTATTGGAATTATAGGAATCACATTTAATTTTTCTGATGAAAGAAGGACTTATATTCGAAACTACAAATGACTGTAATAGAGACAAGGTAAAACAAATCTGCGAAGAGGGGGAAATAGTACACCTTTCCTCTCAACTGATTAAGTTCGAAGGTAGTTCTATTCTACCTATTCTGTTGAGGTAGTGAAGCAAATAAACTTCAGGAGGTGGTCGGTTTTATCGCAATATAATGGCGGATTGTTTTCATCCTCCTCGCAATAGGGGATCGAATAAGTTTCATTGAATGGTTCGGGTTACTAACTTTAGAGTCCTGACATTGTAGAGAAAATTGCACCAGAACGAACAATCCGTTATTATGGCAATCGAGTCTAGTAATGAAAGACAAATCAATCTAATTCACGAGCGATTTCTGATCACCACCTCATCGCTAAAATAACACGTCATTTTTAATTGGTTTTGTATTCAATCTACTCCATTGTTTTATTTTCATTAGTTTGTTTTATTATTCGGAAATACGTTGTATTTTATTGAACGACTTGTGGAGTGTTGTTAAACACCAAGCTGTTAACACATATATCAGTTCATACATTATTTTTGTCTTTCTTGTTATTATTTAATCAAACTAAAATTTCCATAAAACATTCTTTCAAATTCTAGACCCTAACATTTATGATCGTCTTTCTAATGTATCGTTTAGTCACATATATATTAGGATACAGATGTATACCAGTCTCGTGCTCGTAAATAAC
Organism: Nezara viridula; assembly: GCA_928085145.1. Classification (NCBI taxonomy): domain Eukaryota; kingdom Metazoa; phylum Arthropoda; class Insecta; order Hemiptera; family Pentatomidae; genus Nezara; species Nezara viridula. The sequence goes on along the minus strand of OV725077.1, from coordinate 141,872,182 downwards.
TTCTGTTGATTTGTTAAAAGATTGCACGCGCTCACTCAAACTGTCTGATTAAAAGAGAACAGAAGTTTGAGAATGGGCCAAGGTTTGATATAAGAACTTTCGTCAAACAAAAAAATAAATTATTCAACTGTTTAAATTTTCTGGTTTATGTTACATTAACTAATCAAGCCTATAAAAAAATATCTTTTTTGTTCCCTAACATGTCGGAACTGAATTTCGTTTCACTGAAACTCAATATAAAAACATTTTTCTCAATAAACTTTATTTTAGACACATCTATCTATGTATCACTGTTTTCTTCCTCACTGCCCAATGTGTGGAGAAAGTATTTTATTAATGAATTGAAAAAAATAAAATGTTTTTCCTCAGAATCGAAAATTTCGAATCGAGCTATATGTTTAATCCATAAAGGAAAAAATGTAGTTACGTGTCTGCTTAGAGTCAAATACATGTGAGCAATAGCATATGCTACGGTTCATATGACGTCGTCAGAATTTTGAGAAATTTGTGTTATAGGTACTTTGAATTATCCACACTAGTTTTATCAAATTCTATCCACCATTTTAAAAACGGCTAGTTTTTGGCTCTTCTGTTTTTTAAAAACCATACTATTAGTTTCAAATCTCTTTAACTACTTTTAGTTTTGGGTTTGAAAGTGTATTTTAATTGGAAAATTTATTTCTAATAACGGCTAGTCCCGTATATTTTATTCTCAAACGGAAAATCATTGACCTTAATAACGTACCAAACAGATATTGTGAGGAATCTGAACTGGCAGAGGATTTTAAAATTAAATGGTAATTATAAATAATTGAAAGCTTAGTTTACGTAAATGATAAGTTGATTATATAAATATAGTACCAGTTTTGTATTGAAAAGATTTTTTTCATCTTTCTTAATTGATTCAATGACTGACTATAGGATGTTGAATATCATCAATGCTTGGATACTAGCAGATAATACATTAAATTAAGAAAATCAGATGCCTGTGTTTTTTCTATTCATCGTACTTTATAGTACGAAGATAATACTTTATATTACAAAATACAATTGTATAAAATTAAAAGAGACATAATCAGTACAATCCTACGAACTTTGATCTTACCGCTGGCTACTGAGCTCTATTATGTTGTGTATGTAAGTAAGTAAAAGTTGAACATTTTTACATAAAAATAATATATTAAACACAAATAAATACTGCGCCTTGTTATAAAACCATTAAGATTGATATTATGATTGATAAGGATTGTTTTGGAACATTGGTAGCACTTCATTATTGTTTGAAAATATACACGTATCAACACATATATATAATATATTTATGTATATTTTAAAATAAACATAATGAATTGTCTATAAGCCAAGATCCATGGAAAGTTTTACCTTAGAAATTATTCCAATTTTTCTATAATTATGTACTTACATATGAAAAACCAATTTTTCTTATTGTATGTTACAAATTTAATATTGCTCAGGATTATTTGTTTTAATTTTTTTGTTTTAATTAATTACTTTATAAATTATAATTGTTTTTTTAGTTAAAGTTAAATAAAATTTTTCTTTATGAATAAAACGGCTTAAAGTTTTTTCAGACAACCCTACACAACATTACAAATTTTTTAATACAACTAGGAAATTATTTAAATTATCAAAATATATTCAATAAATATATGAATATGAACTGATAGCCTAGCACAAACATATTACTATCACCCCATCCATCTATGTGAGCCCCGTCAGTCTACTGAAGCGATACGCACATACCAGGGGAAGGAATGATGACCTTGGTGTAGTTAAATCAGAAATCGCAATATGGTTTTCCAGCATCTCTGATCATTTATCAATCCATTGTTCCCATTGATGGATTTGTTACTGACCTTGAAGCCGAGTGAGTCGGTAGGAAGAATACTCCCAGATTAGCCTCGAAAGGAGCGGCTATGCAGTTATGAGTGGCCAGGCGCTAAACCATGGAGACCATGGTCCGTAGTAACGATGGATCGTGTTACTCCCTCCAATTTATTTGTGCCCCGTAACCAGTATACGTCTGTAAAACGACCTCATGGCGTGTCTAAAGACCATGGTCTATGGCTTCAAATGTTTTTTATTAATTTGAAAACAAATATGGCTGTGTTTTCATGTTTTTTAATTTACTTATCTTTAGGTTATTTTTTTTTTATTGTACATAAATAAAATTGTACAAATTGTTTTATTGTACATAAATAATTTTATTGTACATACCCTGTTCGAGCATCTACCATCCTTCAAAATCATCTGAACGATATTGCAGATTGGGCAACAAGGTGGAAAATTAAAATGAAAGGAAAAAAAAGTGTGCATGTAGTATTCACTCTTAACCATAAACCTTCCCCTGAAATATATTTTAATAACATTCAAATCCCAACATCAGATGTAATTAGGTATTTAGGTTTTTACCTGGACAAAAGACTTACTTGGAAGACTCACATCAGACAAAAACGAATAGAATTAAGCAGACGATACGGTATCTTATCCAGATTACTTGACAGACGTTCAAAATTATCTTTAACTTACAAACTAACCCTTTATAAAGTCTTGCTTAAACCTATTTGGACTTACGGCATAGAACTGTGGGGCTCTGCTAAAACATCCAACATTAAAAAAGTTCAGTCCTTTCAGTCAAAAGTGTTGTGAAGGATAGTTGACGCACCTTTTTATGTCGCAAATGATACACTACATAAAGACTTAAACGTACCTACAATTTTAGATACTGCAAAAGAGAACTACAATAACTTTCACCAAAGACTGAAGTTCAACATGAATCCTCTGACAGAAATCCTTCATCGTACAAGAAACCCGTACAGCCCACTACGACGATTATGTAGTCGTTGGCCAAGAGACCTGCTGATCTGATTTATATCCCGGACGTGATGGGAAGCTGTGAAGCTGCTAAAAAATTTGCTTATTGCAAAGAAGTTTGCAGATTGCAAATTTAATCTAATGTTCCACATTTTTGTTTGGTTAATAAAAATATTGTACATAGTTTTTGATTATTATTTTACTTTTATTAATTTTATATTTTCTTTATATATTGTGTGAATGTGTCCACATGACAGATTGTTATAATTCTAAATAAATGAAAAAAAAAATTCGAATCTTTTTTTTTTTAATGACCTTTCAGTATGGGCAGAGTTATTCGTGGTGAATTTATTTTAACCACCATCATGAGCCTAATTTTACGTCAGTTATCACGCACATTTATATTTTTTATTCATTTAACATTGAGGTTCAAATGTTCAACGTACATTTTTTTTTAACACTTCGTCACTTGTAATTCTATATGAGGTTATATATTTTTCAGTTTTCATTATACACCGTTCAATCACAACATATTAATCTACAGTGATGTTGGCAATGCATACTATTTTATAGTTTAATAACGGTCAAGATCATATTGCTTTCTGTTTGTTCAAGGGCATTCAAGGGCACAGACAGACTCTTTTATGCGTTCAAATAATAAAGCACAGTTACTTGATGTCAGAATTAATTGACAGTTACTTAAGAGGATCGATAGTTGATTTCGTTGATATGACACTTGAAATGAGTAAAGCTGATAAAGGATCTAGCAATAAGACAGCTACCCTTAAAAATATATGCAAAAGTATTTCGTTAACAAACGAGCAAAAAGAAATAAATTCAATAAGAGAAGGTTTATGTTTGATAATTATATATAATAATAATATAATCATAATATATATATATATATATATATATATATATATATATATATATATATATATGTGTGTGTGTGTATATATATATATATATATATATATATATGTGTATATATATATATATATATGATTATTATTATACTTAATAATCTTTGAATCATATTGTTTAGTTTAAATTACAAAAAAATGTTAATGATTTGAACTTTATAAAACTTTGCTAGTATATCATATCTTATAAAGAATACACTAATTGTAAATATATTATAAAAAAATAAAATGAAATAAATCCATTTAACAAATATTTTATCTCACTAATTTGTGTTATTAATTGTTGTTTTAAAAATAAAAAATAAATATTAAAGACAAAATTTAACAAGACCGACATAGAGATATGAACTGAATATATTAATAGCTTTCTATATACAGGCAATTGTTTTTCTGTATAAACAAGCACTGGAGAGTTTATTTTTAATAAAATGACACAATTATGTCGTTTCTTTTTTTCCACGATGCTTCAAATACAAATGATTACTTTTTTAATTTTTTGTATTCAATTTATTCGATAGAATTAAAGAATAAAACGATAAAAAACAAAAAAAAAAAAAAAACGATGAGATGGACAGTGTGTATGGAAATATTAAATATTTCACAAAGCATGCAAAATGAAAAAATAAATTGAGCTGTTTTTAAATTGAGGAAGAACGACAAAATAAAAATTGTATTTCCATAGGTGTCCCAATATTTAACAGGAATAAGAGTAGCTTTTTTTTCATTTTTGGTAATTAAAGTAGTTCGAATATTGAATACCACATCATTTAATGTCATTTGTGTAATAATTTGGTAAATTTACATTTTTTATATAAATATTTATTTTTTATTTGACTTATTATCAGTCTTAGAATTAGTCAGATTTTTTTATTCTTATTCTGTCCGTTCTTGTCAAACAAAGTTTATTATTATTGTTTATTGGGGAACTATTATAAATTAATAAAAAAAAATATTATACATTTATTTTCAGAAAAAAAATATTTGGTGTGGCATGCATGACACTAGCCAATCTTTTTTTATTTCTTAATGATATTTACAGCTGTATAAAATAAATGCATTTAGTAAATTTGAACATATGGATATAATGACGTGAAAACACTTGTTGAGAAACTACCCAATGGTAGCACTCTAATGATATGTCTACATTAGGAGGTCAGGGGGCCATCTTCTTTTCAGGCGCCTCGGAGGGTTATCAAGATTGAAGAGAAAGCAAGGTTATAAACGAGAGGGTTGGGATGATTCTGAAGTAAATTATGGAAGGATAGGTATCTGGATTGGGCCAGATCTGAAACATAAGAAACATTAAGGTCATTATGGATGATTTTATTTGTAATAAAGTAGGCAGCATTAAGGATTTTAGGAAGGATTTTGAATTGTAAGGATTGGATACGAGAGGAATTCGATAGTTTAGTGGAGCCCCATAGCTCAACTCTTTCTTCTTCTTTCTCCTTCACCCATTTGCCTCTCAGCAATATTTTGGTAAATGGTAAAATTAACCTCTTAAAAAATATATACCACCCCTAACTCGAGTCTGAGTTTAAAATTTCTCTTTTAGCCCTGTTAACATTTTAGAAAAACCTCTTAACGTAACTTTCTAAATTATCATCCAGATGATTTAAACATTTATCCTTAACGACGTGTTAAACTTTATTTATCCTAAATAAATTTTGTGATAAAATGGCAGAAAGTATTTTTTCACTACATTTATGTAATATTTTTTTTTTATCTGTTTATTGAGAAATAAACAGATAAAAAAAAGATTTTGCCACACTTAAGGGCACTGAGTACTAAGGCTGAGTGTGGCACATTCATACCATATATACAATACAAAAGAGAAATAAATAAAAAAAAGAAATATATAAAAAATAAAATAAAAAATATATGCATCTATATAACAAAGGCAAGAACTATAATAAACCAAGGAAATGTAACTTAGAGTTAAAATTAAATGAAATACAGAAATTCGTAGCAAAATTAAATAAATTATAAGTAATAGAAAAATATTCATACTTATGTAATATTAAAGAATAAATTATAATTTCTCGAGTCCATTATATTATAATTATTACATTTACCTCTAATTAATTAACATGAGATGCGATATTTTCACATGGTAATGTCAAGCAAAGGTAGCAATCGAACTTTAAGATCTAGGAGTCTAGATACCACAAAGAGTTCACCTATCAAGAAAAGGGCTAGACGCTCTAAAAAAAATACCCCACCAGCTACACCAGAGAGCTCAGTTGACGAAGTCGAAAATCAACCTGGCACATCATCACAAAATATGTCAACACAAGCTATATCAATACAAGGTACGTTAGAAGAATCGCCCTTTTTTACAGCTAATCCATTCCAAGTGTTGTCAAACACACAGAATGAACAAATGGAAGCAGTACCCATCCCTAGTGAACCTAAACCCCCACCAATATTCGTTAGAAACATAAAAAAATTTTCAATTAATGTGTCTACAATTAAATAATATAGTGGGCTCAGGTAAATACTTATGCCAAAGCCGCATTAATGACACGAAATTAATGCCTGACACCCCAGATACGTACAGAAAAATTGTCAAGTATTTATCTGACACTAAGGCGGATTATCACACATATCAGCTGCGCCAAGAGAGAGCGCTCAGGGTGGTGATCAGGAGATTACACCCATCAACACCACTGGATGCCATTAAAGAAGAACTAACTGAGATGGGGTTCCGTGTTCGCCAAATAGTGAATATATTCAAGGAAGATAGAGAACAGCCTGGCTCAAAAAATAAAATACCGCTCCCACTATTCTTCGTTGACCTTGACCGAACGCCCCAGGTCGAAGACATCTACAAGGTCACACGCCTTTACTACACTAGCGTTGTTGTAGAAAAGCCCTACACTAAGCGCGACATTGTACAATGCCATAACTGCCAGGCTTATGGTCATACGAAACGCTATTGCCACCACATTCCTAGATGTGTCCGGTGCGGTGATAAACATAAAACAGAGGGCTGCCAGAAGTCCAGAAGAACACCAGCTGTATGAGCTTTATGCCATCAAGGGCACCCAGCGAACCCTATTCCCTTTGCCGACCCATAATTTCCTACAATCCACTGCCGTGATAATCCAAACTTCTCCTTACATAATAGCAGTAGTTGCAGCATACTCCCCGCCTAAAATACCTATCTCAGAATCCCAATTAACTTACTTCCTTAACTCCTTAGGACACCACTTCCTTCTAGGTGCAGACTTAAATGCTAAACACCAGCAATGGGGAGCCAGAACCACAAATTCCAGAGGACGAACATTGCTATCTGCACTTAATTCCCATCACAGCAACATCCTCTCACCCAATTCTCCCACATACTGGCCAACAGATCCTAACCGCAATCCCGATCTCCTAGATTTTTTCATCCACAAAGGTCTAGGGTCCCTTAATTATAGCATTTCAAGACTTGATGATCTTTCCTCAGACCATAGTCCCCTAATCCTAACAGTCTCCACATCACCAATTCCCAAACCACCTCCACCTTCATTTATCAGGGGGCCAGTTAATTGGAACCTCTTCCGTCAAATACTGGATGATAATATTGACCTCAGAGTTTCCTTAAAAACACCTGCAGACCTAGATGAAGCAGTATATTCCATGACTACCTTGATCCAACAAGCAGTTTGGACTGCATCTTCACCTGATCCTTCTAAAAAATACCGCAAAATAAATCCTCTACCCCAAGACCTACTGGACCTTATTAATAGGAAACGATGCTCTAGGACCATCTGGCAAAGAACCAGGCATCCTGATGATCGGAAATCATATAACTATTATTCCAAGCAGGTAAAACAAAAACTGGCTACGTTTAGATCCCAATCCTATAATTCCTATCTTTCCTCACTATCTGCAAGTGATAACTCCCTCTGGAATGTAACAAAAAAAATCCTTAAATTCCAATCCATTTTCCCACCCCCTCCGCCGTGATGATGGTTCCTGGGCTTCGTCAGATGAGAATAGAGCAGAAGAGTTTGCTAAACATCTATCGTACACATTCACTCCTCATCCTGAACTCCATCCCTCCCATACTGCTGAAGTTAAAGAATTCCTCTCTTCATCGATTCCTCTCTCCTTACCTCCTACAGCCGTCAACCCCTCTGAGGTCAAATTCCTTTTAAAGAACCTAAAACCTCGCAAATCTCCAGGACACGATCTCCTTACTTCCCAGATCCTCAGACAACTTCCCAAAAAAGCAATTATATTCCTTACATATCTATTCAACTGTATCCTCCGCACAACCCACTTTCCCCTGGTGTGGAAACACTCCATAATTATCCTCTTTCCTAAACCAAGTAAACCTGTTAATTATACATCATCCTATAGACCGATAAGCTTACTTCCGATCCTTTCCAAAATCTTTGAGAAAATCCTTCTCAAACGCATCCTACCCATACTCGAATCCCACAATATCCCTTCCCATCAGTTTGGATTCCGCTCAAGACACTCCACTGTCCAACAAGGCCTTCGCGTTGTGGACCACATATCCTCTGCACTTGAAAACAAGCAATATTGCACTGGTGCCTTTCTGGACGTAGCTCAAGCTTTCGACCGGGTGTGGCACGATGGCTTGCTTTTCAAGCTCAAAACCCATTTACCTCAACCCTTGTACCTAGTCCTCAAATCTTACCTTTCAAATCGCTCCTTTCAAGTCCGCTGCGGCACTGAACTCTCCAAACATTATCCAATTGAGGCTGGTGTTCCACAAGGCAGTGTCTTGGGCCCAGTTCTCTATATCCTTTTCACCGCTGACATCCCTTCAAGTCCTGATACCTTCCTAGCAACATTTGCTGATGATACTGCCATCCTATCCTCCCACTCGGATCCTCTAATAGCGTCCCAGAACCTGCAAAGACACCTTTCCTTCATTGAGCAGTGGTGCAACAACTGGCGCATCAAAATTAATGAATCAAAATGCAAGTATGTAACTTTCACTCTTCGACGCAGATCCTGTCCGCCAATCCTTTTTAATTCAATTCCTCTTCCCTACTCAGACACAGTCCGATACCTTGGCTTCCTTCTGGACAAAAGACTGACTTGGAACCCACATACGAGACTTAAAAGACAAGAGCTTAACCGACGATTTGGTCAGCTATATAGACTACTAAACAGAAGATCTCATCTCTCAACAGAAAACAAATTATTAATCTACAAGACCATACTGAAACCTATCTGGACCTACGGACTTGAACTGTGGGGGACAACTAAATCATCGAATATCAAACGCATCCAATCCTTCCAGTCCAAAGTCCTTCGAACAATAGTCAATGCTCCATATTATGTCACGAACAAGACCCTACACCATGACCTTAACATCCCATATGTCCATGACATCATCCCATCCAGATTCTCCAACTTTCACCAGAACCTCATTCATCATCCCAATCCTCTAGCGCAATCCCTATCCAGCTCCGAGCATCCATACCATCCCCCTCGAAGGTTGAAACGGCAGTGGCCTCGAGATCTTTTGTAAATATGCCTTTGGAGTCCTGGCAATGGCCAGCTTCTCCACTCATGTCCTGAGCGTCTGTGGCTGTATTGCCCTCTTTCAGTCTCCACTGGCTTCTAATACTAGTGATGCGACTGGAAAAGTGGCACTGGGATCTTCCGGAGTCTTGCTTTGCCTTCCGCGTGTGGAGGTAAAAGCCTGGCTCGGAGATTCTTGGGCAAATGTATATATTGTATATAGTTATGATTGTGTTTAGAAGTTTTTATTTTATTTTATTTTATTTTATTTTTTTATTTTTTTTTATTTACCTTCTTCATCAGTATTATTTATTTACTTCTTATATTTATATTTATTTCATTATTATTTGTATATATTTTATGAATGAGAACTTTTAGCCTTAATGCTTATAGCCCTCCAGCAGTGGCTGATTGTATTATTATTCAATAAATAGATTTCAAACTAAAAAAAAAAAAAATTATATTATAATTTCTTTTTTACCTTAATATAGCCGTAGATATTTGTAAATATTTTTTTAATCACTTTTTTGGAATTAATAAATGGCAAATAGCTACGATATCAGGAATACTCGAATGATGAAACAAAGTGATTTTATTAATACATTGTACTGTCATTATAAATATAGGTATAGTTGAGAAAAACCAACAGTTTTACGGACTCATTTAACACTCAGTAGGAAAGAGTTTGATTGAAAAGAGGAAGAAGATTAATGATAGAATTTGTACCAAAACTTCCAGTTCCATCTGAACAAACCAAAGATAAGGTCCATTAAGTCCAAGGCGTCCGTCCTTCTTTGATTGAAGTCGGTTGATTTCTTGTTTATTGCCCATGATTGACCCTATCTGGTAGATTTCTTCTTCTCCTACCATGTTTAAAGGGAAACGATTCAACATTTAAACAACCAGAAATAAAATAGAATCATTACGATAAGATGTTAGATATTATATATTGCTATGTATTGTAAAGACCGCCGGTGGAATAATTAGTTGAAAGGTATAAACAAATAAACATTAAGGTAATTTAGGTATTACCTAAATATAAACATATTTAGGTATAAACCCAACATCTGGCGGTTGGGTACCTGACTGAGGGTAACCCATTAGGACAACCTTTTGTAAGTGGTAATAAAAACCCTTAAGGACCACCGACAAAGACCAACAACTAAGTGTTTAAAAAGGATCCCAAAAGACCTTTTCACACCTTCCACCAGAAATATGGAAATCTGTACCTGCTGCTTTACCTTGGCCTGGGGGAGAGGGCGTGGTCATCCCTTAGGCTGAGGAATATTCAACCAATCAGAGAAAAAGGATGCCAAAAGAGAGGGGGATGAAAAAAGGTGGGAGATAAGAACTTGGACGAAGACACTTCTTTTTGGAACTCGGAGGAGAGAGGACTTCTTCTATGGAACGCAGCTGAGGACAGCTGGATGAGGAGAGGCTGATAGAAGAGAGGCCTGATGTAGCTGCCCGGCCCTGAGGAGGTCCCTGATGTTTTCTTCTAGCTAGAGGATGTTTCCTTCGCAGATGCAGCCATGCCCATCACCTCTTCCAATTATATTAGATAAGTAATTTCCAATAGTTCGTTTTAAAGATGTTAAATATTTAATGGCAATGTAATCTTAAATTCCATCCATCTGAATCATGCCTTCACAACCAATTGTATAGTTCATTAGTTTTTGTAAATATAATGTATATAACATTCTTTCTCATCACTTGTAAATAAATATAATTTGTACATAAAAGTTATTTTAATCATGCCACCTATTTCTTTCATTATAAGCACAGGTAATGTTTGGTAATTAGAGAACAGATAAACACACAACAAGCCTTTGTGAGAAGTAATCCAATAAATTAATCAAGGACCAATATGTCAAATGACATAATTTGTTTAACTAATATTTTTACTAATTAATTCTGGATAATTATCTTCAATAATTACCAGTGGCATCCCGTTATCAAAATCTACTAATCAAAACCATTTTGATACGTAGCATTTTATGGCATCCCTTGTGGGGACTTACTATTCTGTTTTCTAATTACTAACCATTAATCATTTATTATTAATTGTTTTGTACTTGTATGTGGCATATTAAAATAATTACATAACATGATTCAGATGGATTGATTTATTTATATAGTTTATCTTTTTTAACTTTATTGAAAAAAAAAATAATAACAATTGCATCTAGTTGGTTATTCTTATAACTTCATTTTTAAAGTTTAATGTGTCGGTTTCTTTGCGAAGAATTGATTAAATAGTTAATTCGGTTTATTATTATAAACCTGAAATTTTGTTGAGTACATATTCGCTAATTCACTTTTTTAACAAAGATTTGTAACTTCGCGATGGATCCCTTAAAATCACGATCGGCCACAGATGAGGCAACAGTTATGGAATCACAGTCCCCCTTGACTGAAAGGATCCAAGCCATAATGGATGATCATTTTAAGAAATTACAAGTGGAAATTAGGGAAATCTTTGGTAGATTAGAAAAGAGAGCAGAAGATGGGGCAGACAACTTATGTAGGAACATGGATGACTGGGCTGCGAGCATAAGAGCAGATACAACCCAAACTAAGAAAAATATCCATGATAATGATGAAGAAGAAACAACCGATGCACTAACGAAGTCCATGAAAGAAGATAAAGTTAACGACATTGAAGAGACAGCTTCTGAAGAAATAGAAGACCATCATGAAATTGAACCCTTAGTAACTATGTCTTATATCAAGGAAGAGGGATTACCAAATATTTATGACGGTATAGTTAATTCTGATATTTGGTTCAAAGAAGAAGTGAATGATGAAAATAGTACTTCCTCTGACATTGGGAATAAAGAATTATATAATGAAACTGAGTCCTCTATAATTGTTAATTTAGATGTTTGCTTTGAAGAAGAAATATCTAATGAGCCTGAACTCCTAGAAGAAATAGTGGAACATCAGAAAAAAGAATCCTATTTCGAAGATACTGCAAAAGAAGTGAGACAAGAAGAAAATCATAGGGAAAATGAAACCCATCAGATTCAAACCTATAAAGGCATGCGGGTAAACATTTTAGGTTCAAATAATACTATATCAGCAGAGCAACCTACGGTAGTTTTAACACCAATAGCTAAAATGAGAACATTTATTCGGATTAAAGAATTAGGCAAATTAAAACGTCGGAAAAATTCGAGGGTAAAATGTTTCCTTTCAAAAATGAAAATGATTCCTGTGGAGCCAGAAAGCTACCTCAGGGGGAAGGTAAGAAAAAGGAATCAATTTTAATTACCGGTTGATCATTTGGCATTAAAAAAACAATAGAAAACGGACAATGGATATATATAGACGGAATTTTAAAGTAATAAAAGAGACCAAATACTACTTAAAAAGAATAACCAAAATTCATGACAAAACTATCATATTCTTTAATAAGAATAATTTTTACTATGATTGAAAAGTTATAATGACTTGCCATAAAATATTTTATGAAAAAATATATTAAACGTGGGAATAATAGTCCTGTTTGTCAGTGTAACACAGAGGGACAGGTAAAAAATTGTGACATTAGTCAATAAGGCTGCAAAGGCCTATCAGCTACCTGAGACCCACCAAGACAATTGTATATATGTAAAGAATTAACTTTAGTATTAAAATATTTGTATTGATGTGTAATAGTATATAGTATAATAACATAATAGTAAGTATTTGTAACATAATAAGTATTTGTAATTGGAATAGCATACGTACAAAGAGGAAATTATAGTTAGGTTTATCAACGTGTAAAAACATTGATAAATGCTAGGTTTAGCAAGAAACGCTAATTTAATAAAACTAGCGCTATACCTCCTTGAAGTTGCCAAATTGCGCGGTAGTCTTTGTCCCATTCCAGAGGGCAAAAAGGGGTTTTTTAGCGTCCCTTCCGTTGACGAGCTAATGGGTCCTGGCGAAACCATCGTCAGGTTACCCATTCTGGATACTTGTAAATAGATTGTATATGGTTAGTTGTAAATATGATTTTGTAAATAGGGTGGTAGAATTTAATAACCAATTTTGAGGGCTGAATGGAAGGAATCTCAGGCTAAATCGACCAAAGTAAATTTAATTTAAGTATTCATACTATCTTATGATAATAGTTAAATTAAAGTAGAGGTAAAACCTTTTTAATAATAGATTTGTGTTACTAAACTTTTATTAGAAAAGAAAAAGGGAAGGACCGAAAATAAATCATTATTAAATAAAGGGATAAAACTTTTCATTTTAATTTAAATGCATAGTGGGCCAGATTGATGGGAGTAAGATCTAGTTATAATTATGTTACCGAATATTGCCGTAGTTCAAAGTTAGCGCAGACGAGCACCCCAAATTAACTTCTTAAGAAAAATTGGACCATTTTGTTTTTAATCCTGATAGGATTTAGTTTAAAGGAATAGGGAATAGTTACCCTCAACTAGGAGTAGACATAGGTCCTCCTCATCACCCGCAGGGTTGATAAATTTTATATAAGGGAGAACCCTTTTGATGGAATAGCTGTAGTGCATCCATTCATCACTAAGTGTGATGATAATAATAATTAGGAGAAGATAAAGAAATCTTCTATAACTATACCTCCAGAGTACTGAGGTAGTATGTGTATGGATCCAGAAGTTAAAGATTTAAAAATTATAATGGTAAATGGGGCTGAAGTAATATACTTCATTCATTATGATGTGCACATGACTACATTTGAGGCAAATTTAACGGTTTATAGCGGCCACGTGTAAGGAATGGATGATTCATTCATAGTTAAATCATAATTGAAAATCATAAGATAGGAATTGAATAGTTTTTTGAGTAAATAAAATATTAATAGGTCATTGAGAAAACGAAGTCGCCTGAGGTTCATTCACTATTTCAGCAAAATATATAAGCATCCCGATAGTGACACTAAAATGTTTTTCACGAACATTTGCCAGCCCATTGTTTAAAAAACAAGTTGTGACTTCTCCTTTTGGAGAGCTAAAGAATATATGATTTGAAAATTTGTGAATGAAAATTAAAGGACTGTTGTAATGATGAGAATGCTATGAGCTTCTAGACCAAAGATATGACATTAAAGCTTAAAGGTAAAAGCTGGTACAAACCACTTAGAAACTAAGGTAAAATTTTTGTTTTTGTTATAACGGTTGCCACACAAGGTAGTTATACTAAATGAATATATATGTTGTGTTTATTACAGTCAGTGTATAAACAAACCTTCAATAAGTGAACCAGAGGAATAAATGAATTCCTGTTTTGACTCATTTTGTTAAAGACTCTTTTTTGAGAGTATAAATAAAAATCATAGAAATAGTGTAAATATAAAGTGAATGTTAGATATTCAAGGCAATCACACTATAAAATGTTGTTTGAATGATATTTCAGTAAACAAGGAAGAAACATAGTTGAATGAAAGGTTCAAAATTATTGTAATTAATATCATAATGTATATTTATGTTTTGTTTTGTGTTACACTAAACAGAGAGATAAACTATAAAGAACTAAGAGTAGTGGTATTGATATATTGCAGAATTGAGAAATTTGAGATATGTAAGTAAAATTGAATTACTGGTTGTGTAAAAGCATATTTTTTCAGTATTTCCAGTAGTTAATGTATAAGTCTGTGTATATTTGAGTTAAATCTCATCCTATATTGTTTATAAATAAATGTTTACTTTTCATTCTGAGATCAGATAGAGGAAGCCTATTGTAAAGGTATTGATGTATAATATTTAAAGAAAAAATCCAATAAACTTCAGTTTATTTATTTTTTCTTTTCCCCAAGACTAGGAGAATGCTATGTATTGTAAAGACCGCCGGTGGAATAATTAGTTGAAAGGTATAAACAAATAAACATTAAGGTAATTTAGGTATTACCTAAATATGTTTATATTTAGGTATAAACCCAACATCTGGCGGTTGGGTACCTGACTGAGGGTAACCCATTAGGACAACCTTTTGTAAGTGGTAATAAAAACCCTTAAGGACCACCGACAAAGACCGACAACTAAGTGTTTAAAAAGGATCCCGAAAGACCTTTTCACACCTTCCACCAGAAATATGGAAATCTGTACCTGCTGCTTTACCTTGGCCTGGGGGAGAGGGCGTGGTCATCCCTTAGGCTGAGGAATATTCAACCAATCAGAAAAAAGGATTGCCAAAAGAGAGGGGGATGAAAAAAGGTGGGAGATAGAGAACTTGGACGAAGACACTTCTTTTTGGAACTCGGAGGAGAGAGTACTTCTTCATGGAACGCAGCTGAGGACAGCTGGATGAGGAGAGGCTGATAGAAGAGAGGCCTGATGTAGCTGCCCGGCCCTGAGGAGGTCCCTGATGTTTTCTTCTAGCTAGAGGATGTTTCCTTCGCAGATGCAGCCATGCCCATCCACCTCTTCCAATATATATTAGATAAGTAATTTCCAATAGTTCGTTTAAAGATGTTAAATATTTAATGGCAATGTAATCTTAAATTCCATCCATCTGAATCATGCCTTCACAACCAATTGTATAGTTCATTAGTTTTTGTAAATATAATGTATATAACATTCTTTCTCATCACTTGTAAATAAATATAATTTGTACATAAAAGTTATTTTAATCATGCCACCTATTTCTTTCATTATAAGCACAGGTAATGTTTGGTAATTAGAGAACAGATAAACACACAACCAGCCTTTGTGAGAAGTAATCCAATAAATTAATCAAGGACCAATATGTCAAATGACATAATTTGTTTAACTAATATTTTTACTAATTAATTCTGGATAATTATTCTCAATAATTACCAGTGGCATCCCGTTATCAAAATCTACTAATCAAAACCATTTGAAACGTAGCAATATTATTAGTATTAAATACAATTATAATTTCGTATTTTATAGTTAAAAATTAAAACATTTTGTTTTATAGAACTATTTTTAAAAAATTAATATAAGTAAATAGAAAATGGCGGTTCTACTCCCACAATTTGCGGAGCATTTTCAGCCTTTGCATCATAGACTATTCTTACCTTAAACACTTAGCCAGGATAATTATTGTTACTATTTTATTAACTTTAATCCCAATCCCTCATTTATTTTAATATAAATCCGTATATCTAATCCTTAATCCTATCTTTTATGATATTTACAACTGTATTAAGAATTAAAATACATTCAGTAAATGTTATTACAATAAAGCTATATTTTTATTACTATTATAAGTTTTCAAGTCATTGTCCTAAGTTTTAGAGTCCGCTTATTTTTGTAAAAGCATTTTGATTTATATTTAAGTAAAAATGAAGAGACATTGAAACATTGAAAATAAAACAATTAATGAAGAATTGAGAGGGCTAATATCAATGACGAACATCTGTCAGTTTTAAAAAGTTGATAAAAGGCCAATTTTATGTAACATAACATATATGTAAACCAATTCTAATGATTTTTTTTTCATGATTCAACTTGAACAATATTAAAGAAAATCATCACAAACAGTTTGAATTGAATCTATAAAACAACAATTAACCTTTTTTCCACTTTCCAAAAATAATGTCCTTCTTTGATCTGAAGTCACTCAATTGTACATTTAAAAAAATATATATTTCTTTGGGTGAGATTAAATTTGAATAAATTCCCATTGTTTGTTAATTCGGTCTAGTAACTTTCTGTTTCGCTCTTGTTTATTCACATATTTTCAATCAGCCTATTGATTTATTTTAAAACTAAGCCTACATTATCGGAATAATAGTTTAATTAATTTCATCTCCAATTCTCAGTGATTGTATAATTGATAAATTTATTCTTTTTATTATAGATTGACGAAAATCGTTCCCTTGAATTTTTATTTTTGATTAACTACACGGTAGTTACGGATTAACTACAATTAACTGACACAGTATCAAAGAAATATACAATTATCAAACTGCATCTGGTAATGTTTCAAATTGAGATTCAACCCATCCTGTTTCAAGTATAACGTACTATGAGTACGTTATCTAATAGCAAGCAAGCTATAGTTAATTCTATGTTACTTTTCTATCAATTCATACGTATAAAATGCGCTCACATTTATGGATTGTCACATTTTAATAGTAGTTATATGAACACAACCATGATGTATTTATCAAAACAAACCTACTTTTTATATAGAAGGTACATTATCAGATATACCAGCGTTTTTTCAGGAAGTTATATTCGGATTTAAACTTGATTTATAAATTCTCCAGGAGTTTTCCTCGGTTTAATCGATTTCTAAACAAAAACCTTCCGCAGAGATATATTTTGCAGAAAAACGGAAATTACTTCTGGTAGAATAAAGGACAGAAATGGAGGAGGAAAAGAAAATACAGTTGTTTTGGGGTTGAGTTTCAACCAAATATTATTTATTGAATTACTTGAATCTTCTAATAAAATCATTACGGAAATTACATAGAACTTTTTCATCTTTGATTATTTGCTTTTTTTATTATTTTTTGTTCCTATAAATATATTTGAATCCATATGCATAAAATTAAAAGAAACTTTTATCTCAAATATTTCTGTATACCGGGAGGCTTGCTCACGCGGGTCGACAGAAGGCGTTGCTATACTGGTCAGAAGAGATGTCCCTTCGAAGATCATCACGAACCCAGTGGAACCTACTGAGGGAACTCACATAGTCACAGTAGACGTGCGATTTAAACATCGGTACAGGTTCACCTGTGTCTATAGGAGACCGAGGGCGGTTCTCAAGTCAGTAAAATTACTACTACAACACGCCCAGGCAAGAAGTCGGTATGTTGTCCTTGGGGACTTCAATGCTCGACACACCTCCTGGCTGTGTGGTAGTAACAACCCATTGGGCACGTACATCACAAAGACCAGGCTCGCCGTCTTCCACCCGGGTGTTCACACCTTCAGGCATGCAGCCCGACCTGAGTGGACCTCTACGCTAGATCTTCTACTCACCAGGGATCTGCACACCATCACGGATTGCCACGCACTACCGTATGGACCCTCAGATCACCGGCCGGTGCTATACACATTTGAGGGCACACCCGCCACTCCACCCGCGAGCAAATATCTGCTTCATAAAGCCGATTGGAAGAGATACAGATCTTGCGTTGAGGAAACACTACCAGCAGTTACACCATGCAGAACCCGAGATGAGGTGGATAATGCTGTAAATGTCATCACCACCACCATCCAAGCCTCAGCCAAACGGAACATTCCCACGTTTGCTCCACAGCCCAACGCCATCAGAAGACCTCCACGGCACATCCTAGTTCTGATCAGACAGCGAAACAACCTAAGGAACGTTTTCCAGCGCACTCGTAACTACAGCTTAAAACCGGCCATCAATGCGATGACCCGGCAGATAGCAAGACTTATGAGCGACTGGAAGACATCACTCTGGCACGAGCAGTTACGAAGGACTCATGACGATTACCGTCAGTTCTGGCGACTTGTCAGAACCTTCGTTAGTAAGAAAAGAAGCGTGCATCTGACATCAGGAGACGCGCTACTAACAAATGGGGAACAGGCTGAACACCTGGCGAAAAGTTATGCAGCAAGGGATGCTGAGCGAACTAGAAGCTCCCCACCGGTGCAGCAGAGATCATCACCTGGACTCACTGAGAAGCCCATATTCTGCAATTTTAACCAGCTTGAGTCTGTACTACGACGTATCAAAGGAAACAAGGCGTCGGGACATGATGATATCCCGTATGTTCTACTGAAGATGCTCCCAAGGAAGGGTAAAGCCTTCCTTCTGAACATCTTTAATTCATGCTTGCGGATATCTTACTTCCCTACAGTCTGGAAACATGCCATTGTAGTGCCACTACTCAAGCCGGGGAAGAAAGGAGACATGACTGACCACTATCGCCCGATCAGCCTCCTCCCGCACGTCAGCAAAGTCTTTGAGCGATTGATTCATTATCATCTCCTGAGTCACTGCAAGGAAGAGTACGTTATACCACCAGAGCAAACCGGTTTCCAACGCGGAGTCGCCTGTGAACATCATCTGGCTAAACTTCAGGCACACACCATAGAGCATATGAATCACAACAAAGCTACGGCACTCATCTCGTTGGACTGCAGCCAGGCCTTTGACTGCGTGTCTCACGCGCTGTTACTTCGAAGACTGGAAGAGTACAAATTCCCAGCCCCGCTATGTCGTCTGGTCAGAAGCTACCTCAGTGGAAGAACTTTCGTCGTAAGAGTTGGTAATGACTATTCGAACCCAGTCGATACAACGTTTGGAGTACCTCAAGGGTCTGTGTTGGGGCCATTACTGTTCGTCGTTTTCACGGCGCCAGTAGTGGCACTTAAACATCCAGAAGCGGTGGTAGCAGCCTATGCTGACGATATCGCAGTCTATGCATCCAGCCTTAACGCAGAGAGAGCTCTCATGAAAGCACAGAATGCCACAGATACCATCGTCAAGGAGCTTGAGAAGAACGGCGTACAGGTAAATCCTAATAAGACCGATGCCATAGTGATGTCATTTCAGCAAGGAAAGAAGCCCCTGCCCACTCACTTCACCATTGGTGGAGTGGACCAGCGGATCTCCAACTCAGTCCTCTACCTAGGCGTGACTCTGGATAGGCACCTCACCTTTACTAGTCACGTCAACCAGAGGCTCAAGCTGGCTCGGAAAAAGGAGTATAGGCTCTACCATCTGCTAAAGTCGCCGCAGCTCTCGTTGAGACTAAAACTGCAAATCTACAAGGCGGTCATCAGGCCTACGCTGCTCTATGGTGCACCGTTGCTCCGCCACCTGTATAAGTCCACGCTCAAGAAACTCCAGAGTTATCAAAACTCCATCCTTCGGCGAATAGTCAGAGGTACCACCCTGCAAAGGGCAAAGAATGTAAAGATCCGAGAGGAGCTTCAGCTCCCATCGGTGCCTGAGTTCATAGGCCGAAGCCACGTCAAATTTTTCGATGGGCTGAAGGTCTGTGCTAGCCCGCTTTTCCAGGAAATAGTACCGCCGCCCAGACCTGGGAGGTGGCAAGGTAAAGTCCCCTTGGTTGATGTTCTCGCCGAGGGAAGGGGTTTGGACTCTGTAGTTCACACCCACTAACAATAATATAAATAATAAATTAATGCAGGGCGGTCCCTCCACGCCCAGTGGTATAATAAAAGGCCTCTGGCCACAGATGCAAAGAACGCATACAGCGTGCAGAGCCCTCTTAACTTAAAATGCCCTTGGGCAATAAAAGGAAAGTTGAAAATTTATGTATATATACATTTATATACACACTGAATTTATTCAAGAAATTCCTGGGGGGTAGGAAAAAAAAAAAAAAAAAAAAAAAAAAAAAAATCTCAAATATTTCAACTTTAAATTTTACTAAGGAAATTCTTTGTTAACTCGGATGAGGAGGCATTCTTAATTCATTCAATTAATTAGTAGTTATATTGTTTGGAATAAGATGTGTATATACAGCTTATAAAATGAAATAAATGTTTTTGAAACTGTAATGGTAATAAACAATTTCTGGACACGTTTTGATTGTCATTAATGAAAATTAATTCTTAATCCCGAATATAATCATTTGATCACACCATGCAATAAAACACTCAAATTGCAAACTTTCTACTTGGACGTACTTCCGATATTTTGCGTACGAAGGAAAATAAAATTTTAAATGCAATATGCATAATTTAGAAAGTGTATAAGATGTATGAAAAAAATTCATTTGAACATTGAAAAAAAACTTTGATGAAACATACGTAAGCCTTTATTTATACACTTTTACATATAAAAATAATTTTTTGATATTACTAAATATAACAAAACAAAAGAACTTTAGCACATTTGTAGATATGCTGTAATTACTTTCTACTATTTAATTACATAAAAATTTGTAAATATATTTTTGTGATTTAATTGTTACTTTAAATGTTTATTTCTTTTCTTTATATTAATTGTAATCATAAGTTACCTTCTAATTTATTATTATTTCATTATTTTTATTTACTCCTTATGTTTTAATTTATTCTAATACGCTAAGCCCGACGATCTTTTTTTCATTTGCAAAAAGAGAAGAAAAAATCAATTTTCGTTAAAAGCTGTTTCTGCTGATTTTATTTTTGAATGTTCAAGTTGAATATATATATATATATATATATATATATATATATATATATATATATTTATTTATTTTTTTTTTTTTTTTTTTTTCCGTTGGCGCTACAGACCATGAAGATCATACATACAGAGATATACAGACCATATATAACCATATATATATATATATGTATGTATATATATATATATATATATATATATATTTTTTTTTTTTTTTTTTTCAGTTGGCGCTACAGACCATGAAGATCTTTGTCCGCGAATGTGGTCTCCTAGACCACATCCCGATTTCCGATTTAAAGTACGGAGTGGGACCATCAATCCTGCCTCACATACCCGAGGGGAGGGGAAGAATTTCGGGCTGCGTGACTTTTCCTTGGTGGACGGTCACGGTTATATATATATAGGCTCACAGTGAAATTGACACACCTCATAGAGAAATAGAAAAAAGACTTAAATGGTTACAATAAATTAATAAAACCAAAAACCCTTCACCAGATTTATTTATAATCTCATTTTTACAAACTAATAAAATTAAAATATTTAAATATCATTATTTTTTTAAAAAAGGGGCCGGTATAGCAGAGTGGTTAGCCCTCTATACTAGTAAAGCAAAGATCGAATCCCGACCCTACTTCCCACTATGGCTGGTTCCCGCGGGAAGTTAGACTATAATAACCCCTTAATTATGGAGGCCTACAGGTATAATACTTGTAAGAACAGGCTATACAATTTCTAAAAAATTAAAAAAAAAATCATAAGTTTATCTCATCATCAAAATTATATACATATACCTTACTTCTAATTAAATTTAAATGATATTAATTTATTCCAATGCCTTGTAATCAAGCTATTATTTTCTACCACTCTTTTCAATTTCTTTGCAATGGAGTCGACCAATTTTTTGGTGATTTCGGGCTTAGCTTATTCCATTCTTCGAGGAGATATTTTTTTAAATCATCTTTGAGAGAAATGTCTATGTTTTCTAATGTCCACCTCTAATTTTGTCCATAGGTGTTCTTTCACATTAAGATCTGTTGGCTGCAGTGGTGTTTTTATGACTTTGGGACAGTTATAAAGTAGGCATTCCTTAACTAACAAAGAGTGTTTGGGGTCAATATCCTGATAAAAACAAAATTTGTGTTTAAGCCCAAATTTTGCATAGTTTCTTTTCAAAATATCTATGTAAACATGTTTATTCACTATATCATGTGAATGTTTTCACAATAAGGTGAAGATTTTCTTCACCAGAAGACGCCATGCAACCCCACACCAAGATAACATAACAAAACTAAGAACAATAAAAGAACCTAAGAAAATAACACTTCACTAGAACATATATATATATATATATATATATATATATATATATATATCTATGTAAACATGTTTATTCACTATATCATGTGAATGTTTTCACAATAAGGTGAAGATTTTCTTCACCAGAAGACGCCATGCAACCCCACACCAAGATAACATAACAAAACTAAGAACAATAAAAAGAACCTAAGAAAATAACACTTCACTAGAACATATATATATATATATATATATATATATATATATATATATATATATATATATATATATATATATATATATATATATATATATTACAATAAATAATTGTTTTTAATGCAATATAAATTGATCTGATTAATGTTTAATTATTAATTGGTTGATGATCTTAACTGAATTTTTAGCACATTTTGAAATATCTCACTCAGCTTAAAAGTAAGCATGTAATGGAATATATTACTTTTTTAGTTTATAAGATATTATAAATATAATCATTACTACTTGAAAACTCTTAACGTCTACTGATTGTTTGATTGTGCTGAGTTTATTCAGCTTAACAGTACCTTTACAACTCTCCTCTGCTTGTACATTTACAACGGCACAAAGCAATATTTTTTAATCTTTTCAATTTTGTATGTAAAATTTGACGTCTAAAATGAACTGTAGATCATTCCTTTTATTAGTAATTTTAAAACTAAAATATTTTTTCTATGAAGATTTAGCTAAGACGATCTTATAACATGAAATCAGTTTTTTCATTGATTTCGTTTTCTAAAATTCATATTCACATTGCCGAAAATCCCTATCAAAACAGTTGACAATTAATATTATTGAACACCGTATTATTACTTTTTACCGTTTACTTTTTACTTTCACGTACTTTTATATAAATAAACACTTATTAATGTTTCATACTCATTATCTTATTGCCACAATGAAAAATATTGTTTTTATATACATCAGATATTATCTATATAAAAATATTGTTTTACAGAACTGTCATAGATTAAAAAAAATAAGAATTAAACATCTCTAGGAAGCGCTCCAAAAAGGGTGTTGCGTAGTCTGAGGAGAGAAAACGTAAGCACGCGGAGATCATGAGAGGAATATGGGAGAAGAGGAGGCAGATGAAGAGGAAGCATTAAATTCGTGGTATTCGCATGGTCTTTAAGGCCTGTTCGTATGAAAAAAAAAAAAAAAAAAAAAACATCTCTAGGACATTTTTTTACATTAACTTAATTTTTCTTATCTATATTGTATTTCGCTATCTATATGTTACTGTTATAATAAAACCTTTATTTTTTTTCTTAATCTTTATTTATATATTTATTACTATAAGCAATTCTACATTAACTTTATTATTTATTTATTCCTTTTGATGTTTTTATATTTTATTGATTAATCCTTGATAATCAATTAAGTTTTCTTTATGTTTCTCAGATATAATATTTTTCAAAATTGGTATAACCTACTTTATAAATTACACTTAGTTTATCTCAGTTATTTATCCTATCCTTCATATTACTGATATACTTATAACAATATAATATAAAAGTATATAAACCTAGTTTAAAATTAGAATTATCATACATTAAAAAAAGAAAAAATAATAATATTTTCAGTTAGACCTCGGGTTAATAGGCCATTGTATAAACTTGTTTATCATTTTGCAATATTTTATTCATTATACTTTTGGTTATTATCATTGCCTGTATATACTTTATTTTAACAATTGAATGGTTAATTTATGCTTAGTTATATTTTTTGTTCTGTTAAATTAAGTAATTTCTTAACATATGTGTTATTATTATTTTTATTTATTATTGGCTGTACTCTATTTATTATTGTGGTATATAAATGTTATTAATGGTTTTTATTTGTATGAAAAAAAATTTACACTGTATTTATAATATTCTTATATATCAACTTAGTGGCACTAAGGATAAGATATTTTACAGGATTAATTATTTGTACTTCAGGACAATTTGAATACAAATGAAAATTCAACACTCTTTTAAAACGGGTATCTTTTCTGGTACATTTGGTGAGTATTTTTTGTTATGTTTACTTTGTGCAATCTTATTATATAAAGTGTAATCTAATTATATATTGGACTATTTTTTCAAATTTCAATTTTTATTTATGGTCACGGCTGTTTTTTTAAGTTGTATTTTTACTGAGAGAAGTTCATATTTTATTATGTTAATTTATGTGAAAATTATTTCATCGAGATAGATTCCATCTCAATTAATTGAAATACACTGACATATTTTACATGCATACAATTGTCAATTTTTTTTATTATAATGATATAAAATAAAATGATTTCCAACGTTAAATATAGAATTACATAAAATATTAGGACCAAATAATAACGTTGACAATAACAAAAGTTTTTACATGAAGGAAGTACCAATGGACAATTTTTAAAGCGAACGTAATAAAATTTTTTAGCCTAGCAAAATAACATGAAATTTTGTTATTTTTCTCGTTAATTATTAATAAGTTAATTCTTTCGGAAAAGTATTGATTAACCGTTCCATTGATTTGGTGCGCATGAATACTTAACCGTTTTAATACTTTTAATAATGAGGCACAAAAAGTGGCGATTGATTATTCGAAAAATCATTTATTCATTACCGGATTTTCGTCAATTCTTTTGAGTGTTATAACATATAATCTGTAGAACATTTTTTTTTTAAAATTCATAAATATATATATTTAGATATATTATTTCATTCAATTTGTATAAAGTCAGCACATTGAAGGCAACGCCCTGCAGATAAGATGATTAAACGCCGGTTAAGCAGCAACTTCATTACCTGCTTCAGTATGTGAGTGTGTAAAACAATATATTTAATGGCTTCCTGATATTTAAAGTATAATACATCATTCAATGAATAATATGCATTGATAAAATTAGTATCAATAAGCCATATGTTCTTTATAACTTCAAACACAGAGAAAGTGTGTTTTATGAAAAAAACAAATGTAAATTTAGTTAATACTAATACATTATCATTATTAGTAATTAATATCATCATTTAATTATATTTTTGTAATATCTTGTGACTGAAAACTTTTCGAAATTCTATGAGCCATGTACAACGCCCGCTTAGCCTAAACTTGTTAAAAGCAAAAAGTTATAACTTCAACATTTAAATCATCATACTTTAGAATGTTTGAAATAGAACCTTTAACATTGGGACTTGATTCTCAGCCCTTTACAGATAAGAATCAAAACCACAAATCAAAACATAATTTTTCATATAGCTGTTATTAAATTAAATCATTGTTTTACTTTAACGATTTAATATGCATTAAATTATTACAGGTCATATTCATCAATAGTAAAAAATTAATAATTCATTAATAATTATTTTAGTTTACTGTTGTAAATACCTCGTGAAAAAGATCGTGTTGAAAAAATACTTTTTTTTTTAAACATCGAGTCCAAGACTTGATATATCAGTACATTCCTGTATCGCACCAAATTGATTCATAACTATTAATCTATTTATTTTCGAGATTCAGTATTTAATTACATTTTTTTAAGCCTGATAGAAACAGTTCAATTCGTCAATATTGCTTGATTTAATTTATTAAATAAAGATTACAGCTTGGCATTATATGTTTTAGAAAGTATTACAACATTCTGTGACAAATTCGTTAAAAAATACTTTTTTTGAAATTAAATAATATTTTGAGTTACCTGAAATGCGAGCTTGTTGAATCCGTTCGGGACGTGAGTGTCCCTGTCCAAGAAAACGCAGGCAGTGTGCTCCATTGAAGAATAGGTGTAGTTGACCTCTCCGTGGCAGAGGAACACAGGAATACTGGCGACTACGATTACAATCCACGTTACAAGAATGGCAGTGATAGCGTTCTTCTCTGTTCTTACTGACATGGATGCTATAGGATGGACCACCGCCAGGAATCTGTCCAGCGACATGAGAACCAGAGTATAGACACTGGCATAGGCTGTTACCACGATGAGGTACTGGACCATCTTGCACCAGACGTCTCCAAAGGGCCAGAATGGAAGGATGTAATCAGTAGCGGTAAAGGGGACACAGAAGATGATGAAAAGGAGATCGGCAACGGCCAAATTGATGATGAGAAGGTTGGTAGTACTCCGCATCTGCTGGTTGGCCGCTACGACAATGACAACCAGAGCGTTGCCGAAGAGGCCGAGTACAACGATGAGGCCGAAAAGGATGGGTACAACGATGGAAACGATGTTTTCCATGACCATGACTTCGGGCTCTTCCTCGCCCAGTATCTGGAAGGAGACATTGCCGCAGAAGGACACTTCGGTAAGGTTGTCGGTAAGGTTGGCGCAGCGGACGTAGCGGAGCGCGGGGAAGCCAGGCCCCGAGAAGGGCGGAGCTCCTGACATGGCTGAGGCTGGCCTCCTACTGCCGCCTCCCACTACCGCCGCCTCCGCTACCGCCGCCTCCACCACCGCCGCTCGAGTCTGCGGCCTCTCGGCCCAGTCTTGTAGCAGTTCGCCCTCCTCTGTCATATACTTTAATTAGAAATTCATCTAGCCTCCACTGATTTCAATGCCTCAAAAGTCTAACAAGATATGTTTATTATTCGAAAGAGAGTGATTATTTTGAATGAAAGTGATATCCTGCATTCTATAATATAATAAATACCCATTAATAATAATAATGGTGGTCCCCAGGACTCGCGTCATTCGCACCGTGAGGAAAAGTGTGCCAGCCTATATCTAACATACACTTTATTGGCAAACACTCTGGCAACAGTTTGCCTGCTACAGATCGACAAGGTTTCAATAAAATTTGTAACAGAAATTTTATAGTAAGTATCTTTTAATTAATTTTATAATGATGTAGAGATGGTTGACCGTTGATACAATATGAGAAGGAGTTAGTCGAGGGTGCGGTCAAATAAATAAAAAAATTAAAATATACAAATTATTTTAATTTTTGCCGACGATTCGACCCACTTTGCAGGTCGTCTTCAGGGCTACAAAAGATACAAAACATGTTGAAAATAAAAAATAAATATAAGTATATATAAAATACGAAGAAGTTGTCAGATACAGAAATAAAATATGGTACTATATCTCTGATACCATCTTTTATTTCTGTATCTGACAACTTCTTCGTATTTTATATATACTTATATTTATTTTTTATTTTCAACATGTTTTGTATCTTTTGTAGCCCTGAAGACGACCTGCAAAGTGGGTCGAAACGTCGGCAAAAATTAAAATAATTTATATATTTTAATTTTTTTATTTATTTGACCGCACCCTCGACTAACTCCTTCTCAAATTAATTTTATAAGTATGAGCGATTATCTTAAAAATAGTAATTTATTTATCATCACCATTGCATTTTGATTTCTTTTTTTCAATAATCATTATTGTTTTAAGTTACAACCTACAAATACACGAATTTTAAATTCAAATGTTTTAAGATTTGTTTTCTTGAACACAAGTATATTTAAAAATCTAAAAAAAAATATAGGAATAATAGGGTACAGGTATATAAAAGAGTAATACAATAAGTATAGGTATAATTCAAAAGTATAAGTAGATTATTTGAAAATAATAGTTCATTTATTGATATAATATCATTAATTCTGTTCTGTTAGTTGTAAAAAAGAAAATGAATGGCACTATCGGTAATATTACATTCAACCTATTTTATAACAATCATAAAACATATAGCTTCTAATTTCTTTTTTTTATTTCAATTTCTAAATCTGTGAATATAATTTAAGAAAACTATATGAAATTGCACTTGATTTTTTCGTGTATTTTCTTTAGAAATATGTTTCATTATGTTCTATTCGTATTTAATTATTTTTATTGATACACTTAAGTTACTATTAAATTCTTACTTGCCATAGTATAAATACTGTTATTAATCTCATTTTGATTTTATTTAATCAAAAAATAACACGAAATAAAGAAAAATTCACACTTCCGCGATTTCTGTGGAAATACACAAACATTCAAGAGGAATATATTCATATAGGAAAGTGGGAGGTTGCTGACAATTCGGGAGAGAAAGGTCCTAAGGAAAATAAACTGCCTGAAGAAAATATATGACCAGTGGTGAATAGAAAAAAAAATCACGTGCTCTATGAGCTGTTTGATTATGACGATGTTGTAGTCACTGTCAAAAGGCGCCGGCTCAAATGGCAAGGCCTTTTTAGGGAAAATGGAGGAGGATAGGTTACCGAAGAAACTCCTCCATAACCACCAGGAAGGAGCACGTCTTAGGGAAAGACCCCGGCTACGGTGTATCAACGACTTAAAAGAAGACCTCAACCGTATGGATTGGAAAATAATAGCTGCCGATAGGGAAGCTTTTTTCTAAAGCCTCAGTCCGTTAAAGGGACTGTTGGACAAATTAATAATAATAATAAAGAATGAAGAGAAGAATAGTTGGGGTGATCAGTCAAATAAGAAGGCAAAAATAAATGATAATATTTATTTTGACATTTGCCGTCGTACCAGATAACACGGTATGAGAAACATATGTAGTGTAGGTAAAAAAATTAAAGTAAAATGAAGTTGTTAGAATAATGACAATAGTAAGAACTAATAATAATAATATGCAAATAAACTATAAATAATAATATGATATATAATAATAATATAAACTAATAATAATAATATGCAAATATGTATACATGAAGTCTCAGTCCTTAATGGCAAAACTCTGGAGGGTGATTCTAGACAAAGTCTTCAACAAAATGT
This sequence comes from Nezara viridula, assembly GCA_928085145.1. NCBI lineage: Eukaryota > Metazoa > Arthropoda > Insecta > Hemiptera > Pentatomidae > Nezara > Nezara viridula. Next base: position 141,842,836 of record OV725077.1, on the reverse strand, counting down.
TCTTTTGATGCACGGGCTGATTCCGAATGAAAAAGAAGATAAGACTAATTTTGTGTTTTTCTTAAGGTAGTCACGGTTTTTTATTAAATGAGAAGAAATTTCTCAAAAACTGTGCAAGATAATTAAGTATTAAATACACCTTCTTAAATCTTAAAACTAGACAATTATTTTTAAGATAACAGAGATTAAATTTACTAAGGCCGATGATAAAAGGGACTTTTGCATGTCTGATACGGGCGCTGTACAGAGATATGCAGCTCGTACTGTAACTGCTGCAGCAGAGCGGCCATATTATACCTCCAGAAAGTCCCTTTCATTATTAACATTACTAACTTTAATCTGTTGTTTCGAAATTCTATTGTACTTAAAACTAAATTATCTTGAACAGTTTTTGATCAATTTTTTCTTATTTAATAATAACCGCACTACCTTAAGCAGAACACAAAATTGTTCTTATTTCCTTTTCCGTTCAGAATCCATTCATGCATTAAAAGAACATACACCTTTTTTGTTAGAAACCTTGTCTAAAACCACCTGCCAGAGTTTAGCCATTAAGAAATGAGACACCTTACATAGTTTTATAGAATTGCGAACCATATAAAAAATTAAAAGAAAAACTTTTTCTGTCCGCCAGCATAATGAACCAACATGAACTTCACTTTATTGTTCTAAAAAGTTTACTATTACTAGAGCAGGGAGCGAAAAAAAACTTGAATGAGCTACCATAGAATGGTTCTAGTTTTAATAAAAAGTTTACTCTTGTGGGCACTTCAACTAGAAATATTGATATCCTCACATTTTCCTCGAAATTCCATTGTACTAACCTTGGAAGTAGTTTAACTCAAGCCTTGTTTATATTTTTTTTTTCTCCTAATCATCGTATTTCCTCAAAGTAAAAACACAAATGTTTGGTTCTCTTCAGTTTTATCGGTGGTAAACATCGAATGTACATACAAACAAATTCTGAACTTATCTTTTTTAAATAAATATTAGTATAGCATTTAAAAGTTACTTCTCGAAATTAGAACTGTGCGTTGATTCGATTGGCACGGTGTTTCTAACGCTCCTTAATGAAATTTATGAGCTTAGCTATCTCAGAGGAAAAATTTGATACAAAGGTATCAATCTAAATTAAAGTTAATTTGTTGGTCGTTAAATATGAATAATGCTTTTTTATTTTTTTCAAAAAGTTGAATCTGAATTTTTTTCTAGTATGAAAATAGTCTTTCTTTTGTATAATTTACATTATCTTAAAAACATGAATTGTATTCATATAAAGTCAATAATTTTGTTTAGGTAAACGCGACTTTTTGTAAGTTGGAAATACTATCATTGCCCACAGATAATAAATCTACATGATGATATTCAAAGAAATTGAATTTAGAACATGATTTGACAAAATTGTTTTATCTAATATTTGTTTAAATTGATTGTTTACGAATTAATTAAACGATAGATATTGTGGGAGATTCCGACATAAATGCGTTTGTTGTTCCTTCATAAGGGTCATTTTGGATTCTTAATCCATTCTCTGGTAACAAACAGTTCCTGGTGGGGAACAGACTTCGGGTCAAAATTGGAAAATAAACTTCATAAATCCTAAAATTATCAACCGAATAAACATATAGTTGAGAAACGAGTGGTGAGACAGTGCAATATTTCATTAATTTATCGTGACAATCATATTGTTTATATTCGTTTTTAAACAACCTCTTTTGCATGATTTAGTATGTCTCCAGTTTATAAATATATTTTTTATAACCACATTAAGGTTTTGAAAATAATTTATCTTAAAAAAACAATGCTATATTGATCAATAGAGATGAATTTTCAAGAGTATTTAATACTTCACTTGGAATCGCGTGACCTTAATCTTAAATAATAACATAAAGGCGATTGAAATTAGAGTGTTCTATTGATTTTATTGAACCCTTCTTAACATTTTAATTAAATATATATATATATATACTCAGTATTTCTACTTCGGCGCATAATATGCCAGTCGAATAATAGCCCAAAGTAACGTACAGTGTCCACCTGAGGAATTTGGTTGTCGCCGATATGGTGGGCATGTGCCTTTTCGAAAAGTAAATGTATGTATTGTGATTCGTCATGATTTGATGTAAATTTCCAAAGAGATTACAAATTTTGGAAGGCTAGTCTTTATTGGTCATGCTGTTTTGTTAAAAATGGTGTATCGTCAGCTTATGTAGCAGTCAATGTTTCGGAGGTGGCAGTCATATTATGGCTGTAGATAATGTAGAGTAAAGGAGCTAATATTGATCCTTGAGGCATACCTGCTGACACGGGTCCCATTGAGGAAATTCCTAAATACTGAATACTGAGATAGTATGTATGGGGTAGTATAGTTTTGAGTTTAAAGAGAAGTCTCTGATGCCAGACTTTATCAAATGCCTGGACAACATCTAGAAACACTTAGGTTGTATATCGTTTTTGCTCTAGCGCTCCAGCAATATAGTCAGTAACTCAGTGTAAGTGGTGTGTAATTGAATGAGATGTATGAAAACCTAATTGATGATCAGGAATTATATTTTGATCTGTCAGTATGCCAACCAGTATTTTGTATATTATTTTTTCAAAAACTTTGGAACATATCTGAATGATTATGATGAGGGATTAAAAATGTATTTCACCCTTTTGTGTATCATCTTGATATGTGAATATTTCCATTATAATAGAAATTTGATATGTCACCATGAAGTGAAAAACTCTTTTTTTTTTTATTTATTATTTGTTTATTTAGAAATATTACATTCTGTCACATCAAGGACATTTATAATAGTGATCAGAGAAAGCACACTCACACTCTATTTACAATTAAAAAAAATAAATAAATAATACAGAAACTTAATAATAATAAATACAATAAAATAAAATAAAAATAAATACAATAAAATAAAATAAATGTATATAAACAAAAGAACTAACCTAATCATACACACTCGGGCTTGAGTGGAGGATCTGGCCATTGCCAAAACTCCAATAGATGCTTATTTACAAAAGGTCTCTGGGCCACTGCCGCTTCAACCTTCGAGGAGGATTGTAAGGATGGGTGGTGCTGGATAGAGATTGTGCAAGGGGATTTGGATGATAGGTAAGGTTTTGGTGAAATTTGGAGAATTTTTCTGGAATAAGGTCTAGGACAAATGGGATATTAAGGTCATGGTGTAGGATTTTGTTATTTACATAGAACGGAGCATCAACTATTGTTCGAAGGACTTTAGATTGAAAGGATTGAATACGTTTGATGTTAGAAGCTTTTGCTGTCCCCCACAGTTCAAGTCCGTATGTCCATATAGGTTTCAGTATTGTCTTGTAGATAAGTAATTTGTTTTCAATAGAAAGTTTGGATTTTCTGTTTAGTAGTCTGTATAGCTGGCCGTATCGTCGGTTGAGTTCTTGTCTTTTGAGTCTAGTATGTGGGTTCCACGTTAGTCTTCGGTCTAAATGAAAGCCAAGATACCGGACTGTGTCTGAGTAAGGAAGCTGGATGGAATTAAAGTGTACTGGTGGACAGGAACTGCGTCGGAGTGTAAAGGTAATATGTTGGCATTTAGATTCATTAACTTTAATGCGCCAGTTATTACACCAGTGCTCAATCAAGGTGAGGTGGTTTTGGAGATTTAAGGATGCTATGTTGGGATCAGAGTTGGATGATAAGATTGCGGTGTCGTCAGCGAATGTTGCAAGAAAAGTATCGGGATGAACAGGGATGTCAGCAGTAAAGAGGATGTAAAGCACGGGACCCAAGACGCTGCCTTGGGGAACACCGGCTTTAACGGAGTAGATATTGGAAAATTCTGTTCCACAGCGAACTCGGAAGGAGCGGTCAGAGAGGTAGGATCGGAGGACTAGGTACAAGGACTGAGGTAAATGGATTTTAAGCTTGAAGAGCAGTCCGGAGTGCCATACCCGGTCAAATGCCTGTGCAATGTCCAGAAATGCACCCGAACAGTATTCCTTGTTTTCTAGGGCTGAGGAAATATGATCAACAACTCGGAGTCCTTGTTGAACAGTGGAATGTTGGGAGCGAAAACCAAACTGATGGGAAGGAATATTTTGGGATTCTATAATGGGTAGGATTCGTTTCAAAAGGATCTTTTCAAAAATTTTTGAAAGGATTGGGAGTAGGCTAATTGGTCTATAGGATGTTGAGATATTGGGAGGTTTGCCTGGTTTTTGGAAAAGGATAATAGTGGAGTGTTTCCATAGCAGAGGAAAGTGGGTGGTGCGTAGGATACAGTTGTAGATATATGTAAGGAATATGACTGCTTTGGATGGAAGTTGTCGAAGGATTTGAGGGGTAAGGAGATCATGTCCAGGAGCTTTACGGGGGATTAATTTTTTTAATTGAAATTTCACTTCGGAAGGATGAATAGCTTTTGGGGGCAAGGAAAGTGGGATTGGTGATGTAAGGAATTCTTCTACTGTTACGGTGTGGGCAGGATGGGATTCCGGATGTGAAATAAATGTATTGGATAGGTGAATGGCGAACTCCTCAGCCTTATCTTCGTCAGATGCTGCCCAGGAGCCATCATCTCGTCGGAGGGGATGGGAAATGCGGTGAGGATTTAAGATTTTGGTAGTGGTTTTCCAAAGGGAATTGTCGCGAGAAGAAAGGGAGGATAGGTAGGAGTTGAAGGAATGTGATCTGAAGGTGGCTAATTCCAGTTTTAATTTTTTGCAGTAATAATTATAGGAGCAGCGGTCGGTAGGATGTCGGGTACGTTGCCACAATAATCTGGCACGGCGTTTGGTTTGGATTAGGTCAAGGAGGTGTTGGGGTAGAATGGTCTTTTTAGGAATTCTGGAGGAGTCTTTTGGGAAGGAAGCAGTCCAGGCGGCTTGTTGGATTGTGGTAGTAAAGGAATTTACGGCACTATCAAGGTCATCGGGAGTTTTGAGGGATATGTTAAGATCAATTTTATCGGAGATGATTTGGCGGAAAAGGTCCCAGTTAACTGGGCCCCTAATAAATGACGGTGGAGAAGGTTTGGGAACGGGTTCAAGTGAAACATTAAGGATTAGAGGACTATGGTCAGAGGAAAGTTCATTTAGACGTGTAATGGAACAATTGAGGGGACTTAAGCCGCTGTGGATAAAGAAATCAAGAAGATCAGGATTACGGTTGGGATCTGTAGGCCAGTAGGTAGGAGAGTTGGGGGAAAGGAGGTGAAAATGTTGGGAATTGAGTGCAGACAGCAGGGTTCGGCCACGAGTATTCGTGGTTCTGGAACCCCATTGTTGATGTTTGGCATTTAGGTCTGCACCCAAGATGAAGTGATGTCCTAAGGAGTCGAGGAGAGAACGGAATTGGGCATTGGATATGGATCGGTTAGGAGGGCAATACGCTGATGCAAGGGTAACCGGAAAGGAAAAGGTTTTTATCACGATAGCGGTGGACTGTAGGAAATCATGTGTAGGTAACGGGAGTAGGTGATGGGAGAGGGATTGGTGTACAATGACAGCAGTACCGGCATGTGCTTTTCCGTCAGGGTGGTCAGTACGATATGTCAGGTATTGTGGTATTTTGAAGTGCTGTTTAGTGGTTAGTCGAGTTTCAGTAATTAGTGCCACGTCAATATTTTTGTCAAGTAATAATGTAGTTAGTTCGTTTGTGTGATTTCTAACACCATTCGCATTCCAAAGGAGAATGGATAAAGGTTTATTGGAAGTCATTTAAGGATTTTTCGCGGGAGGGATAAAATGTGATACAAGATTGGTGAGAAGAGATATCAAAGGAGTAACAAGGGATCTGAATTCGGAGAGGAAAGATGTAAGTAAACTGGTGAGATCTGTGGTATTTGAGGGAGGAGGAATGCGGGGAATTTGGTGTTGATAAAACTGTTGATTAGGTGAAGTTTGATTAGGATGTTGAGGGTGGGGTTGAGAATTTTGAGGTATGTGTTGTTGTTGCGGCAGGGTCTCACAATAAGTAACATCATTCTTACCTCCTAATAAGTGTGCAAAAGACACCGTTGGGTCAATTTTTTTTGAAGGTCCTCTTCTTGATGCGTTAGGTTCTCTTCTTGATGCCTCTGCTTCTTCTTGGGTCCGGGATTTTTGATATCTTGATTTAATATTCTTGTAGATCTGACAGCCTTTGTAGTTCGCTGGATGTCCTTCAAGGCACAATGCACAAACTGCAGGATCCCGTTTCGGTTTTGTGCACTCCCCGGATTTGTGCTGCTCTCCACATTTCACACAGCGCGGCAGATGATGGCAGTAAGTCCTGGTATGGCCATATGCCTGGCAATTGTGACACTGTACGATTTCCCTCTTAGGATATGGCTTCTCTACTATAACACTTGTGTAGTATATTCTTCTTATTTCGTATATTTTTTCGATCCCTTGATTTGGCTCCAAATCTACGAAAAATAAGGGTAGAGGAACTTTTACTCCTGGCTGTTCTTTACTCTCCTTCTGTACATTTGTAATCTGGCGCACTATGAAACCTGAAGTTTTCAATTCTTCTTCTATTGCTTCGGTTGGTGTTGAGGGGTGTAGATTTCTTATGACTACCCTCAAAGCTCGATCTTGCCGTAATTGGTACGTATGAAAATCCGCGTTGGTTTCCGTTAGATACTTCACAATTTTTCTGTAGGTTTCAGCTGTATCTGGTGATATCTTCGTGTCCTTTGTTCTGCTTAGACATGAATAGCTTCCAGAGCCTGTTATTTTGTTCAGTTGTGAGCATAGTAACTGAAAATTGCTTATGTTTTTAACGAATATGGGTGGAGGTCGGGGATCTCTTGGTATTGAAGCGGATTCCATCACTTCTTTATCATTCTGAAGCACCTGATAGGGGTTAGGGGTGAAAAACGGAGATTGTTCGGTTATCTCTTGTGAAGATGTACCTGGTTGATGCTGAAGTTCTTCAATTGTTGGTTTTGATGATGTTCCTGGCTGGGTTTCATTTTCTCTGGAGCTAATAGGCGTTACTGCAGGTGTTTGACGACATTGACGAGGCTTTTGTTTGACAGGCGAAGAACAAGGTGTTGAGCCTAACGGCCGAATTCTCTTGATAGAAGCTCTACTAGACATGGCCTGATTGTGATATCGCATATAAGGGAAAAAAAAAATGAAAAAAAAAATAAATAATAAAATAAAATAAAAATAACCCTATAATTTATAACAAACAATAAATATCAATTGTTATTATGTATTCTTGACTTGTTTTGAATAAATAATCTCAAAGATTTCACTGCAAAATAAGTAAATTCTGAGAGACGATGTAGAAACACGTCCTTTCGCATCAGCTGATCCACTCTGAAAAACTCTAAAGTTAGGATTTGATTAGGGCAATGTAAGAGTTGAAAAATCTTTTCGTTTCGTTATTCCTTTTGTTGGCTTAGGCTGCAGAGAATTCTCGACGGGGAGATCCAGGATTTGGAATTAGGGAGGGGTCCCACCTGTGGCAACTGTACCCATCCCCGAATATTCTTTTTCTTTTTTTTTTATTTCATTTGGATCTGATTCACTTGATTCTTTTATTTATTTACTTTTCATGAAGGTTTCTAAATAAATGAGAGAGGTTTTATGTGATAAACGGTTTCAATTTATGACGGCATTGTCCTGTGTGTCGATCCTTGTATAATGTTGTTCCATGCATATTTTCTATTATATTTTTTTAGAAAATATAATAAACATATTATAGCACAAACCAACGCACATAGATTATAGCAATAATTAATAATGCTTGCTGTTATAAAACAATATAATCATAACAATCTTGAATAAATTATTCAATGACAAGATAAAATACGTTAAGAGTAATAGAAGTTTAATCTTTCGTAATATAATTTATTTCTGTCTGTATGTTTGTAATCCTTGCATGACCATTGACCAAGAAATATCCGTTTCATACAAAGTGCTGAACCCAAGTACCTCCAAAGTTTATAGTGGTACATATTTACTAAATTATTTTTTAGTTAAGCGTAACGTTAAAGCTGTTACAGCTGAAAGTTACGAAAAGTCCTAAACAAAGTAATTTCCGCAATCAGAGCCCATGAAACGTCCCATACAAGTCGTTAGAAATAAAACAAACATTAGCTAATTAAAAAAAAAAAGGAAATAATGTCCATCCTTCGGATTACTCACTGATAATTTTTACTTACATTAGATATATTATTTTTCTGGGATGGTTTTGCTCACAAATGATTCAAAGCTTTTTTAAGAATAAAAGTTCGTTTTAGATTTTTTTTATAAATAAGATACGCGAATACTATAGAAATCAAACCTATTTAATTATTGTTTTAGTCTCATCTGAATTTACCTTCTGCAAGTTTTTCGTAACAGAAACACATCCGATTGATATCTTGAGTTCTTGCTGCGGCTTGTACAGAGTCGGATGACGGGAAAGCTTGGTAAATTGGGAGAGTGTCTATAAAGAGGTAGTACAAAATGAAGTACTCTTTAATTAAGAAATTCTGTAAAAAAAAAAAAAACAAAGCAAAATAAGGATTCGGAAGAAGGTTTCTATCTTTTTGCTCATACTGTTAATATATATATTTTTAAATAGTAATGAATACATCTTATCGATTACTGTCTTCAAAATATAATCAACATTAACAGAATATTTTTCATAAATTTATTAATTCTACCAATTTTCGACCTGTTGTAATCACACGTATATTAAAGATTTCTACCTTTAATTTGTCCAAGGAATCATAAATCTTAATAATCAATAAGTTTTGTTAGCATAGTAGCAAACGTGATTTGAGAAAAAAACAATTTTATTTGCTTTTCATCGTGAAATTTAGCTTTACTTTCCCACTACTGTGGACAAGAAAATATTTATTTAGTTAATATATTTCAAAATCATTATTTATTCAAAAAAATATGTCCAAATGACTTTTGGGGGATCACGCTCGGACAGCTTAGTATGATCAGATTAATAATTAAAGATAATATATGCCATACGTAATTTATTAAAAATGAAAACTATGGTATGTGCTTTAGACCACTCGATAGAAGTGAAAAATTAACAAGGCGAGATTAATAATATGAAATATACATTTTTTCTTTCTATTCTCACAAAGCAATAACATTAACAATTAATATAATTATGGCTGTGTATAATCTACTTTTTATTATATATTAAAAAAAATAACATTTACAATATATACAATTATAATTGTGTATAAATTACTCTAGTAAACTTTGCTCTGATTGATCGTCATTTGTATCATGCCCTAAAAATGATGAAATGTTTTTAAGATAATTAATATATGTGATGAATACTTTTGATTGAAATCTATTTGTTTGATTACCAAAAACTCCGTCATTTTTTTAATATTTCTTTTGTAACGGGTGTTTTAGTAATTTGTCGAAACTCTTTCGAGTGCAACAGAAAATCTGATAGAAACACATAAGTTATAATTTCTTATTTTTATTGCTTATTTAAAAAAAAAAAATACATTGACGTTCTCAAACCAGTTTCTGAATTCTCTATAGTATTAAAATTTTGAGAAATTTTAGTCTAAATGTTTCAACTAGTCGTTCTTATTCGATTTTTTGGCGCCATCATTTTCCCTTTTGGACAGGCTGACCGCTGTGGCCATTACGGACCAAGTATGCAATGCGAGAAGGAAAGACATGGGACTAGTCACAATTAGCTGTTAAATAATTTACTGCAATCATGGGTTGCCAAGAAAAAAAAAAAAAAAGAAAAAGAAAAAACCAAAGTCAAATTCACTCTCATTTTACGTTTCAAACAACCATGAACAAATTTGGTTTTGTCAGTTTGTAGTCAAATCTATGAGAAAGGAACACAGCTATCACTATTTATTCGTTTTTAAGTTGTAAACTTTAATTTTAAAAGGGTGAATAATGATCAAAAATTTATTTATTGATTTTGCCGACTTTTTTTTATGCTTTTAATATTTCACTGCGCATGCTGATCATCATTTTATTTTTATAATTTCAGCAGTCGACCATATTTCCATCTCTAAAGTATTTAATTTTAAAGTTTAACTCCATTTTGGGGATAAGTCTTTTCGTTAAACCTACACGTCAATTTCATGAAATTCCATCAACTTTTTTCAAAAATGTATTTATATTTATTTTTCAACGCATCTATATTTTAAAAACACTACATTTGATTTTGTCACATTTGGTTAAGGAGAAACTTTATTTTTGTTCGATTGGTTTATATATTTTAGGGCTTCTAAAAAAGCATATAATTCTGAAGTGAAGGGGTTTATTGATAACCTCATTATAATTTAAACTTTCTGATGTGTTTGTATTTAGGTATGAAATAGAATTTTTCCAAGATTCTTTAAAAAGTAACGATTCGCAAAGCAATGACAAACAATATCGATAAAATTCATTGAATTCAATATTATATATTTTCGTACGAAGAGGTTACAGTTTAGACAAATCGGTGAGAAAATGTAGTCATGTTAGTTGCTGACATCTTCATTCGCTTTGACAATTTGAAATTCTTGTGATTTATAGGAAAGCATTTCTTTATGAACTACTAAAACTAAAAATCTTAGAGTTAGAGTCACACAACTTTATTTTATTACAGAAATGAGCAGCAAAAAAAGTATTTATATGTTAGAAGAGGTTAAATGCCCGAATGAAAGAATTTATTACTTTAGATGGTTCCAAAATATCCGAAAACTGATTGGTATTCTATTGGGAGATTTAGCGTGTGTATCGATTAAATCTTGCTAGGAGTCAGAAAGGGCTGATACACAGACTGCAATAATGGTACGGCGGCTGGTGATAAAACGACAGCAATAATAAGGACGCTACAGCCATAGCTCTTGCAAGCGCCTCCCTTCCACAGCATTAATAAATCAGTTCCTTAGCACTGCGATTAAGGAAGGAACTGCGGAAGAAAAGATATTCCGAACGCGACCTCACCTGATGAAGACACGTCTTCCCTTTCAGTTTTAGTATCTATATTATCGTGTGGTAGTATAGTACTGTTTATATATACATTGCGTCGAAATGGAAGTGCATATTATATAGGGGGAGTCGGTATGAACGGGACAAACTCCAAGCGTAGATTATACGAAAGAAAGTAATAAAAATGTTTTCATAAAATTTATAATTTCGAGGAAAATTGATTTCTTTCACCCTTACGCCTCTACTCCCTGCTTCAATTCATTTTAATTTTCTCGACGACTTTTCAGGCAATTTTGTCTATTTTAAAGTCGAAATATGTATATATCATTATTATATAATCTAAGTAATTATATAATTATCCTCTCATTCTTTTAATTATAAATTTCATAACTTATTTATGAAAAGTGAATTCTAAAAAATATTCTATTAATTATCTGTGGACCGTCAAAAAATTAAACATTATTTTGAATTTACATCAAATGTTACACAGTTTCTTCCTTTCAATACAAAATCCTGATTTCCACTGTGCTGTATTGAAAGTTCGAAAGTGTGTAACATTTGATGTCAATTTAAAACAGTGTTTAATTTTTTGACGGTCCATAGTCAGAGATGGGCAAAATCCTTAATTAGATGATTACAAATGAAAATAAAACTTAATGACTACACCAATTTTATACTTGATACAATAGTATAAATATAGCAAAAGCATGAAACAGTTACCTGATTACATGATTACAATCGTAATCATAAACCTTATTACGATTACAATCGTGTAATTTCGAAATCAAATTCACTGTAATCAAAATTACTGTAATCGTAATAAAAAACTCAAATATCCACGATTTTCCTCTGTTTAGAGATAGGCTAAAAGGAAAACAAGTATAAAACATTGTCTACTTTCTTTTAGTTGTTGGGTGAGCTTTCTATGATAATACCGTTGGTTTACATTTAACATTTTCCTAAATTTCATTCGCCTTTTCTCTTTTATCTCGTGAATGAAGGATCAGTTTTTACCGTTCCAACAGTTTTCCGACTATGTAGAGGTAGGTAAAAACAGGGAAATGGTGTAAACAAATTTCAGAATTTTCATACGCTTTTCCTTTTTTATTTCGGGAATGAAGGATCAGTTTTTTACAGATTCGACAATTTTCCGGCTATGTAAAGGTAGGTGAAAATGGGGAGATGGTATAAAAAATTCTCGAATTTTTATACACTTTTGCCCATAAATCTCGTGAATGGAGTCTGTTTTTCACCGTTATAACCATTTTATAACTATTTAGAGGAAAACCAATGGAAACACGAGTGGGACAGATTTTCTGAATTTTCATTCGATTTTCCTCTTTTATCTAAGGAATGTAGGATCAGTGTTTTACAGTTGCAACAGTTTTCAAATATGTAGAGCTAGCGAAAACGGAAATAGTGTAGACAATTTTCAAAATTTTCTTTTGCTTTTCAAATTCTATCTCGAGAATAAAAGATTGATTTTACGGATTACCATTCCAAACAGTTTCCGGCGATGTAAAGATCGGTGAAAATGGAGAAATATTGAAAAAAAAAATCCGAATTTTCATACACTTTTTAACTCGTGAATGTAGTATCGGTTTTTCACCGTTCCAACAATTTTCCGACTATGTAGATTAGATGAAAACTGCTAACGAATTCGGAAAATTTTCAACACCAATTCTTCATTTTGGCCTACATCTACATAGTTCGAAAACTGTTTGAACAGTGAAGAACCGAGCATTCATACACGAGATAAAATAGGAAAAGCGTATAAAAATTCCGAAAATTCTCTACACCATTTCCCCATTTTTACTTAAATCTACACAGCCAGAAAACTGGTGAAACGGTAAGAAACTGGCCCTACATTCCAGAGAAAAAAGAGGAAAATAAAATGAAAATTTGTACATCATTTCTTCATTTACGCCTACATCTACATAGTCGGAAAACAGTTGATGCGGTGAATAACCGATCCTTCATTCCCGAGATAAAGGAGGAAAAGCGAATGAAAATTTGGAAAATTTCCTACAACATTTCCCCATTTTTACCTACATCTACATATTCGGAAAACAGTTGGTACTGTGAAAAACCAAGCATTCGTTCAGGAGAGGAAAAGCGAATACAAATTTGGAAAATTTGTAGCAATCGTGTTTCCATTGACCTACTTGGTCTGCCTTGACAGACAATTCAAATCTCTTAAATCCGTTTTTGTAAACTTTGCAATGGAAAATAACAGTTTAATAACTAATAGTCCATAATCCATAATCAACTGATCGTACTACCCATAATCAACCGGTGATGTAATAAATAGGACTTTTGTTATTTTAATGGTATTTATGATTTGTTTGTTGTAAAATTTTAGGTTTAGCTCGATTAAAAATACAATTCAAAAATTGTATAATAGATTACGTGATTATGATTACATTATTATGATTACAGTGATTTTATTGCAATGATTATAATAACATAATTACGATTGCATGATTACGCGATTATAATAAAAATCAAAAATCTTTTTGATTATAATCGTAATCGTAATCTTAATCATAATCGTTGATTATTATTATGCCCATCTATGTCCACAGGCAATTTATAGAATATTTTTTAGAATTGACTTTTTATAAATAAGATATGAAATTTATAATTAGAAGAATGTAAGGAGAAAATTTTTACAATAATTTTCTGTATTGACTGTACAGTGATTTTCTGAATATAAAAAATATAATTACTTAGATTATATAATAATGATATAAATATTTCGACTTGAAAATGGGCAAAATTGCCTGAAATGTCTTCGATAAAATTAAATGAATTAAAGCATGGAATAGAGGTGTAAGGGTGAAATAAAATATTTTTTCTTGAAATTATAAATTTTATTAATTGCACATGCCCTTAAAAATTTAAAAGATTTAATAAAAAAAAATTCATATGTTATTATCCTATTTTCGTTTGTGTAAATTTTATTGAATAATAAAAGATGAACAAATTTTCACAAATAAACAATATTTCAAATAAACATAAGCATTTCGGTTATTTTAGTAATATTTTGATAAATGTTCCAAATACAACTATTGACTTCTGAACATTTTCGGTTGCATCCTCGAAGGGCGACAGTTGTCCTGCTGATTGTTTTATATTTTCCTTCAATGGCGCCCGTATCTATCTTTATAATATAATACGACAGTTTTTGGCGTACCGATCTCTTTTCCGGATCTCAGGGGCGACTTATTTTGATGAATGAGGTATCAAATGAAAGGGTATTAAATGGAGCAGTGACGAATCATAGTGAAATTCACCAGAAATTTCTGGAAAAAAAGTTATGAATGAAAAGAATATTTATTTGCGAATTACTTTAAAACTATACATTTTATCCTTGATTAGACCCGTTATTATTTGAAAATTTACTAAATTCTTTACAAAACAAAGAAAATAAATCATGAATTACAAACAATTTGAACCGGCCCTAGGAGCAATGTGGATTTAAATAATTTTTATAGGAGGAAATGAGTTGAGATTTGTATCGCATCTCGAAGAACCCTAAAATACGAATTTTCATAGTAACCGAAAAATAAAATTTTTTCTTATGAATTTGAATCAGATAATTTTTTTTTCGAAAATCACAAACAGTGTGATAATTTTAACATGCCTCCATCTATTCACATGAAATTGAGCAGGAATTTAGGGCTATTTTTTCATTCATAAATTTCAGGAAAAAAAGTTATGAATGAAAAGAAAATTTATTTGCAAATTACTTAAAAACTATACATTCTTGATTAGACCCGTCATTATTCGAAAATTTACTAAATTGCCTACAACACAAAAAAAGAAACATGAAAATCGGACCATTATTTACAAAGATACAGCCTCTGTAATTTACGTATTATTGCTTCTAATATTGTTCTAAAAGAAGTGTTATAACATATTAATTATCATTTTTACACGTACGATTTTCGAAAACTACTTTTATAATTTCTGATTTTAATGTATTATGGAATAACTCTGACAATTTTTAAAATTTAGTAATTGCCTTTTAAAGTCCTAATATGTACAGTTTTCCAGTTACCGTTTGATTCCAGCCTTATACCTGCGATAGGAAATCTTGATGCCACTGCTGTCATGGATTTCGATACACATAAAAATTATAATTTCCAGCGCTCTGTAGTTACAAATCTAGTGCACCCCTAGTTGAAAATAATAAAAGACACCAGCCTAGACAACGAATCGGACACTCGAGACTAACAAATGAACACCTATCGACAAAGGAGGCAACCGCTGAGTTTCTTTTCTGAGTGGTAAATATCACGGTGATGCACACCTAGACTGATCGTTGTGCCTTATGGAACATCGGAATGAAGTGGAGTTGGAAAATAGTATTGCTGAAATTTCGAAAAACAACACAAAGATCGCAACAAATTGTTTTTATTTATTAAAAAAAAAACATAGCTATATAACAATTTATTTTTGCAAATGTTATTGTTTTCTACCTTCAAGTTCACTGTTATTTTTTATATTGTTTAATATAAATATCGTGTAAGGGGTAAAATGACCCGTAAGTGGTTGGAAAGTCCCCATCGTTAGAAATAAATACAATATATACTATCTTTTATTTCTCACTAGTGTTTTATTTCGCCATATCTTAGTTAGTTCCAATTATCGGACCATCATTTTAAAGATTTTCTGGATATAATCCCAACATAAAAAAAAAAAAACTTAATTTGGCCATAACAGGAAAAAATGTGCAATTTACGTTGGATTAAACCCATGAATAATTAAAATGTTACAAGATTTCGTACAATGCAAAAACCTGATTTTCGAAATCAGACTATTATGAGCAAATATATAGTATTATCCACTACAGTAAACTATACAAAAGTTTTATTTTATTTTTATGAATTAACTATTTTAATTAGATCAAGAAAAGGAAAATGTATTCTTCTACAGGATAATAGATTTCATTAACATATTTCCATACTATTTTATCAGTTGATCTGTGACCATTATTTTAAGCGAATTATTCGCACGGGCCAGCTAGTCATTTTCAATACGCTAAATTAGTGCATCCCGAGTGTGCACTTTTACTTTGTATTGTTCATATTTGAACTAGCCTCATAAACAATAATCCAGTATTGCGTATGAAGATCTTTGAGGCTAGGTAAGTGGACCTCTGCGACCGATCCATCAATCTGGAAAACTTCGAAATGTTGCCTCGCCTGACAAGCGAAATGAGAGGAAGCGCGTCAAGAAGGAAGTGCATTTGCAAGCTGACGTTTAGAGAAATACCCTTTTAACTGTCCTTGTAATTCGGATCGTAAAAATATCAAAGTGGTAGTCTTTGTGAGGGGAATATCTAAAATGAAAGGGCCAATTGAATAACTGTCATATACAACTCTATACTTGTAACTTTTTTGTCATCTGTTGTATACAGAACTATAACGTTAATATTGTTTGTTTGTGAAACATTGTTTATTTGTGATATTCCAATAAAATTTAAACCAATGAAAAGCTCTGTACTGATATTCATGTAATTTTATATGTTCTCTTGAGTGGTTTATGTCCTCAATTTCTTATCTGCGTTGTTCTTAAAATAAAAATGGTAAAAGGAAGCCTGTACAAAAATGGCATGGTAAATATATCTATATCATGTTTTACTAAAGATATTTTATCGCAAGTTAGGTTAAATGGGGACAGGTCGTCAAGAAAACTACATCATTTTAAAAACAACTTATTTCTGTTATAGAAACCAAATAAACTATAAACCACCAAAAAATTATAGCTAGAGTTCATTGAATGAAATCGAAAGAAATTGAAACTAGCATTTATTTAAATATTCTATACATTTAAATAATACTGACAAAAAAACTAATCGTTAGGTCGGCGACAACTAGGATAGAACAATCGAGTTTTGTTTATCGCCAAAGTTGCCGTCTTCAAGTCAGTCAACAAGTCAATTTATCAAAATGTCGCTTTGCCTTGCTTTCAAACAGCTTGTTTTGTGTTCCCACCATTTCTTTTGAATAAATAAAGTATAATAACTGATGCCCGCGACTTCCTTCGTGTAGTATTCAATTTTAAACAAACTTTGCGATCGTCCAAAAATTGCAACAACAAAAAAATGTCACTAAGCTAAAGTATTAATTTTTCCTTTTCTCACATTTCCTCTGTCCGACAAATGCTGAAGAAAGCTTATGAATATAATATAGACCTGCATCACCTATTCAGTGATTTCCGGCAGGCGTATGATATTGTGAACAGGACTAAGCTATTAGATGTCTTACAGCTACTGGGGATTCATAGTAAACTAATAAGATTTACCAGAATGTCTGTAGAAAGGACAAGCTTTATGATCAAAACCCGAGTGGGTATGTCAGATAGTTTCGAGGTTAATTGTGGGCGGGGTGGCCGAATGGGCTAAAGCGTGTGCACTGCACCGCCGTTGCCTGGCAACCTGACATATGAATGTCATGATATAAAAGTAGTCACGAGTTCGAGTCCCGGTTCCGAGGGAGTCTTTTAAAATCCCCGCCCACACTCCCTGGGCCGGGAAAACCCCGTATAGACTTAACGGCGAGGAAGGGGAGGACCCAAAAAAAAAAAAAAGTTTCGAGGTAAACAGCGGCTTAAGACAAGGGGGTCCATTATCTCCTGTAAAATTCAATCTCGGTTTAGAGGTTGCAATTCAGAAAATCAAGACGAATCCCGGTGGTTCCATTATTACAGGCTCACGCAACACATGGCATATGCTGATGATGTTGTTATATCAGGGAGAACTAATGCAGCACTAGGCGGCGCTATATAAAAGTTCAAGCATGCAGCTAAAGAGTAAGGATTCTATATTATACTCTATATTATAAGCGCGTAAAAAACGAGTAATATGAAAACATCCCGGTATACCAGAGAGAGATGAGATACTGTTGCGTTGGGAGAAGACACGTTTCGCAACTGTGATAAATTCGGGCGGAGTAGTGACAGAAAACAATAATTTGGAAGTGGAAATAAAAGGCAGGATGTTTGCAGGAACTAGATGTTTCTATGCCTTGCAAAAGGCGCTCCGATACAAAAGTCTGTCCAGGAAAGCAAAATTAGTGATATATAAAACGATGATTAGACCGATCGTTTTGTATAGCAGTGAGGCGTGAACTGTGAACAAGGAAAACAGCAGAGCCTAGCTGGTCTGTGAGAGAAGAGTACTAAGGAAGATCTTTGGAACTGTCAGAGAGCAGCATAGATGGAGAAAAAGAAGTAACATAGAATTAATAGAAAATTTCAAAAAAGATCACTACTAAGTAGCTACATTTTTCATGGCGCTAAAGTTTTAAGTTTTCCTTTTCCAATATTTTCTCTGTCCGACAAATTCTGTAGAGCATGAATATAATATAGACCTGCATCATAATATAGAGCCAGACATCCTTAGTGTTATTAAGAAGGGCAAACTCAGATGGCTGGGTCATGTTGAAAGAAGGGATCTCAGAAGACTTACAAAAATGATGCTGAATGGTACTCCAGGAGGAAAAATACAAAGAGTTAGACCCAGGCACCGATGGTTGGATGATCAGGAGGAAGACATGATGAGGCTGGCGATCAGAAATTGGAGAAATCTTGCTTTTGACCGTGAGGACTAGAGGAGAGTGGTGGCAGAGGCCTATAAGGACTGCAGCGGCCATTGAAGAAGAAGAAAGTTTTAAGTCCTCTTTTTTAATGTCGTTTTATCTATCCAATAAATGAATGCACTACTACATAAAAATGTCCTATAAAATTACCTTAAATTTCAAATGTTTTATTTTCACTAAAATAAAGTTCATAAAACCAATTTGTGATTTCGTTTTATTTTCGTTTTTATGTCGTTTATGTTTATGATTCCTTGTTATTAGGGCACAGATTGATAATGAGAGAGATTAGAGAATCACTTTATTATCATAAAATAAAATGGTGCTGCCCGATTACGTTGGGTTGCTAACAACACAGCATACTTATTAATTACTACAGACAATTTTTAAAATTAA
This sequence comes from Nezara viridula, assembly GCA_928085145.1. NCBI lineage: Eukaryota > Metazoa > Arthropoda > Insecta > Hemiptera > Pentatomidae > Nezara > Nezara viridula. The sequence goes on along the minus strand of OV725077.1, from coordinate 141,823,958 downwards.
TATACAATTATATAGGATTAACAATATGTATGAGCATAGTATACAATATTATATATATATATTTTTTTTTCATTTTTTTATATATATTTTTTTATTTTTACTATTTCTTTCATTCATTTATTATCATTCTGTATCCTTTCTCTTCCTTCTCTCCCCTTATACATCTTCCGACTCCTCATATTCTCTCCTCTCTCTTTCTAACCAAATACATAAAGTACAGTGGACGTGTTCAATAAATAATAATATAAAAATGCTGTAACACACTCATGCCTCCCCCCCCATGAACAAACTCCCTCCCTATAAGCTTCCATGCACATGGTGGTGGATGATTCCTAGGGAGTCGAGGATTATACTCTCTGCCAATTTTGCCACGTCCTTTATGTCGACACCAAGGCCCTCCATAAAGCTCCTTGTTGAGTTTGGTATTGTTCCGCGAGTATCTATACAATATTCATCCTCAAAACAGGCGTAATCTATCTCTTTAAGGAGCCTCATCAGTTCATGTTTAACTCTGTGGTGATGGCGCGTTATAAGGAGGGAGTTGTTGGGGCATTTTCCAAGCACATGTGCTGGTGTTTCTGGCTCTCTGTCGCATTTGCTTACTTCTCTTACCTGTCCGCTGACACCTGGGACTCCACGCAGGGGTGCATAGTTAATATTTAGTTTCAGGGCATTTGACCATTCAGACCCAGAAAGTACCTGCTTATCGTACATGTATTTATTGGCTTTCAGGGTCTCTCTAAAATGGCGAACTTCAATGCCCTGCCACCTGAAATTGGTCCATTCCTCAAACGAATTTTCTCGAAGCGACTGCCGTAGAGCATTCATATTCCGAATAGCCCGATCAACCCCCAATCTCCCGGCACATTCGTCAACCTCAGCCGAATAATCAAAGATCGACTGAAAAAGGGCATCGGGCACATTGGACAGTCGCTGAGCAATGGACCAATGTTGTAGAGGAGCCTCCCATTGGCAGCGGATTAATCCTAATCCTCGATACCTCCTGGGAGCGTATAACATCGCCGTGGAGGTGTTCGCAGGGAGTCCAACAATAGCCTTCACACTCCTCCGATTCATGTTGTCGATGCCGTCAAGTGTGGCAGGACGCAGCTTTCTAAGGGACGCAGTTTGGAGAGGGTAAGTAAGACCCGAGAACAGATATTGATTGGCAATGTTTAGCTTCTGCTCCTGCTTTAGCAAGGAAGAGGTTACCAGTTTATTCAGATTTTCGTTCAATTTGGTCACCGAATCTTCGTTGAACTGTAGCTCTCCCGATAATGTACATCCTAAATACTTTATTGTATCTCCATTCTGCAATGTTTAGATGTACTCTCCGTTCTCAAGGGAGAGCATCGCTGTTTGCAGCTCTCCTTTATTTAGAACGATACCCACGCTTTTTTGAGGATAAATAGCCAAGCCAATTTCCTCAAACGTCCTCTGAACGCTACCGATCACTCTTTCTACAGCCCGCTTGTCACGCGCCGACATGGCCTGGTCATCCGCGAAACCAGTGAGGACCACACAACCTTGGTCACTTTTTAACTTAGTTCCAATTTTTTTGGAAAATTCTTCATCGCACTGGTCGCGATAGAGATGGTCGATGGCCAGGTTGAAGAGTGACGACGACTAGGAGCCGCCTTGGGATACTCCGCGCAGCACTTTGATTTGGCTAGTTGCGTGAACATCGTTATTAATTTTGATTGTGTTCGTGCAGAGGAGAGCTGATATAACGTGTTTAAGATCCGGCGACACACCTCTAGCTTCTAAAGAGCTCACGATATGATTTTGGCCAACATTGTCAAAAGCACCGACAACGTCAAGGAATACCACCGCACAATCGTTTTTCATAATCTTTGCATCTTTTAATATAGCGTCGATAATCCTTGCGTTGACGTGCGTTCCCGGGAGGCCTTTTACAAAGTCTCTCTGATTCCTGTGGAAGGTAACCTGTTTTCTTAATTCGTGGTCCAGAACCTTCTCTATGATTCGGCGCACAATAGAGTATATAGTGATAGGTCTCCAAGTAGAAATATTGTTTATATCACCTTTTCCTTTATATATTAATATTGTGCGCCCTTGTAGAAGTGGTTGTTGGACATAGGCCACCTTCAGCATTATCTCTGTAATTGTTCTGATAATATTTGCAACACCAAAATATTTAATTGTGCGGATTAGAACTCCATCAGGTCCCGGCGATGTGTCCATTGAAGTTGATTTAATGGCTTTCCTGGCGGTTTCTAGATCAATGGACACTAAATTTGGCATCGGGGCACACTGCTCGTAATATGCACGCCTGCAGAGATTTTCGATCTCAAAGAGGTCTTTATAATGTTTTTCGATATCAGCCATCTTTAGAGGACACCTCTTAGGAGCGTCGGCATTCATAACAGTCCGCACAACCTTTTTTATTTTATTGTAATAATTATACTGTGCAACCTCGTATTGATAGTGCTCCTGCCGACGACTCCTGTCTACCTTGTTCGCTCTTTGCGTATTTGAGACTTTTCCAGCACCCTTGTCAGCCAATTTCGTTTTATTTTTTTTCTCATTCTGTAAAATTTAACGGCTGGATGCTGGGGACCTGGCAGTTCAGCATTAATGTTCTAGAGAAAATTCAGAAACTTGCCTACGGCCTTATCAAAATCCGCAATATTCATTGTGTTTTCTTTTAAGAGATTCTTGAACACGGTAGACCATCCAATAATGTCCTCTTTTCTTTTTGATACTTCCCCCTCTCTATTTTTAGGACCTATAACATTTTTCACTATGCCCCTCAGTGTATTGGTGTTAGCGTCCCTGGGGTTCTTTTTTGCAATATGGGTTCCAAGACTCTTTCACCCTTAAAAGAAAGCCCACATATGGGACAAACTTTATTATCAGGGTGTAGAACTTCTTCCCCCTTCTCTCTGTTCGCCCCTGCGAAATTCTGCGGAACATTTGGCAATGCGGGAAAGACATCATCTATCGAAACTGTCTTTCCCAATAGTACACCTTCTGTGTCTGGTCATTTGACTTTTACAAATTTCTTTTCGCCGCCTCCCGCGGCATCCACAGACATCACAGAGGCAACAACAGCCTCCTGAGCAGGTCCTTCTGTTCTCGTAACCCATACTCTCTGGCCAATTTTGATTTTTCTCATTATTTTTAGGTCCATTCAAAATATAATCTATTTATTCGAGACCATGTATACCACACGTATGATTACAACAAATTATTTTAAGGAGAGTTTACCTGTATATAAATAAATAAAAACTAAACAGGAAAGACATGCATATATGCCAACAAAAACACTTAAGTATCAGATAAATATGTTTAAAAAGATTTAAAATGTAAAATGAATAAAGCTAAAAAACAATTGAAATCTATAAAATCAATTGCTTAAAAATAACTTAAAATATAAAATCAATAGAATCCAAGTTATACTAAAAAAAAGTTAATTAATAAGTTAAAATCTATCTTAAAATTAAGCTAAAATATAAAATGAAGTTAAAATCTATAGAACTATAGATCAATCAGTTTTATGTTGGCAAGTAGTTTTATAGATACTTTTACTTGGTGTGAATTCAGAACATGAGATTCATTTTCAAAGATCAAGTTTAAAATTAGCTTTGAAATCCCCATGCCTTAAGCCGGTAAGACATTAGTCGAAAACTAATCTCTGAAAAATGTACATAGCCGTTAAAATCCTCTTAGAAGTTGAGACCTTTGACTGAGCTGCTCAGGGTGCGGTAAGAATAAGCAGATGATAGGGAAGGCCTGCGGTGGAAGCCTCAAAGGAAACTCGGCCCTCAGATAATTGAAAATGAGTTCATTACATTTTCATTACGCTTTAGGAGAGTAGAAAGCCTCTTCGTCCCAGAGGGAAAATAGAGAGCTTTGTCCAGCGGGTGTTTGCCTGTGATAGTACTCCTAGTGGGAATTAGAAATTATCAGCTGGTATAGAACTACCCTAATATATTAAATTATATAGCTAGTAGTTATGTGAACAGATTATTTCTCGAAAAAAAAAATCTATATTCCATCTTTTAAAGGTTTGCCGTCCACTACTATCATTAATTATCGAGCCATTGTTCAAGTCAATATACCTACCTAGTCCTGTCATAAAGAGAGTATAACAAAAAAGAAATCACTCAAAATGTTCCTCCTTTGCATTGACACCGGTATTTTTTCTCCCTGGCCAGTCATCAATAGCAGCACACAGTACTTCTTGAGGAAAGCGCACAGCTGCTCGGACCAGAGATTGTTTGAGGGTGTGCTCTGTGGCATGTCATCCTCTCCAGTTCGAACCATAGCCGATAATCTAGTGGATTGAGATCAGGGCTTTCTGAGGGCCAATCCGAGGAAGAGATGAACTCTAGAATGTTCTTTTGTATTCACTGCTGAGGCACTCATCTATATAATAAGAGTCTTAAAAAAAATAAATAAAAAAGTTTATTGTGTATTTGAACAGTCCAGTTACCTCCTTTACTTACTTGATGTTTAATTGACAAGAAGTTATGTTTAAGAAAATAAGAAGAACTAGATTTTATTAAGGTCGAAATATAATAATAACAAAAATAATAATTTTAGATGTATAATAATAGTAAAAAAAAAATAAATAATACGATAATTACATTTTCTATCACTTAAATATAAGTTGTAGTGAGTGGGAGAAGTAAAGGGCAGTATCGGGAATCATGAAGGGCCTCTATCTCCTCTAAGTGTCCCCTATAGTAGAAGGGAAGTTGAAGGAGTGGACTAAGTTGAAGGACCAGCCTTTTAGGGACGATAAGGAAATAGTGGAGTATAAGGGACGACTATGCATACCACCAATGGATTCTAACGAAGGCATCTGCAGAACGAATAGATAGGCTTGAAAAAAAAAATAAGACAGATAATAGGACCTAAATTGGAGGAAGGAGTCCCCCGCTTGAGAACTAACAAGGAGGTATACTCAATATACGGCGATCTGTCTATCCCCCAATTCGTTCTAGTTCGTGGATAAAGAGAGGACAACGAAAAAGCTTTATCATGGGAAACCAGATGGAAGTAGGTCTAGGGGAATACCGTGGGCAAGATGGATAGATAACGTAAAAGAAAATTTGAGAAAAATAGCATATACATCAGGTGCGCAGCCAACAGGGATGACTGGGCGAAGGTAATTAAGCAAAACATGGACCGCTACATGTAAATGTTGCGCCAATAATGAATGAATGGATAATATTCTTTTTGGTGACGTTTCTGCCAATGGTTGGACCACTTTTAAGTCTGACAATTGTCATCATTATATTACAATTTTATTTTATTTTACAATTAAAAAATTAATTTCATTCTACGTAGGTATAAAGCATATCTTATTCATCTGCTGATTTTTACTTCATCTATGTCTTACATAATTTTTTATGTAGTTTTATTTCTTTTTTACGTAATTTTTTATATTTTCATAAATTTTTTTATTACCTTAAATCAGTCTTTATCTGTCGTTATTAGTTTAGAATTTTTATAAGTTAGTTTTTGGCCAGATTTGTATTTTATTTTGTATTAATTCATCTTTGTTATTCTAAGTGGACTTCGTCCCAGAATAAAGTTCTATTTTCTATTCTATTCTAATCTATTCTCTCTCTGAGTTCTGCGCATGCTCTTGATTTGAATACCCACATTTCACGTCGTGTCCCACAGTTTTACTATTTTTTAGTAGAATAAGTGCTCAGTTTTACTTTTTTTTAAAAAAACTAGTTAAGCAGACATCAAAACAACAACAATGGACTAACACCACAGTGAGTAGTGTTGTTATTTACTGTGTACTATTACAGACAGTGAATTTAGTGATTTAGCGTCTATAGGCTTAATCTCTATAGCCATAACAGCTGACGGCTCCCCTCTCCAGTTGTGGCTGAGCCACGTAACTGGCTGGTTCTCAGCCGGTGGTTCATCCATTGTAATAACACACAGACGTAGTTTTATTTATTTATTTTTTTTTCCCTTTCTTTTTTTTTTATATGCGATATTACCACCAAGTAATGTCAACTAAGAGGTCCCATTCAGTTGGCTCTACCCCACGTAATTCACCGCCTAAACAGAAAACACGTCGTAGTAAGCGATTAACACCCCCCGGAACTCCTCCAGCGAACACTCAAGAATCTGTGTCTCAACCACTGCCAAGTACGTCTTCACAAGAAATGGAATCTCCATTTTTTACACCTAATCCATACCAGGTGCTTGAAAATGACAGGGAAGAAATGGAAGATGCACCTATACCTCGAGCCCCACGCCCACCTCCTATCTTTGTCAAAAATTTGAGAAATTTTCAATTGTTGTGTACTCAACTTAATAAAATCTGCCCAGGTAGCTATACATGCCTAAACAGAATAAATGATACAAAAATAATACCGGCCACACCTGAAGCGTACCGAAAAATCGTAAAATATTTAACAGACACAAATGCGGACTTTCACACATACCAGTTGAAACAGGAAAGAGCACTACGAGTTGTAATAAGAAATTTACACTCCTCAACCCCAATAGAAGTGATTAAAGAAGAGTTAACGGCGTTAGGGTTCAAAATACGTCAGATAACCAATGTTTTAAAAGAAAATAAAGAACAACCAGGTGTAAAGAATAAAATCCCATTGCCCTTATTTTTCGTCGATCTAGAGCCATCGCCTGGGATCGAAAAAATATATGATGTGAATAGAATTTTCTACACCAGCGTAAAGGTCGAAAAACCGTACCCAAAAAGAGAGTTCATCCAGTGCCATAATTGCCAAGCATATGGCCACACCAAGTCTTATTGCCACCACTTACCACGCTGCGTGAAATGTGGTAAAACACACAAGTCTGGCGAGTGTAATAAACCAATTACAGAACCAGCAGTCTGTGCCCTATGCCTGGAAGGCCATCCAGCCAACTACAAAGGCTGCCAAATTTATAAAAATCTTAAAGCGAGATATATGAAACCCAGGGACCCTGATGATACACCTAAACCAAGAAGAGGACCCGCTAAAATTGTGAACTCTAAGGTTTCTTTTGCCAAGCTACTTGGGGGTAGAGACCCGACTAATGTATGTGAGGCCCTGCCGCAAGAACAAACTCAACCCCAATCTCAATATCCTATCCCACCTAATGTACCTAATCAACAACAACCTCACCAACATTAAATCCAATATGTTCCTCCACCGCCTAATGCTACAGATCTAACCAGCTTATTGACATCCTTTCTTTCAGAATTTAAATCCCTTGTTACCCCACTGATATCACTTCTCACTAACCTAGTATCTCACCTTATCCCTCCTTTAAAAAATCCTTAAATGACTTCCATCAAACCCATATCCATTCTCCTTTGGAATGCGAATGGTGTTAGAAATCACATACACGAACTAACAGCCTTACTACAAGACAAGAACGTAGACGTAGCCCTAATAACGGAAACTCGACTGACTAAAAAACAGCTCCTAAAAATACCACAATACATAACTTACCGTACCGACCATCCTGACGGTAGAGCACATGCCGGTACTGCAGTCATTGTGCACCAATCCCTCTCCCATCACCTACTCCCACTGCCTACACACGATTTCCTACAATCCACCGCAGTCGTAATCAAAACCTTCTCCTTTCCTATTACCGTTGCATCAGCGTATTGCCCTCCAAACCAATCCATCTCCAATATCCAATTTAGTTCCTTCCTCATTTCCTTAGGACATCATTTCATCTTGGGTGCAGACTTAAACGCCAAGCATCAACAATGGGGTTCAAGAACCACGAATTCTCGTGGTCGAACATTGCTGTCTGTACTCAATTCCCAAAATTTTACCCTTCTTCCACCCAACTCACCTACCTACTGGCCCACTGATCCTAACCGTAATCCCGATATCCTCGATTTCTTTATCCATAATGGTTTAGGTGCTCTCAATCATTCCGTTGCCCGTCTTGACGAGCTTTCCTCAGACCACAGCCCATTAATACTCCAAGTATCACTAGCTCCTATTCCTAAACCCTCTCCTCCGTCCTTCATCAGAGGCCCAGTTAACTGGAAACTCTTTCATCAAATCCTCTCCGATAAAATTGACCTCAGAGTAACCCTGAAAACCTCTGAAGACCTGGACAATGCAGTACATTCCTTCACTACCAAAATTCAAGAAGCAGTCTGGACTGCTTCCTCCCCTGATCACTCCTCAAAAATCCTTAAGAAACATAATTTACCTCAACACCTCCTTGACCTAATCCACATAAAACGCCGTGCCAGATTATTATGGCAACGTACCAGACATCCAGCCGACCGCCACTCCTACAATTATCACTGTAAAAAATTAAAAAAAGAATTAGCCACCTTCAGATCCCAATCATTCAATTCCTACCTCACCACACTCTCTGCTCATGATAATTCCCTTTGGAATATCACCAGAAAAATCCTCAAATCCCATCATATTTCCCACCCTCTTCGACGAGATGATGGCTCCTGGGCAGCATCTGATGAAGATAAAGCCGAGGAATTTGCCAAACACCTTTCCTATACTTTCGCTCCTCATCCAGAATCCCATCCCAGCCACACAGTAAAAGTAGAAGAATCCCTCTCAATACCTATCCCACTCTCCTTACCACCTAAAGCTGTTAATCCCTCTGAGGTCAAATACCTTTTACGGAAAATCACACCTCGCAAATCTCCTGGATATGACCTTCTAACCCCACAGATCCTTCGACAACTTCCATCTAAAGCCATCATATTTCTTACATATATATACAATTTCATCCTAAGAACTACCCACTTCCCTCTTTTATGGAAACATTCCACCATCGTCCTCTTCCTGAAACCAGGCAAACCTTCCAACAATACAGCATCCTATAGACCAATTAGCCTACTCCCAATCCTCTCAAAAATTTTTGAAAAGATCCTACTGAAACGAATCCTACCTATAATTGAATCCTATAACCTTCCTACTCATCAATTCGGATTTCGTTCCCAACATTCCACTGTCCAGCAAGGACTCCGAGTTGTTGACCATATATCCTCAACCCTAGAAAGCAAGCAGTATTGCTCGGGTGCATTTCTGGACATAGCGCAAGCTTTTGACCGGGTATGGCACGCCGGATTACTCTTCAAGCTTAAAATCCATCTACCACAGTCCTTATACCTAGTACTCCGATCCTATATTTCCGACCGCTCCTTCCGAGTTCGCTGTGGCACCGAATTCTCCGACTGTTACTCAATTGAGGCTGGCGTTCCTCAAGGCAGCGTCTTGGGCCCCATCCTTTACATTCTCTTTACCGCTGATATTCCTGTCCATCCCGATACCCTCCTGGCAACTTTCGCTGATGACACTGCTATCCTTTCTTCCAACTCAGATCCTGAAACAGCGTCCGCAAACTTACAAAGGCATCTCTTCCTGATTGAACACTGGTGTAAGAAATGGCGCATTAAGGTAAACGAATCTAAATGTAAACACATTACCTTCACCCTTCGGCGTAATACCTGCCCACCAGTTTATTTTAACTCCATCCAGCTTCCTTTCTCAGATACAGTCCGGTATCTTGGCTTTCTCTTAGACAGACGACTAACATGGAATCCACATACTCGACTTAAAAGACAGGAACTTACCAGACGATATGGCCAGCTATATAGACTACTGAATAGAAAATCTAAACTTTCTGGTGAAAACAAATTACTGATCTACAAGACAATACTGAAACCCATCTGGACTTACGGACTAGAACTATGGGGAACAGCCAAATTTTCTAACATCAAACGCATTCAATCCTTTCAGTCTAAAGTCCTCCGTACAATAGTCAATGCTCCCTTCTATGTAACCAATAAAACCCTACATCATGACCTTAATATCCCATTTATTCTTGATCTTATCCCAGCCAAATTTTCCAAATTTCACCAGAACCTTTCTCATCACCCAAATCCCGTTGTACAATCCCTGTCAAGCACCACCCATCCCTACAATCCCCTTCGTAGGTTAAAGCGGCAGTGGCCACGAGACCTTTTGTAAATATGGATATTTTGGAGTTCTAGCAATGGCCAGATTCTCCACTCAAGTCATGAGTGTCTGTGGCTGTAGCGCTCTTACTCATCCTCCGCTGGTTTAAAGTACCAGTGAAGTGGCTGAGGGAGAAGCGTAGGGATCTCCTAAGCCTCCCTTTCCCCTCCACATGTGGAGGGGAAAGGATTGGTTCGGAGATCACCTGGCAAATTGTAAATAATGTATGTTTTATATAAGGGGTTTGTTTTACTTTTATTTCTATTTTTATTTACTTATGTGTATATATATATTTTTTTTTTCTGTACTCTTTGGTTCTTTCTTCTTATTCTTTTGATATTACTTTATTTATTTATATTTTTGTATATACGGTATGAATGCAATCTCTGAACTCTATTATAAGTGTCCTTAACTGTGACAAATTGTAATATTTCTGAATAAAGTGTTTTTTAATAATAATAATTCTCTCTCTCTCTCCCTCTCCCTCTCCCTCTCCCTCTCACTCTTCCTCTCCCTCTCCGTCTCCCTCTCCCTCTCCTTCTCCCTTTCCCTCTCCCTCTCCCTCTCCCTCTCTCTCGCTCTCTCTCTCTCTCTGTGAAGATTTCACGAAACTTCTCTTATAGGAAAGGATACATCAATGAATGAAAATTCGTTTTTATTTTAAATCAATCAGAGAATCAGTTAATGTTTTTGTTAATATATGTATTATAATGATATAATTGCACATTATTTGGGGATAAAGTATGCTGTATAGTCTAAGTTGGTATAGTATAGTCTAAGTTGGTACAGCTTTGCAAGATATAGTAAATAAAATTGAGGTAGTGAAACAAAAGTATATACTGAATGTAAGAGATCATAAAACATAATAGTCATGAAATCTCGCTGAGAGACAAAACTATAATATCCGGTATTTCAAGAAGGCCCTCAGGAAGCCCTGATCTCAATCCACTAAATTATCGGCTATGGTTCGAACTGGTGGCATGCCACAGAGCACACCCTCAAACAATCTCTGGTCCGAGCAGCTGAGCGCTTTCCTCAAGAAGTACTGTGTGCTGCTATTGATGACTGGCCAGGGAGAAAAAATACCTGTGTCAATGCAAAGGAGGAACATTTTGAGTGATTTCTTTTTTGTTATACTCTCTTTATGACAGGACTAGGTAGGTATATTGACTTGAAGTTATCCTCCTGTGATGACTACATCATCTGCATACACGAGCAGTTGAGTCATTCAGTGGAATATTGTTCATCCATAAATCAATCTTGCTCTTTTTATGATGGAAAATTTATATTATAAAACAAGTAAAACATGGTTGAAAAATGGCATTGAATTTATAAAAAATGAAAACCTTATGACAACAAACAATAGACAAAATGGACAGAGTTAAAATGTTTACATGCACCGTTTAAAATTTCTGTGAATAATGTACATCTCAAATTTAAGAAAATTGAACAACACCTTTGGTCGTGCACACGAAACAAATAGATTTCTTAAGAAGATCCGGACCAATTAAACGAACGCCATCATGGATTGGAATTAAAAATAAAATTCTCTCCCTAATACAAGTACTTCTTTTTCTGAGTACAAATATATATGTACCAAATTCGAAGAAAATCGGACAATATGTATGGCTGTAACTGTTAATGTTTAAAGTTAGAGTTTGGTAAAAAAAAATTTTTGTATCAATTTAATCGAATACCAACCGTTACTTGTTTTTACCAATACGTAAGCGTATTTTCCTTGATAAAACAAAAATCTAAAATACCGAATATGTGATTGTTATGCCGATGGTTGGGCCAAATTTTTAGGAAGTTTGGAGAATATTGTACAAATGAATTCATTTATTGTGGAATCGAATAAAACAAAGTCCTTTTTACGAAAGGATACTACCTTGAGGAACACCAGTAGACTGAGAAAAAAAAGGGATGAATAAGCATTATTATGATTTGCTTTGAAGGATCTATCAGTTAGATAGGAACGGATAATGAGGAAGTAAGAATTCATGGAGTTTGTAAAGCAATCCAGAGTGCAGACTCGATCAAAATACTGTTCTACGTCAAGAAAGACTCCCGTACAGTGCATTCTGCACTCCAATGCAGTGGAGACAACATCTACCACACGATGGCATTGCTGGATAGTGGAATGAGATCTATAGAATCCAAATTGATGATGTGGGATAATGTGATTGGAATTTAGGATGGGGTACAGGCGTTTTAGGATGGGTTTTCCCAGGATTTCGCCCAGGATGGGTAAAAAAGAGAGAAAGGGCGATAGGATGATGGGTATTCTGGAGGATTTTTGGGTTTATGTATCATTTTGATAATAAATAATTTCCAAGGGTCAGGAAAATAAGTGGATCGCAGTAAAACATTATATATATATAAGTAAGGAATAAAATGGCTTTTCGAGGAGCAGTTTTATGATCTGGGATGTAATTAGGTGGTGTCCAGCAGCTTTTCAGGGAGATAACCTTTGAATGATATTGGATATTTCTGAAGGATGAAAGGCTTTAGGTGGAAGAGACATTTGATTAATTAAACGTAAACATTAAATTCTATTAAATGTTGTTCAAAGTGATTTCCCTGAGCATTAAGACAGGCTCAGCATCTTTCTTCAACAGCAGCAGTGGCAGAACGACACTGGATATGAGTTATTGTTTCACAAGATTCAATTATTCTTCTCAGTAAGGAATTAAGGTCATTAACCGGACTTGCATAGACTTTTTTTTAATGCCATCCCAAACAAAAATCGAGTGGTGTCAGGTACGGAGAGCGTGGAGAGCAAGCCACTGGTCCTAAACGGCCAATCCATTAATTGGGATAATTAACATTTAGCCATTGTCGTGGAACTCTACCGTAATGTGCAGGACAAACATCTAATTGAAGTTACATGTCCCTTCTCAGTTGTAGTGGAATATGTTCAACTAAATCATAGTAATCATTATTAAGAAATTCCACAAATGTGCCCGCATTGATTCGAGGCGGCAAGAAATGCTTACCTATTAAAATATTGTCTATTTTATATTCCCCAACCACGCATTGCAGTGATACTGGTGCTGAAAATGATGCTCTCGAATTGCATGGGGATTTTCCTGCGACCAGAGATGATTATTTCTCTGATCGAAGATACTTTTTCTTGTCCAGAGATTTTTTCGTGAAAATTGTGGATTATGGTCCACTTGATTTAAGTACCATTCTGAAAAATTTCTTCTTTGCGGTAATAAATTTTGTACCCTTTGATAATGATATGGATGAAGTCCATCAGCAACGAGAATTCTCCATACTGTAGTTGGCGTAATATTTAATTTTGCTCCAGCTCTTCGTACACTGCCAGATGGATTATCATCAAAATATTGTAATATGGTCGTACTCCTTTCTTCATTTCTTAAAGGTAATACCATCAGCACGTGGTATTATAGCAAATATATCAGCCTCTATAAGAAGTTGAAACGTGAAGCTAAAGATTGACTTGGTTGATAATCTTCTATTCGGAAATCGTCTGGCATATTCACGACGGGCAGCATTAGCATTATCACTGCAAAAACCATATCGGCATGTTCACCATTAGTATAAATGGAAGGCATAATTATGAGTACTCTGCGAAAGCCTCTGACCAATTGATAAATGTTATTCAGAGTTCCTAATGCTAATTCCAAATAATATTAATCCTTATGTTGCCAATAGTTTTTATACAGTGAGGGATAAATGGCCATATTAGTATTATATCTAATACATCTCCTAAACAAAGCGTTTGCGGACATACCTTCACTTTGAACAACATTTAATATGAATGTTAATGTTTAAATTTAATTAATAAAGTAGTTATAACAAATAAATAGGTTTTATTTATTTCATATAACATAAATAATTCATAAAAAAGAAAATCTTCAGGTGTGAATATCTCCTAAAGAAAGCGTTTGCGAACATACATTCAGAGGAATTTTGTTTCTTGTTTTGCGATCCTTAGTTCATTTTTGCAGTTTGACCCTTTACTCCTGAAACACTATATATATATATATGATGATTATTACTTTGTATGAAGAAGAAAGAAACTAACTACCTATATGAAACGTTGTTAAAGTGATTCTTAAAGTCCTATTGAATGTAATTACAGAAACAATAATACTTTTAGAGATAATTTTTTAATAATTCTTTCATAAGACACTATATTTTACCATTTTGGGGGAAGGGGTCTTCAAGCCGAGGCAGTTTTTTTGAAATGTAAAAATGGTATAAATGCCTATACTTATTAAATATAATATCGGAAAAATTATTTTTAAAACATAATCCTCGCGAGTATTCTTGAGACATTCACTGATCTTAATTGAAAAAAATAATCAAGTGCTAAAATCTATGAAATAATTTATTTGAGAGTTGTAACCGAATAACTAATAACTTATAACACCTGAGAACTAATAATTTTACCTGCTTCTGAACGACCTGATAACTTAGTGGATACTATAAATTGGAATAATTGGAAAGGTTTGCCCAACTAATTAGCAATAAATAAGGATTAGGCTACTTATTAACTTATTAGCTGATTTAAAGGGACTTTGGTCCAAGTTATTTACCGTCCAATAACGCATCGCTTAAGAGCAATTTTATTGTTACATCAATGGTACGGAAGATCCATTCCCTTATATTGTGTAACTATTGATTGGTAATTCAGTGGAGTATCGAAATCAACAAGACGTGTACGTGTACTGACATTATTCTTGTTTAAACAGATCTCTCAAACATATTTTACCTTTATTCTAAAGTAATAAAATCATTAATCACTTAAGAGTAAAGTGAAACAATGGTATTTTTAGGAAATGGAATGTCATACAACGTAATTTTTTTTTTTATTAAATCGAAGGAGAATTTCAGTTTATTCTATAAGAGTGATAAGTAACATACAATTTGCTCCAAGACAATTCAGCCTTCCGAAGGATATTTATGCCTTCTGCAATCTGTTTTATAGTTAATGTCGTAAACCTTAAGAAAAACTATTCAAATACAGGTTAAAATGTTGAAAAAAAAAAACAACAAAACACATCAACTGGCTCAAAAATGAATTTATAAAAGGTTTTTAAAAAAAAATATATAATAAAAGCTTCTTTGTGATCTTGTTTTTATGATAGCAAATTGTAAAGAATTTGTAGAATTTAATAATTTCTTGGACATAACCAACTGCAATGAGATTATGATCCACAGTATGGAATAGATTCAGTCCTGAGTATTTTGACACTCTAGGCTGCAATGAAGGAAGCAGAAACTGTGGCAGTGTATTCCTCTCCTGTTCTCAGTTGACTGTTTGGCGCCTTTGATTGCTATAAACACAGAAATGTGACTTCTCTGTAAACATGACAGCATTCCAATTTATATCCTTATCTAGACAATCGATGTACCATAATCGGCGGAGTTGCTGGTGATGCACTCTTGCTGCAGGTCATCTTAAAGGAGCATGGGATGTTAGACCGTCTTCCCACAAATGATTAGGAATTGTTTGTGTTGGTATAGGCCTTAGCAGATTATTCAACACTTCATTTAGGTTCTGTCGAGCACTATGAAAAGGGTTGCTGCTTGCGGGAATAACAATATCTATGTCATCTTTTGGTGCTGTCATGTGCTGAGATATACTAACAGATCTCCTATTGGTACTTCTGTTTTTTTCTGAATCTGATTAAAACTTGGGAAATGACAATCTGGGAGACATCCAACAACATTGGCGATATCCACATGCCGCTTGTATGCCT
Organism: Nezara viridula; assembly: GCA_928085145.1. Classification (NCBI taxonomy): domain Eukaryota; kingdom Metazoa; phylum Arthropoda; class Insecta; order Hemiptera; family Pentatomidae; genus Nezara; species Nezara viridula. The sequence goes on along the minus strand of OV725077.1, from coordinate 141,808,264 downwards.
TGCACCATTCGCACGATAAAATTGTGAACTTCTGGTTTAATATGATTTCTTTCCTTCGTTAAACAGAATATTACTAGATTATAATTAATAAAAGTTGAAACCAACTGTTGGTTTACAAAATGAGTTTTCTTCATGTTGAATATATTTTAGTTAGTAATTGTGTGTATACAAAGTAAAATTAGGTACAGGGGATGCACTAATTCAATGTTATTTCACTTTCACGATTTCATATTATCAAATGAAGAAGAGCAATAGTCAGGCTTCAAAGATGAAGCCAAAAATTTGAATTAGTCGTTTGTATATTCTCGATCTTTATTTTTATATATTTCTTATTTACAACATTATCCAATACATTATTGTTTCATTTTCATTTCAATTTTATATACTATAATCTAGCAAACTTCTTTCGCATTGTGCAGAAAACTTGGGAGATGATCGAAATACAAAAACTCATGAGCATTTTTCTTCCACTTAGCAACTTGATCTGTGATCATTGCAATTACTTGATACACAGGTTTGCAGAGGAAGGGATATACTTAAATAAGTGAAGCAAAAAAAATGTTTTAAAAAATTTAATAAAAATAACCATTTTAATACTGAAAAGATAACATTTATTAAGTTAATAACTGAAAGACTATTTAATTGCGAAAAATTGTTATTATTTTATTAAAAATCATTTTTCTTTGTAATTTTATCAGTTAAATTTTAGAGTCTAATTTTAATAATTTTCATCCTTCATAAATAACAAATATAGAAAATTGAGTATCAATAGATATTATACAAAATACAAAATTTAAAATACATTCTTTTCCTTTGGTACAAACTATATATTTGTGCATCATTCCAAAAAGAACAATTACATTGTTAATGCCAAATAATATATTAACATATTCTTTTTACAAACATACTGAAAATATACAAACTATTATAAATTATTCTACTTTAAAAAATATATTGACACCTTACTTAAGTGTTACATTTGCTAATGTACAAATTGGAAATGGTATACAGGGAAAGCTATCTATAATAGGAACTAATTTTTATTTAAAAAAAAAAAAATATATATATATATATATATATATATACACACATACACATACCGCTTATGTATACACATTAACTTACTGCTTCCAATAACTACTGAGTTTACAATTTTCTTAATTAACAATTGCAAATGTTACATCAATAACGGGTTAAGTTCCAAACTACAAATAGTTCATAAGACAATTTCAAGAATGATAAAAGTCATTTTGAACGATCAAAAAGCGGATTAATGCCATAATCATTAGTAGAAAAAGTCAATATTTAACTTTGGTTGGCACTTACCAACCCATTACCAATGTCTTCAATTGAGCAAAATAAATAAAAATTTGATTCTGTTAAAAGTAACCCTGATCAATGCCTTAATTTCTTTAATGGAAAATCCGTTTTCTATTATTAATAATTTTATTTTGATAAAAATACAACTTCCTTTTTTGTAATTAACTTGTTTATAAAACATTAACACTGAGTGAGGAACATAGAATAATTTGTCAAGCATATAAATTTAAGTATTATATTCTATGGTAAATACAAAACAAGTCTTAAAAAAAAAACAGACTTATAACGAAAAAACAACTATGATGTTCCTTAATTTCCCCTCAAAGGTTCACATCAATAATCAAATTTTCAATTTAATTGAGAAAATGTTGAAAGATATTAGATATTATTTACCAAACTATTTTTACCTATATCACAATTTTAATAGTCCATATGTATTTCTATTAACCTAAAATAGACACTACATATTTCAATATTAAATTGTGTGACACACATAAGACTGCATTCGGCCGACATAACAAGAAAATAGAACTGTACGTAAATAGAAAACTTTACTAGACATTTTTACAGTAGCATATGGACTTAAGAAGAATATTGCTGCTGAGAGTCTCGGTACCAAGACAAGCAGCCTGTGAACCATATCTATTTATCCTTTCCAAATTGCCAATGTGATAGGAATCCAAATTATATTTTACCCCAGCTTGAAATAAAGCATTACTGGGATTAGCATAAAATGTTATTTCCAAGTTATTGTGATCAGAATCTGTGTATAGATTAGCCTTTTGTATTTCACTTACTGATAGTGTTTCACAAAGAGTATAATTTTTAAGCACATTATTTATATAATTCACAACTGCTAAAGCTGCTCTTCTTGCTTCCACATCAGTGTTTTTAAGTTGGACTCCATTATTACAAGTGCAGAACCATTCTGGTACCCCCGCGTCTCCACATCCTCTCTTCACGGGGATCTCTTTAAAAAGGGAAATCCCTTTTGGGGGCTGGGAGAAGTGTGTCCATACTCTTTCACTGGAGTTACCCGGAATACCAGGAAAGCCCCCAAGAGTAGCGAGTATCTCAACAAATGTCGCATAAAGGTCATAAGTTGATGTAAATCTGTTACTGTTCTTCTTAAGGTGCTTTTTCCACGATGGATTAGCATTGGGCGGTAAGATTGCAGCTACCATAGGCATGAAATCTTCAATCTTTCCAACTTCTGTAGACCTTATACTATCCATTCTGTTGCCATGATCACCAAGGACAAAAACAACTGACCTGTTGAGGAGGCCTTCATGAAACGATGTGTTTAGGAATTCAGTCAGAACATCGTCAACTACCTAGGAATCAAAAAATAACAACTAGTTATTAACTTTAACTTTTAAAATACATTGAAAGGAAAAATTATTTCCCTTAATTTAATAAACCGAATTTGTTTAGACAATTTTTATTTGTCAGAAGAAATAAAAGGCTCAATACAATAAAAAATATTGAGAGTGATAACATTATTTTGGGATGAAATCATCTAAGACATATTTTTTAGTTGTTGACCAAAATTTTAAGATTCCAAAACTTTCTGGACAAAGAAAAAAAAACACTAGATTCTCAAAATGGTGTATGTTAACAATATAGCTCATATATAAAAATATTTGACAAAGAAATGACATGTTTGAGATAGGTATATCTCTAGAATGTAAAGAAGCTTTTGCATTGAAATCAACTTGCCTATCCTATCATATCATCAATTTTACATATTTTCTCAAAAACAGTTCTCAGCGATTTTAACTAAACTTGTTGCAATAATGTAAAATTAAATGATTTTTATTATTTGTTAGGTCTTATCAAATTGAAATAATCTAACAGTACATAAATGGCAACATTTTAAAATTTCTTCCTCTAAGCTACCTTTAATTTTGTGTATATGAAATAATTTAAAAACTCTCATTTTAAGTCAGATAATACAAATAGATAAATGTAGAATATTAAAGAATTAGATAATTAACTTAAGAAGAAAATATGAGAAATGGTTTTGCAGTTTAAAGACAAAAATTCAGAAATAAGAATAGCAATACAGCTATATAATATACCATTGGATAGATAAAAATTAATATCTAACACTCAGGTGAGGAACTGTGGCCTCTATGACATAGCTGCGACCTCCAAATATTTTTGCACAATAGTTATTAATCTAGCTCAAGAATTAATTAATATTTTTTTAATTTGTTTATTTTATTTAGATTACGAAAATTATTAGAATTAATTTGAATATATGTATATGGCTGTGTGTATTTAGTGACAAATAAAAATAGGAACAGGAAAATATAAAATATTGTTGTGGGCTACATAAGCACTGGCTTAACCTTACTGCGACCTTAATAATAAAAAGGTTTCCCTCCTATGAATCAACATAAAAGGTGGTAGAATAGAGTGACAAAAAAAGTACTAATAATTGTTGTAGTTAATAGAGTCTACTTATATATTATTGAATAAGAAATAAATGATTTCATGGAAAAATAAATGGAATTGCCATGCAAAGTTTTACAATTTGTTTTCGGCTTGACAAACCTAAAATATATAATTATAATGCACATTATTGTCATAAGTTGGGCCAACAACAATGTTCAATACTGATTAAGCTTTTTATTTCTCCGTATACAGGGTATTCCCATAAGTAGAAGGAAATTTTTATGGAGCGATAGAAGACCTCAAGAGCTACAAAAAAATTAATTTAAATAATGGGCCAAAAAGGAAATTAGAAAATTAAAGATTTGTGGTTTTCTAAGTGTCACGTATATTGTCAATTGGGAAGGGACAACTAAAAAATTTTTAATTTAAATAATTAAAAATTGCTTCACTGTAAACTAGAGAAAATTTAATTTAAATAGAAATAGAATTTGCTATTGATAAAAACATTTAAATAGGACTTTTGCGGGTCTAAAATAAGCTAAGTTCTGTTTTTTTTTTTAAATCATAAATTATTCAAAATTTTTTTTATTATATTCCAACTATATCACAGATATCCCACTTTTACAAAAACTTCCACATTATTTATTTATTTTAAAAAAATGTTAAAAATAAAGATTTTTCGTCATTTAAAGTTATAATAAAAATGTGATTTTATATTAAGATTTGTATTACAGGAACTAATCCGTATTTATAAGTGATAAACTAAATGTTCCTGATCCTAATATTTGCGTTTTCATGAAAATAATTGATGCAGTCAGCAGATTCATTTATTTCAAATGTAAATTTTAGGACTAGAAACATTTATTTCATCACTTATAAATACAGATTGATCCATTTAACAGGGATCTAAGTAAAAAATACATTTTAATTATCACTTTAAATGAGGAATGATCGAAAAATCATTATTTTTAACATTTTTTTAAAATAAATAAATCACATATTTAGGCAATTATGATTATAATTATAAGTCACAGATCATAGAAAAACTAGAATTAAAAGCCATATGTGCTTGTTTAAGGTGAAAATTTTATAATAAGAAATAAAAGTTTTGCAACAGTTAATTGTAATCATTTTTGCTGAAGACAATGGTACTTTTAAGTGACAGGATATAAAATAATATCATTATTTTACACAACTTGATGTGAATTTCAAGTTTCCCCCACTAAATCTCAATTTAATTTTATAAGGATTTGAAGTTTATTAAACTAGTAAGTTCTTGTAAAAATGCGAATAATTTATTATTGTCTTTGTATTGGAATTCCATGATTAGATGACCAACTATTCAAGTATATTTTATTTTAGTATTCAATAAACCTAAGTATAATTTTACACCGTAACAAGTACATACTTTAAGATACATTAAAGCAAAAATATCTATTAGCTTTCTTTAGAATTCAAGAACGATGACTCAAAGGTAAGGTCCCTTCAATTCTTGGCAAAACTTGAAGGAGGTTCAACATTTTTGCTTTCCAAAAATCAAAATGTTCAAATGACAGCAACAGCTATGTTTAATGCAAAATGATTCCACCACCAATTATTGTTTTTATGTTCTGATATCCACTCATTTCCTTTCCATCCACCCATCGTTCCATTCATGAATCAAGAAACATAAAGGAACATTCAGTCAGTGTTTTTCTTAGAATAAATTTTTGCAGTCCGAGTCAGTTCATGTGTTGTTTGAAGCAACTTCGACATGTGACAAATTGGATCAAGGAGGAGGAGAAGGGCAACTTTGGATTTGAACTCCCCCAAAAATAGAAAAATAATGGTTTTGTTTTTTCATTGGTCCATATTTAGTTCTGTGATTGATCTGAGCTATATACTTAAAAATTCACTACATAGTAAGGGAAAGTATTGCAAATGTGAAAATTTTCGAATTTGAGTTTTGAAATATTGAATTAGATAAATATGGATTATTCTGACTATTATTATGGACTATTATGTTATTCTGACAGCTTCAGCAACTGCATGTAAACACCTAAAATTAATCTATCAAAATAAAGCACTGTCATACATTTCTTATAAAATCATATCACTAATCCACAATGCCAGGAACAATTACTTTTTCCAGTGGGTGCCGGGACATGTAGGAATATCAGGAAATGAAATAGCTGAGAAAACGGTGAATCAAAACCAACTACATCGGATAAATGCTAAGATTTCTTTACTGGATTTGATAAGAGTAGTAAGGAGGAAAATAATGAAAGACTAACAGCATTTCAATGACTGGGAATGTGACTCTAAGGGTTAGGACCATCATACAGTTCAACAGAAGATAGCACTGGTTCCATGGTTTGCGACTTAAATTTCATCACCGCTCTAGCTAAATAAAGCTGACCAGGCTTTGGATAAATCATAGTAGAACTAATAAATAACTACATATAATGGGTATAGCTAAGAGTGGTTACTTCCCAAGATGTCAATGCCTGGAGGGTTCAAGACACATTGCCGTCAAGTGTAAAAGAATCAAGAAACAAAGAAGAATTAGCTTAGGATTGCAAATTATGGATGATGGAGCTAAATTTCTTCGATCAATGAATAAAGATAACGCCCGTGACCTGGTACATTTTTTGAATGACATAAAATCAGTTATATAATAAAATTCACCTTTTATTCTCATTTAATTGTAATGAAACTACTGTTACACCAGTTTCTAACTATTGCTCTTTCTAGTTCAAGTTCTATATAAGTTACATTCAATATTTAGTTCTATTGAATAATCATATATCTATGAATATTCAATAAATAACCAGTTTACATATTACAATGACAATTAAAATACTTTATAGGCAAAATAGGACTTGCTTTGGCCAGCCTAAAAGCCAAAAAAAAAAAAAAAAAATGCCTTATCTTTGTTTTTAATTTTAGATTTAGGTACCTTTGTAATTTAATTCATTCTTAAATGTTTTCTAATGCCAGACAATTGTCATTTCATTGTCCATTGTAGGTATTCTTAGGGGACGCAATGTCCCAGAATAAAGTTTACTTTTCTTTCTTCTTTCTTTCAAACAAAAGAAAAATAGGAATATTAAAAACCAAAATAAAAATCTTTAACTGACTACTTTAGATGAATAGATGACGTATTGATTGGTGAAGAAAGGTGACAAGATTAATGCAAAAAAAAGTTAATAAAAACCATAAATTGAAATATATACAAACACTAACAGAAAAAAAAATTCTCATTATATACTAACATCATAACAATAATTAGTTGGTTTGTATAATGATAAAAATAAATTGGAAATACGCATATCAAATATCAAAGATTGAATACACCAATATTAAAATACTTACTCCTGCAGTATTGACAAAATCATGAGTAGGCTCATTAATGAGTGAGAACAGAAATTTCGGATGTTCTGAATAGCTTTTTAAAAATGACTTTATGTAAGAAAAATGTATTTCATGTTTTGCTTTTGAACCCAGACACAATCTAGCACTCTTCTTAATTAGAGATGATGATTGGACTGCAAGCCAAAATGTATGCATATAATGATGGGTAGGCTGTTCATCTATGCCATCATCAAGATAATCAAACATATTTATTTGAGGTAAGTCTTCTGTATACATTGTTGCAGCACCTGCACTAGCAAAATCTTTCCAGATAAAAGGCCAATCCTACAAATCAATTCAATAAAAATAGAATTACTTTCTATAAAATAATGAAATTCAAATATAATATTTTAAAAAACAACAACATATGTTAACTAAAATTATGAAAAAAAAAAAATTATGTATTGCCATTCATTCCAAATATCCGTCCAATTAATTTGCTGTAAACCTGGCTTTTCATTTTGTCTCCATATAGGCATATAGGCTCTGCTTAAAATAGATAACCTTACTCTTGTTCCAAGGGCATTTATATGGATTATTAGACTGGATGAAAGTACCTAACAACCAGTAAGTGGAGCAGCATAGTCAGTAAACCAATGAGTGTGGCCATGGCATTTGATTCTTTACCACTACCTATTTATACCCCATATTGCATATATGGCATGCATTAATTATCAAATTTATTTTCTGAGGTTAAATATAAAATTTTCTATGCTGTTATTACCTCCATGATCTTAGGCTATCATTTATATTTCTTTTTACCTTTATTTAACTTTAAATGAAATATATGGAAAGGAAAAGTATTGTGAAGATACCCCAGCAGGCACTTGAGTTTTGCAAAAGGTTAGAATCACTGAGAATAGAATACACTAGAGATGCCTTCTCCTGTTCAGAGTCATAGAGGGGGTATGCTCTCCTCCCATCATGTGGGTAATAACTATGCCTGCTAGCTCATATGATTCCCTTAGATTTGAACGTAAATTAGCTCATTTTTCAAGTATAAATCAAAACATAACTACAATTTTTAAATATTGATCATTAAAAAATGAAGTGAAATAATTTAACACAAAAATGATAATGTGTACAGTAATGTTTATTAGCCTCAGTTTTATAGTTTAAAGTTTAATAATTCTATCTCAATTGTTGCCTAATTCAGAATTTGCTATCTTAAACTTTTTCTGATATATTTACTAAACAGGAATAATTGTTTTAATATATATATATATATATATATATATATATATATATATATATATATATATATATATATATATATATATATAAAGTGGGTGGAATTTTTTGCCTGTCAGTGTGTATATATATATATATATATCTTTTTGTTTGTTTTCAATTAGGAATGTTAATATAGAGGACAATAAGCCTTAATCCTTAATTCAATGAAATGATTCTAGATTCCAATGTTTACTTTCTATGGAATCAAAATGTTTATTCAGTATCATTAGTTCAATGCCGTTTCTTGCAGCACATTTCTTAGTCTCCGGCTTTTAATTTTTTCAATATCAAGTTTAAAAATGCCTCTTAGTGCTGAGGACGTTGTGCGTGGTGTGGCACTTATTGATGATGGACGTTCCATTAGATATGCAGCTAATGCCATCGGAGTTCCATATGAAACTTTACGAGACGCCGTCAGGCGTCCAAACTGGTTCTTACAATAGAAGGCCCCGTTCTGGACGGTCTAGAGTAACAGAACCACGGGATGACCGGTTTTTGACTTTGAGGATTTTACGAAACCGGCACCTTACCGTTGTTTAAGCGATTCATCAGCTTGAAGAAGTTCGAGGTATGAAAATTTCTGAACGTACCACTCGGAGAAGTTTAATGAGTATGAATTAATGGCTTTTCGTCCAGTAAGAGGACCAGAGTTGACCAGAACTCACAGAGTAACACGGCTGGCTTTTGCTCAAGAACACAGCCATTGGACTATGGACGAATGGAGTGCTGTACTTTTTACAGATCAGTCAAGATTCGCTCTTCGATCTCCATATGGGTGTGAAAGAGTGTGGAGAAGAAGAAACGAAAGATATGCAGCCTGTAATTTTTCCCAGAGCCAACCTTTAATTGTGTTTCCTTAATGGTGTGGGCTGGAATTCCAATGGAGCGCCGCACAGAATTGGTTGTTGTTCCTGGAGGGTCTTTGACGGCCATTCACTATGTAGATGAGATTTTGGAACCTCATGTGTTGCCTATCTTCAACGAAATCGGCGATCGTTCTATTTTAATGCACGATAATGCACGCCCACATGTCGCCAGCATAGTGCAGACGTTCCTTCAACAGAACAATATTGAGGTTTTAGCCTGACCAGAACATTCTCCAGATTTGAACCCCATTGAGCATTTATGGGATAACCTCGGAAGAGCTCGTGCAACACTTCCTGATACACTGCAGGACCTTGAAAGGGCTCTTTGGGAGGAATGGGCTATCCTCCAGCAATGGGACATTTCCCGACTGTTGGAAAGTATGCCGAGGGGTCTTCAAGAAGTAGTGAAGGCAAGAGGAGGAAACATGCGCTACTAAACGATGATGTAATTAATTTCTTTTAGAATAATAATGGTTCATTTTTCAATTTTTTTTTTCTAATCTTTCTTACCCAATCACATTTTGATTATTAAAGGTAAAAAAGATTATAACATTCCATAAATACTAAGTATTATCTACAAATACCATGCATTATATACAAATACAACTTACAGAAATATTTTTAGATGAAAACATGGAAAAATCAAGTGGGTGGAATTTTTTGCCTGTCAGTGTATATATATATATATATATATATATATATATATATATATATATATACTGACATATATGTATATATATATATATATATATATATATATTAGATTTAATTATGAAGAAACAAAAACTAATACAAATATTGAAAGTGTAATTACATTCTTTACTCACAGGAATGATCCGAATATCAACCAATGAATTTCAATTAAAAATAAACAACAAATTATCTTTTTTATATAGAAATTAAGATAAACTGCCGAAATATATATATAAGAAATCAAAGAAAATAATAAAATTTAATTAATCACTAGCCATTAAAATGTAATACATTTTAAAAAAAATTATCTCATTTTTTGAGTTTCAATATCTTGATTTTTACATTTTACACAAACTTTCTTATACTATTTTTAAAATAAATTCTGCTAATACATTATATCAAACCATGTTTTTAAGTGTCATCTGAACTAAATTAATAATGATAATTCTAATTTATTCATGATGATATTTCTAAAAATCTGTCAAGTAAGATATTTATAGTTAAACAATGCTAAAGTAGTGGACTGATTCGTAATAATTTCGATTAATTTGTTTTCAGAATTTGTATCGAGATTTTTTTTTCTCACTAATTATACATATTTCAATAACAATTAAAAATGGCTTCCTTGATATTTATTTAATCTCCTTCTCTTCTCTGCACAGCATTGTAATGATCCCTCGGTAGAGCTTGATCCAAGAATCTCTATCTTCGGCCATCCGTGTTCTCCTTCCCCATTCCAGTCTTCTGTCAAAGGCATTCCAGATCGCGCCTTCCCATGTCTTTCTCGGTCTTCCTCTTGGGGCTCTTCCCTTCCACCTTTGTTTCATACACCACTTTCGCCAACCTGTCCTGTTCCATTCTAACAACATGGCCTGAATCATCTCAGCTGGTGTTCCTCGATGATATCCTTAGCTGGCCTAAGTTCCAGGTTTGACCTCATTGACTTATTTCAGACCTGGTCTCTTCTTGTCTTTCCCTCCATTCTTATTAAGGATTGAATCTCCATAGCTTGAACTTGGCTCTTGTGTTTTGTGTTGAGAGTCCAAGATTCACTTGAATAGATGAGAATCGTTAAGGAAGTGTTTAACTAATTTTGCAAATTAGTTTAAAGCTTTTATCTTTTCATTTATTTCAACATCTATCCATCCATATTTGTTCAGCACCAAGATACTTAAAATTCTTTACTTGCTCTAACCTTGCATAGTTCAGTTTTACCACTCAACCTCCATGTTCACTTTTCCTTGCTATTCACATTATCTTTGTTTTCGCAGAGGTTCCTGCAGTTTCTTGTGAATAAAACTAAGTCATCCGTGAAGGCAAGAAGGCCAAGGTGGGTGGGCCTAAGTTTTCACCTTGATTTTTAATCAACACCCAATTTATAGATTTTTAAAATGAAATGAAAATATATTTTATTATTCTGGGACTGTTGTACCTTTAGAGCAAATTTAAAAAAGAAGGGTTCGAAAGAGGAAACTGATTGTGCATGTCAAATGTCAGAGTCCAATTCCAGAGTGAGGCGAATTGAATTGCAAATGATTTGTCATACGCAGCAGTTCAGTGAGAAGGTGGATAGAAGTCAGGAAGTGCCAGACTATCCAATCTAGTAGGACGGGATTGGATGGTGTAGTAGACATCCCCCTGTATTTACTCCTTTAGATGACAATGTGTGAGGGAATGAGAAGGAATATATAATATATAGGAATGTGAGGTTGAACTGTGAATTGTACTCAATGGTGCAGTGGACTAATTGCTCATTGGAAAATCTCATATCGATAAACAATCGAAAAGAAGGAAAAAGGTCCGATCAGGTAGCAGCAGCTGGAAGGAGACGCCAGCCACTTGAGGCAAAAGGACGGAGGCGAGAGGAAGTCATCTGGGAAGAGAGGCCTACTACATTGAAGACCAAGAATATCAAGGCTACAGTTATAAGACTTTTATACATTCATTTATTACAGTTATAAAATAAATTGTTTTATTATACAGGAGTGAAAGTCATTTTATTTAGTTGTCCTATATGCCTCATGATTGAAGAATAACAAACCAGGTGAGTCAATTCATTCAAAGTGTATTTACTAAGTCCCACATTTCAAATATATATTCTTATTATTTCTTCTCACTCAATGTCACAAAAGGTATTAGATTCCCGAATTCCCAACAACAGTTAAACATCCTCAAAAGTCTATATCCAGTGCCGGGGATTTGTTTTAATATTCAGGAGTGTAAATAACCTAAGTTCCCCAATATATAAATGGAAGGCTATTCGCCTATTCCAGCCAAAAAACAAGTTATTTAAAATTAACTTTCAGTAGGTTATTTACAATGGAGTGTTTAAATTGTAAGCTATGGAAAATATAGCAGGGTCGATGAGTTCTAATGATCTGGTACAGAAAGGTAGCTAGGAAGTACTGACGGTGATAGGATGGATAGAGCCACTTCAACTCCGTGTACTACTGGGTAATATGCGTATCTCTTGAGATTCCAAAAACAAAACGTAATGAGCAATTCATTAGGCGTTTAAGTTTGGCCTCGAGATCTCCTGAGAGTCCACCGTACACCATACAGCCATAGTCGAAGGGGAAAAAACAAGAGAGGAAACTAGGAGTTGAGGGGACTTATATGGAAGGAGATAATATAGGCGATTGAACTGCTTTAGGGTGGAGATAGTGCGACGGGAAATTTGGGAGATGTGTGGTTTCCAGGAGAGGGTTTGATCAAAAGTGACACCTAAGTTTTTAATGGTAGTATGGAAGATAAATGAATGGAGATATATGAATTGTTCAGGAGAAGATTGAGGTATGTTGGGAAGGATTTGAGGAGTGCGGGGATCCAATCAAGATGGCTTTCGTTTCCTTAGCGTTCAAAATGAGCCTGTTAAGGTTTGCCCATTCACTTATTCTATTAATATCTTCTTGGATTTTTAGAATGACATCTGAGGAATCGGTTGGATTGAAGGAGAGGTAAATCTAAACGTCATCAGCATACAAGTGGTATTGACAGTGCAGGATTCAGAATGGGAGGTCATTTATATAGATGGAAAAAAGGGTAAGGGATAGAGAATACAGCCTTGTGGGACACCTGTGGACAAGGTTAGAGATTCAGACGGGAGGCTATTAGGGATCAAAACATAATGGGAGTGACCGTTTAGGAAGAATTTGAACCAATTAAGGGCACCAGAAGAAAAGCATATACTTTTAAATTTGGTTAGGAGGATGCTGTGGTCTACTGAATCAAAAGCTTTAGAGAAGTCAAGGAGAATAAGGATGGTTAGTTTCTGCTGATCTATGGCTGTATGTTGGTCTTGGGAAATTTTGATTAGGGCAGAGTGAGTGGAGTAGCCAAGCCTGAAGTCAGACTGGTAGGGGTTTAGGAGATTATTGTGCCATAAAAAATGGGATAGCTGGGACTGGGCTAGTCGTTCCAAAGGTTTGGAGAGGTTTGAAAGAAGGGAAATTGGACGGAAATCATTAAGAGTTGATGGGTTAGAGGTCTTCTTCAAGGAGCGTACTAGGACAGTTTTCCAGGATGTAGGGAAGGATTCTTCATATGTTTATGTATTTCATCAACCAACACCATTTGGGTACAGTCTTTGCAAGCAAGGAATGGCTTTTTACATTGTCTTAGTGACAGCCGAAATATCTGTTTTAAAAAAGGCTGTTTTGCTGTTGTGAAAGAATATAATAAAGTAAACCCTGGAAAAGGATCCAGAAATTATCTTTAGGAAGGAAGAAAATTAAAAATCTGTTTATAAGGCAATATTATTTTCTAATTGAAAACATAGTGCTACTGGTTATTGAATCCAATTAGAACAGTTGCATCTAGGTGGGTGGGCGGGGTAGCCGAATAGCTAACGCGTGTGCACTGCACCGTCGTTGCCCGGCAACCTGATATATAAGACTTGGATAAAAACATAGTCACGAGTTCGCGTCCCGGTGCACGGAGGAGTTTTTAAATCCCCGCCTTGTTGCATCTAGGTTGCATCTAGGTGGGTAGTAAGTAATCTATAAGCTTTTGGCAGTTGACACATGAAGTTCAGTCTAGAAACATAATCTAAACCTACAAAAAAGACATCAATCAAATTCTCCATCCTATAGAACAAAAATTATTAAAATTTACATGGAATCCAAACTATGACCAATAGATATGAAACAGTATAATTAGTAACTATATGTATTTAATTAGAAAATGTTTCTTTAAGTCAAGTTGCTTTCTTTCATGTTTCCATTTAAGGAAAATAAGTGTCGAAATATGGAATAATTACTTATTTATGTGTACTGAAAATCAATATATTTATTTAGGATAAAAATGGAGCAAATATAGGGGAGTGCTCCTTGACCAAACCTGCAACAACATGAAAAAGTCAAAAACTAAACTACAAAACAATCATTTTAATAATTTTGACTCATCTTCTTCAACAACTTTAGAAAAAATATTTAAAATATTCGTTATAATGGTCAAGATGTAATACAATTAGTTTAAAATAACAATGAGCTGTTCAATAGTCGACACAATATTCAATTATAATGTTATTTACATTTTATTTTTAACTATTTTTTTTTTCATATACCTTGTGAAATAGAAACTCACAGTTCATGCATACTAGATTTTTTTTGGCTTCTGTATCTTTTGGAAAACTGTAATGAAGAATGGATTGTGTACTTGATTTTAACCATTTTTCTTTGAATTGTTTTTGTAAGTAACTATTTTAAAGAATAATTTAATGATGAGCAACATTTGATTAATAATAACGTATATAACGTATTCTTCTATTTCTGATTGTAAAACCAAATACTAAGCTCCAACACATTTAATAAAATGCATTTAAATGCTGCTGAAAAAATGTTTGATTACAAAAAAATAAATATTTAAGTAGTCAGATGGTTTAAATGTTAAATGCTATCTAAAAGCGAGGAAAACCCCTTGGGCAGGAATATCGGTGAGTACACAGAGGGTTGAGGGACATCCATCTGCCTGCCATGCCCACTCTAGTTTATTCTATACTCAAGGCCTTCTTTATCATTGTTACTCTTGTTAAACAATAATATTTTGTGGTACATACTTATTATAATTAAATAAATAATTAATGTATAGCCATAAATGGACATGTTTAGTGACAAAAAAAGCATAAATATAATACATTAGATGCCTGTGAAAACATATGATGAATAAAGGTTTTAAATAATATTTCGTATAATCTGCAATTTTTACTTTCACTTCCCTTGTCTGAAAGTATCTATTTCTGCTAAATAGGGTGGGAAGTGAAAGTTGTATGATGTGTGCACCACAATAGATTTTTACAATTAGATCTAGATGTTACTATTATTGGTAAACACTATGGATTGGTATACTATGGATAAGTATACTATGGATTGGTAAAAATAACTTCGGAAAGAAATACGTATCAACGTACCAGTACCAATATAACAGAATCGTCCATCTTAATTTAAATAATTAGGATAAGCAATTACCCAATGTCATATCATAAATCAAATGCTTATTTATATTCAAATGTTTTTTTTTTTTCCAATTTATTGTAATTCACCTAAACAACAAAGTATATTGTAGGTTTAAATACTGCTTAATTTACTTGATGTATTTATACTAATACAGTTGTAAATATCATAATAAAAGTTAAAAAAAAAAAAAATACTCCTTAAAAATTAAATGGTATACATTTTTACAGCTTTATAGTTTAGTTAGGCTAATATAAATTCATTGTTAGACCTTGAGGACTACCAATAATAATAATTAAACAAAGGCTAAATAGGAATTGAGGGGTAGCCCAAGAAACCAATTATTTACTTTCTAACAAAAGTTTTTATTGCAACTTCCATTAGTTCTTATGCTTTACATACAAAAGAACAAAAAATAGTAAGAAAAATAATCAGTTAAACCCATTTATGATTAAACAGAGCTGAGCAGGGCCTACTCTGTAGATCAGCAGAGATCCAAGGCATCCCGGTTCGTGCAGGAGAGACTCCTTCGGCCATGGTTGCCAGTTTGAGGGTCAGTCTTGGGGTTATGATCAACAGTGAGAACATCGATTTTGTAGAGCGCCATAGACCTAAAAGAGACAATCCTAGACCGCCACCCATTATAGCTTCGTGAGGCAGGCAGTACGAGACGAGTTGGTACAAAGAAGAAAAGTGAAAAGGGACTTTTCAATTCGAGACATTGGCTGGTAGGAAAACGATTCCCACCGGATATATCTGGGTGAAGAAACTACCCCTACTAATAGACGACTGTATTGGCTCGCACATCAGAAGAGAGTGGCTGGTAAGCTAAAATACGTATGGTTTTCGACGGTTAGATTGGGCTGCAGAAAATAAGATGGCCATCCAGTGATATACATCAACCAACTAAACGATCTAGAGGTTTTCTGCTGATCTTCTGATTTACATCATCCTACAGATTGTATCCGTAAACTCCCAATTATCTTCTATTGTATAATAAAGCACCATGCTGGGTTGCCCATCTATTATTATTTCTCTATTTTAACCAATGTAATTTTTTTTTCTTCTCCCTCATATTTTTTAATCTAACTCTGTTTTGTTTGTTTTTTTTCTCTTCTTTCACAGCCATTATTTACTTCTTTCCAAATTTATTTTCACAGTTTTCTCTTACTTACAGTGTCATCCATCATATTATATATACTTTTCTCCTTTCTGTTATGTCTAGCGTCTTAACTACTTGCCATGTTAATTCACAATCCCTTCCTACTTTATATGACGAATTTCTCTAATATTTCACCCACAATTTCTACTACATTATTGCAGTTTCTGAAACTTGGCTTAAGCCCTATATCCCTTCCTCCTCTGTTCCCTTACATTATTATACCTTCATCCGTCATGACCAGGTGTCCCGGACTGGCAGAGGTGTTGGTCTCTATGTCCACAATAGCCTGAAATCCCGTATCCTAGATATTTTATCTCCTTCCAATCATCCTCACATTGAATTCCCCTTTGCTGAAATTTCTTGTAAAGCACATCCTCACCTTTTGAACCATTATTGGAATCAACCTTGTACAATTATGTTACTTTCTATAATAACATTATAATTTCCAGAGATCTTAATACCAACCTCCTCACTGAATCCAATAACAAACGCTACTTGGAAAACCTCTTCTTTTCTCTCAACCTTTTTAATGTTCCTTTCACTCCTACACACCATACCTGTTGGTCTGACACCTGACTGGACCTGCATTTCATCGATTCAGAACAGAAACTCTTGTCCTGTTCTCAATTACCTGTTCCTTTCCCTTCTTCTCATGATCTTATCCAATTATCGTACAATATCCAAACTCCCACGTTTCTTTCTAAAACCATAACTTACCGCAATCTTGACACCCTCACCCATGATAAAATCCTACCTGACCTTGAAACCCTAAACTGGAACGATGTTTATTCCTGCACCTCTATTGATCATATGGTAGACACCCTCACTTCTAATCTTATCCATATTCTTGACATACATGCTCCTTTCAAAACCTCAACCATTTGCTGCCAACCTGCTCCTTGGATGTGTCCAGAAATTCGATACATGCAAAAGAAATGTGAGGTAGCCCGTAAACGCTTCAGGTGAACTCCACTAGCAGATGACTATCAAGCCTATAGGGTACTTCTTAATTTGACACAAACAACGATCAGGAAAGCAAAATCAAACTTCTTTCACGAAACCCTCTCCTCTGCTCCTGATTCTAAATCAATATGGCTAACCCTTCATAAGCCCTCTCTTTATAAATCCTCTTCCTCATCGATACTTTTTATTTTCCACCACTAGTAACAGCTCACCCTCCTCTTACCAGTTTTCCATATCACCCTCATTTAACAGTGATAAATTCTACTTCTCCAACATTTTACCAACCGACCTAATTTCCTCTATAATGAAATCCCATACAAACTCCATCGGACTTGATTGAATACCTGTCAAACTATTAAAATTATGCCTTCCCGAAGTCCTTCCTGTTCTCCTTTTCATCTATAATTTTTCTCTCCAGACCTCAGTTTTTTCTACTGCTTGGAAAAAAGTCAGACCTATTAACAAAATCCTCAATCTGACTTCTCCTAAAGACTACAGTCCAATCTCCATTCTCTCTAACCTTTCTAAATCTCTGGAAAGAATAGCTAAATCCCAAATCTCTAAATTCCTTGAAAACTCAAAACTACTTGATCCTCTCCAATCTGGTTTTCGTCCTGACTTCTCCACACAGTCGGCCCTACTAAAAATTACCAATGACTTACATACCACAATAGGCTAAAAAATGTTAACTGTGTTAATACTTCTCGACTTTTCCAAATCTTTTGACTCCTTAGACCACTCTATACTCTACACTAAACTAAAACCTCTATTCTTCTCCAACAGCTCTATCCTTTGGTTGCAGTCTTTCCTATCAAACAGAACTCAAGCAGTCAGCATTCCGAATCAACCCCTATCTTCCTTCCTTACATTTTCCTCTGTAGTGGCTTAGGACTCAAGCATTTCCCCTCTCCTTTTTAATTCCTACATAAATGATATTCCCAAATCCATCTACCACTGTTCACACTATGCTGATGACTCTCAAATCCATTTATCCTTTCACCCCTCTGAGCTGCCAGTCGCGTTCGCCAATATTCAGGCACACCTAGATAGGATCAGTGCCTGGGCGTCTGAATAATTTAAAGCTAAACGTGATGAAAATTCAGGCCATTATTATAGGTTCCAGTTCTATTCTTAAATCCATCTTCTTCCTTCCTCCTTTAGTCATCAACAATCATCCTATCACATTCAGCTCCTCCATTGAAAACCTAGGAGTCACAATTGATGAATACCTCTCCTGGAAACTCCATATAGCCCTCATCTCCCAAAAGTCAATAGGTACCCTTAAGCTATTTCATTGCTCCCGCCACCACAACCCATCCGTAAGCTCCTTGTATCCTATCTTATTTTCCCCCGCTATGACTATGGCTGTGTGGTGTATGAAGGCATCCCGATGGTACTCGAGGATAGATTGAAGCGACTCATGAATTCCTGCTTAAGATTTGTCTTCAGTACTTCAAGGCGGTCTCATTTGTCTCACCTTTACAAGTGTAAGTGACTCTTCCCTTCTTTCCGCAGACAATATTTTCTTGGATCTTTTCTATTCCAAACAATCAACACCTGACACCCTTTCTACATCTACAGTCTCCTACAGTTCATACCCGTGGTCCACTCCCAGAAAACAAGATCCCATGTTTCCGACCTTTATATCCCTTCCCATAGAACTAAGACATTTGAATATTCCTTTATTGCTCGATCCACTGCCTTCTGGAGTTCTTTGCCATCTGATATCCGCCATGCCTTTTCCTTGAGGCATTTAAATATCATCTCTACCAATTCCTTTTCACATCCCAAAATGACGTTGTAAAATGAAATAAATATTGTGAAACAGATTTTGACTGAGGTGAATGGTTGTTGAAATTGTTTGAGTTCATAACTGTTATTCAGAAGGGACCTCATCCCAGAATAAAGTTTATTTTCTATCTATCTATCTAGGACATACTTTGTTTTGTAGTACTAAAAAAAATGATTTTTTCACACTTTGTGCACTTGATTCGGTTTGTCCTGTTTTAAGTCATTGGCAGTAAGCACATCTACCAGCTGATGATACCCTATTAGATATTGAATTTGATGGTGAGTCAATGTTGAGTATTTCACTTAGGAGGAGCCAGAATGGAGACTGCAAAGTTGGGCTATCTAGGCAGGCCAACAGGTGCTGCCTAATGAGCTCTCATGCCAGACTTTTTTTTAATGATCGCCTATTTTTTACTTTTTGCTTGTTATTATTTATGGACTATTTCAACAATATTGGAGAATTCACATCAGTAATGTCCAATAGATTATAAAATAGTCTAAGTGGCATGTGCAGAAATGACGTGATTGGTTCAAAGTGTCCACTCCACCTTTGGTTATATTATATAATTCTATAATAACTTATGAAAACACAACACATATTTTTATCTCAGCCAGTTTTATATATATATATATATATATATATATATATATATATATATATATATATATATATATATATATATATATATATATATATATATATATATATATATAGACATATAGCACACTAACAGTCATGTACAACTGTGGGACTGGGAAATACAGAAACCTTCACTTTCTCGGACCATTGTTTGTGAATGATATGGAAATAATTCGCCACCTAGAGTACACTTGTAACCCTCTGCAGCTATCCAGGGTTAATAATTTGTTTTCCATGCATAAAAACATGTAAAATCTAATATAAAGAAATGGTATATTCAACATGATTATTACCTTGAAAGGTAAATGAGGTGCTTCAAGCAACGGTCTTCCAGTGAGCATAGGAACTACATTAGGAAATGTATTGTGGCCAACTTTATTGAATCCAATTAGAACAGTTGCATCTAGGTGGCTAGTAAGTAATCTATAAGCTTTTGGCAGTTGACGCATGAAGTTCAGTCTAGAAACAGAATCTAAACCTACAACCAAGACATCAAATTCTCCATCCTATAGAACAAAAATTATTAATTTTTTTTAAAGTTATAATAGTAAAAACTATGTAACAGTCAATAATATAGGAAATGATATTAATTATAATATAAATTACAGCATAAATTAGGTTAATTTATATCGAAGAATAAATTTTGTACAGTAATTTCCTGATCCTACAAGTATTTACCCTCGGTTAGACCAATATAAATCAAAACATGTACGTAATTCATCCGTCAGATTAAAAATTTAATTTCTGTATAGGCTTGAGGGGATAATTTACAAACTGAACTCTCAACTTAAAAATGTCCCATATATTTGAGTTGGAGTAAATTTGAGTTTTAAATAAAATTTCTACATTGTCACATTAAAAACAAGCCCTGGAGAGAAAAAGATTTTCTAATTATACTTAGTCTATCATATCTTTCCAATGTAATTCAAATGCTTATATTATATTTCATATTATAATTATATTTTACTTTAATGAAACTCAAAAAAAAAAAAAAAATAAAGCATAGGCAGAGCATTGGCACAAATAATGATTCGCAGTACCCAATTATCATCTCTTTAATATTTAAATTCAAATCCTATGGGAATTTCCATACTATTTGCATTTGAAAGACAACAATCCAAATTGTTCTTTATTGTTTATTACGTTTAATCAAAATAATAATTAAAATCCATGAGAAATTTTGCTATCCCAGAGAATATTAAATAATACAACAAACTTATCTGTAAAAAAAAAAAAAATCCTGTGATTAATTTTTATCGGACAGATTTTTCAATAGTATTCAAAATAGTTCAAATATTCTAACAGAGCTCAAAAAACCATATAAAAAAATTACCTTGTATGTTCTGATGTTTTTTTTCTTCTGTGCAAATGCAAGAAAATCTTCATAGACAACTAAATTAAACCAGTTTTTGCATTGTATATAAACAAAGTCAGACTGTAACTTAACTTTCTCTCCATTAAAGGATTTCTTTTCACCGTACATAATATTGAAATCATCATTTTCTAGTCTCCAAATTTCTTGAAAAGTGCAATAGAGTTGATTTCTTGAGCTATAGCCATCATTTTCAAGAGATGTTTTATTCCAACCCAGATATCCTTTATCATCTATTTTCAAATAGGGGTTCATACGGGAATAACACCTAAAAATAAAATTCATACAGAAATAATTATGATTTCCAAGTAAATAAAATTATGTTCATCTTATTTCACTAAATTATAAATATTATTGCTCAAAGAAATATACTTTAAAGTATTTTGGCTACTAAATGCCTCTCAAAAATCCATGAGATTCATAACTACTTAAGAGGTTTTGTATATTTATTGAAGCCTATTTGAGTCATAAGCTACACACTCAATGAGTAAGTATAAATGCTAGTGTAAATTTATTATCATAACGATCTTTTTTTTTTTTTAAATACTATATCTATCAGCCAGTGCCGGCCTTAGTGTGGGGCACCGACCAGGTGTGGGTCGTGGGTCATTAATGGGCGCCAGCCGATTAACATGGGCGCTCGCCACTTTTAAGAAGTACAAAATTACAAAACATATAAAATAATTATTTTTAGACTATAAATAAACCAATTGTATTAGAGAAATGTTGAATGAAATAAAATTCAAATATTACATAATCTAAAACCTCTTAAGAAATAAATTTAATTATTTTAGGGAAAGGGGGAGATGACATCATTGCCCAGGGGTGCCGAATGTCTAAGATTGGAACTGCTATTAGCAAAAGAAAGATAGTCTATTTGAAATGGAGAAGTATCCCATATTCACTCCATTACAGCTTAAAATTCTCCATTGAAAGTTTCACAAATTGTCGCAATATCCTGAGTTTTTGTATCATAAATAATATCCTGTCCATTCATTCATCAATTTGTACAGGGGGTGGTGTGATCTCGTCCTCGTCGTGCCCCTGGATAACCAACCAAACGATCACATAGTCGCCAGACTCCCAGTGTCACCAATAGCGACTTATGGCGTGGCCAGCACAAAGCCTGGCCAACGCAAACGGCCTTTCTCAAGGCCATAACAACTTTATCTTAAAGACTCTTTTTTGGAATGCGGGTGGTCTCACCAGCGAAAAGTACACAGAATTGAAGCATTTTATATCCTCAAATAAAATTGATCTATTTTGCATTGTTGAGGCAGGCGCTGCTACTGATTGTCTTGAATACTTCAGGTATCCAGATTTCCAAATTTACTCACTGCCAAGAGCTAGGCAGATAGCATCAGGAATACTTGTTGGTGTAAGGTCTTCCTTCACGGTCAAGTTTCAAGTTAAAAAGGAAATGGATGCAAATGATAAATTGGAAGGAGTGGAAATCAATCTGTGGTCAAACAATTTCCAACACCAAATATTTGTCATCTATAACCCCCTAATAATAAACCGAATTTGGGTTGGCTGGAGGATTCTTTGACGGACAAATCCCTTGTGTATGGAGACTTCAACGCGCACTCCAGGCGCTGGGGTTACACAAACTCAAATTCAGATGGGGAAAACTCTGGAAGAATTTATCGATACAAATATGATTGAATTTGTGGAAAACGAAAATTCAAAGCCCACTTTTATGGACTACAAAGGTAATAGTTCCCACCCTGACCTATTATTGGTGCACCCACGAATAGCTCCGCTGATCTCCCACACAGTTACCTCTCCACCTGGAGCATTTGGTCACAGGATAATGCTTGCCTATCTTAATGGCAACTTAAATTCTTATAATGATTCAGTGCCTCGAATGCTCCGATGGAATTTGAAAAAAGCTAATTGGAATAAATTCTCTCAGCTCACTCACACAGCCATTACGGATAAAACCATTACGGAAAATGTAGATATAAGCTGCGCCCGACTTCAAGCGGCAATTCTCGAGTGTGCAAAGCAGTCCATTCCTCGGGGATTTATGAAGAGATACTCCCCATTCTGGAGTGACAAACTACAGAAACTAAAAGATAGTAGAGATGCAGCAAGAAAAGATGTAGAAATGTCAAAGAAACCGGAAGATATAGTAAGGCTAAAACAACTTACAGCAACCCTTAAGTACAATATAATTCAAGCCAAAAGAAAAGCTTTCAGAGAAATTTGGCCAACCTGGACTTTCGAACAGATGGAATAAAAGCACATAGATTCATCTCAAAACTAAATGGCGGCAAAGACCCAAGGAACAACCCTCTCAAGTTCAATAACAAAGAGATATATACCGGACTTGCCATAGCAAGAAACTTTTGTAAATTCTTTGCAAAGGCCTCTAATTATAAGCCAGCAGTAGGAAATAAGAAAATTAATACCAAACCACAAATCCTATGTCTGAATTCCTCTGAAGCCCAACTCTTTGAAGACGACTTCAGTAAGGAAGAGCTTGAACTTGCACTGGCACAAACAAAGAAGGGAAAAAGTGGTGACCCTGATGACATATTACCAGAGTTTCTTATTCACCTGGATGCAAAAGCCAAGCCCATTGTGCTAGATTTTCTCAATGCTGTGTGGAGGTCGAAATATCCTAGTGCTTGGAGGAAGGCTGAGGTTGTCCCAATTCTCAAGAAAGGTAAATGTTCTTCTAGCCCATCTAACTACCGACCTATATCGCTCACAAGTGTTTTTTCTAAGCTCTACGAGAGAATGGTCCTAGCCCGGTTGCAGATATATCTTGATAGAGAAAACAAGATGTCATCAAAGCAAGCAGGTTTCCGGAAGCACCGATGTACAACTGAGTAGGTGGCTCGTTTTAGTGAGGATGTAAAAGACGGATTCCAACGCAAACAACATACTCTTGCAGTATATGTTGATTTTAAAGCTGCTTTTGACAGAGTCTGCCGGAAAGTACTTCTGAATAAACTCCTCAAAATGAACATCAGCGGAAAAATGTACCGAGCCATACGTTCCTTCTTGGCCCAGAGGTTTCTCAGAGTAAGATACAATGGCTGGTGTTCAGGCTTCAGAGCTTTTAGTCAAGGAGTTCCACAAGGATCTGTTTTAAGCCCCACACTCTTTAATATAATGATTGATGACTTAATGGCTGTACTCGAGGGAATACCCGGAATATCTGCTCTACTGTTCGCTGATGATCTACTAGTATATGCGACTAGTAGCAACATAACAGCACTCAAAGCAGCAATTAATGAGGCAATGGCAAGACTTTTTACCTGGGCCAAGTGTAATGAAATGGAAGTAAATACGCAGAAAACTGAATTCCAACTGTTCACCTTATCAACAAAAGGGTGCGAGCTGGAAATCATCTACAATAATGTTCCCTTACAAAGAACCTATGCAGGCAAATATCTGGGAGTTAGGTTAGATACAAAAATGATCTGGAACAGACAAATTGAAGAGATGGTGGAAAAGGGAGAAAACAGGCTAAAACTTCTGAAACGCCTTGGAGGAAAGAGATGGGGGGCCACCCAGGATGTGATGGGTCTTGCATATAAAACCTATGTACGCCCAGTACTGGAATACGGTTCTGAAGTCATCTGTACTGCGGCTGATGCATCCCTGAAAAGATTAGACGAACAGCAGAACAAAGCTCTGCGTTTGATTTTGGGTGCACCGCGCTCAACCCCTGTTGTAGCTATGGAACTGCAGACCACAGTAGAAACTCTATCAAAACGGCGTGAGCGAGCTGCAATGTGCCTTCACGAGCGAATGAAAAGAATAGACCAAGAGTTTTGGAAAAAATACAATATCCCCTCTCAGCGGCTCAAGACACAAAAATCCTTCATGCTGAAGGTGATGGCACTACTTGAAGAAAGAGGGCTTGACTGCGAAGAAAGGGAACCATTTATACATCCACAGTTACCAATTCACAATCACGCATTCAATGCAGAACTGCAACTCCTTCATAAGGTGGATAAGAAAAAAACACCTGAATACGAGCTAAAAGCATTAGCATTAGAAACCATAGCTCAAAAGTACCCTTCTCAAGATTGGCTCCATATCTATACCGACGGATCAGCTGAATCAGCCGTTAAAAATGCTGGAGCAGGGGTTTACTCAAGGGAATTCCAAATCAGCGCTGCGGTGGGAAAAGATGGAACAAATTTCGACGGTGAGATAGCGGCGATCCTCATAGCCTTAAGAACATTGTCTGGAAGGCGGGATCAGAGCGCTGTTCTCTTCATCGACTCCCAAGCAGCCATCCTTGATGTCACAAGCAGGAATGAATGTTTATCGAGTGCTATATTGGAATGTAAATCCCTCCTCTCTAACCTGACACACCGAGGCACCAATGTGGTCCTACAGTGGATCCCCAGCCATTGTGGTATTCCGGGTAACGTTGAGGCTGATATTCTTGCCAAGCGAGGAACAGATTTGCCTCAGCCGATACATCCAAAACCTTACGACTCAATACGGCGAATGGTGAAGATGGTAGTGAAGGAGGAAATAAGAAAAGTACATTTCGGCAAAGTGGAAGGGAAGCGTTACGAGTGGTTGAAGGATAATCCGATTCCAGCTGAGCTGCCGAGAAGAGATGCAGTTGCCTGCTTCCGTCTGACCACTGGTCACGACTATCTGCAGGGTCATCTCTACAAGATAGGCGTCGCTGAGGATCCTAGTTGTAAATTGTGTCATCTAGGAACAATGGATGCAGACCATCTAGACGCATGTCCTGCCTTGAGGGACATAAGAGACAAAATATTTCCGAATATACATATAAGAAAGTCTAAATTATACTGGGCAGCAAGATGTCGGATGGCCAAATGACCAACGACTGGCATAAGAAAAAAAAAAAAAATCAATTTGTACAAACCCAACAAATTATAGTACATTTATTTCAATTCTAATATTGACACAAGGTGATCACTTTATATTACTTGTATAAAATTATTATTTCTATTTGTTATGTCACTAGTCTTACTAGAACTTCCGTTATCATTTTTGACGATTCTTCAATGGACCAGCCTGACACTAAAAGACAACACTACCTAAATGCACTTCTCAATGGTTTCAAAATGAATTTTAACTAGGTTATTAATGGTTAATATAGACGAGTTGAGTGGAAAAAGGATATTGTAAAGATATTATTAAAAAGAATTTTACAAATACTTTATTTAATCTGAATAAATTGGTTCCCCTAGCATGATACAGCAGACAACAATGACAGCAGTGCCTACTCTCTAATCTATTTTCTGGCTAAATATGTAAATGACCCATTAGTAATAACCAAAAATTGAAATCTGATTAATTGTATGAAAAAAAAATCTATAATAGTTACTTAGTAAAAGATATTTGAGATATTAAATATTAAATATACGTTTTAAAATCCATGATATGGCCAACATGATCCACCATTTGGCATTCTAAGAAAGCCACAATCAAATAAGTTCAATAATTAGAATTCTGGGAACTTTCTTTCAGACCCATCAGTCCCAGAAGACAATAAAAAAATATTTGTTGCAAGAGTCACTACTACACTATGTGATCTAATTAAGCAGTGTCCTCACGATGTTTAGATTATGGATGACTCTGGATAGTAAATCCATGGGAGGTATGCTAATTGCTTTCCTACAGAATGCAAACACCTCAATGATATCAAATTGGAGCAGAGTGTTTTATCCCTACTTATAAATTTGTATAATATTAGGAATAGTAGTACTGAATTGATCACAAAGGAATCAATTATGGATAGTTAATATCTATATAGTGGAAACTGCCATTCGCCATTTGTTCACAAATAAACATTCGTCCTCATTCATTGTTTTTAATTTTAGTTTTTGATTTCCTATTATTAAAAATTCAATAATTAAAATAATACAAAGAAAACTAATGATAACAAGAATACGAAGAAAATTAGCACCATAATATGATCAGTAACTTCCATATGACCTTAAATCTCATTAAAAAATCTGAGATGTTTTAAAATTGATTTTTAGTTAAAAAAGAAAAATTTGCATATGTAATCAATCTTATTAATATCTTACTTGACAGGGTTAGGAAGACGAACAAAACTGAGAATAGAAGGATCAAATGGATGAAGAATTGGAAACTTACAGGAAACATTTGGATTCCTGAACCCCAGCTCATGGTCCTTAAACAATGAAATGAATAAATACTTTAAAAAAATAGTTGTATTAAATAAATTAAACTAATAAATAATGATATATATATAAGTTGTTATTTTACACTCCTGTTAAAATTTTGTTATATTAAGTAATTAGAAAAAATTAAAATCAAATTTAATTTAACCCGACAAAGGTATCCACTATTGTAACCTACAGTGAATCAAAAAAGTATTAGTACACTATAATTTTTCTGTAAATTGTAATAGTATTAAGATATTTTCCAGAAGTAATATTCATAAAACTAAGTGCCCTTTGGGAATTATATTTTAGTAGAAATGAATATTCGTAATTCAAAAGCTTTGTTTAAAGTAAACATAAAGAGTAAATTTCTTTGTTTTATCCTAAGGGAGATACTTATTTTCTAGGTATATAAGTAAGAATATTTTTTTCCAGTGTTTTATCCTCCCACTTTTTCCACTCAATTACATCATTACAACATAGCGTTTTCGGGATCCACTTATATCCCATCTTCAGACAGTATCCCACATCATCTTAATTCTCTACAAGACTTGTCATATTAATTATTTTTTTTTATTTTTGTCCTATTGTTGGAAATCTCATTTAAGTCTCCCAAAAGGAGATGATACTGTCTGAAGATGGGATATAAGTGGATCCCGAAACGTTATGTTGTAATGATGTAATTGAGTGGAAAAAATGGGAGAATAAATCACTGGAAAAAATATTCTTACTCATATACCTATAAAGAGTAAATTTACTTGGTCAAAAAAGTATTGGCAGAGTTTAAAATGTTTACTATTTTCTATAATTAAAACAATTAATCCTTTTTCTTTTATGAGATATGAAACAAGGATTGACGATAATACAATGACAATAAAATAAATCAGTATTTGCTGTATCTTTGTCTTAAAAAATTGGCAAAACCAGTCAAATTGTGTCGGTTCATCATTAAATTACATTCTAATGGACTTAGCTACAGACTAATAGCAAATAAATTAGAAAGTGGTTTTATTAGTGTTCAAAATATTGTACAAAACCTTAGAAAGTTTTAATAAAACCTCATTCTGGACGGCCACCAAAATTCAATGAAAGGACACAAAGAAATATCCATCTAATTGTTGAGCAAAATCGCAATTTATCAGCCGCCAAGATAGCAGAAGAGTTCGCATATACTTCCAATACCACCTTATAATATAAATATTATTATTAATGAAAGGTTCCAAAGAAAAACACCTTTTATTGTGAAGGTGGACCGCAGAAAAATAATTGAGTTTATCAAAATAAAAGTTAATAAAGATCTGGAATTCTGGAAAAATGTTTATTTTTTCAGTTAATGTAAGTTTAACAAATTTCATTCTGATGGACACAATGACGTAACAAATAGAGCCGAAAATCTGAAGATCAAAAATGCTATATATTCCGACAGGACAATGAGCAGCACACCAAATAAAACGAAAGAATGGATGTTCTAATGGATGCTAAAAAGACCCACCTACAAAAACTTCTAACGTTCCAATCAAAATTATTGCGACTCATAACAAAAGCACCTTGGTACGTGACTAACAAAACTCTACATACTGACCTCCACTTTCCAACAGTTGACCAACATATAACGACCCTTTATCAACGATTTTACACGAATTTAAATGGACATAATAACAGACTTATAAGAGACATGTCCACACCTGGAATACCTCAGAACTTGAGGAGGAGACTAAAAAGGCGTTGGATGAGGGATCTCCTTCCTTAGACAACCTAAGTAATTGGAACAACTTAGGGAAGAGGTACTGCTGAGTACTTTCCTTCCCCATGCCTGTCATGCCATTATATCATGTATCACCATCGTATTTGCTGATTGTCAACAATAAGTTGACAGGCGCAAATACATGTTTTATAGACAAAAAAAAAATATTATTTAAGGTTAATCACAGTTTTTTAAGGAAATTAAATGAAATTTACCAACTAAATGTAAACTTTAAAAATATTTTTAAGTTTGAAAAAGTATTTAAAATCCACTGATTCAAGGCGATGACATTGTATAAGATACTATTTTATTGTACTTGTGTGAAAGAAGAAGTGAAATATAAAAATATTTCATGGATACGTTCATAACCTTAAATGCACGGGCGGATCTACAGGGGGGAGGGGAGGCTTTCGGGCTGAGGCCACTCTCCAAAATGGAAAAATATAACCATGTTATATGGGAAAAAAAATTTAAAAAATACCTCTTAAAGTATTATTCTTCGGATAATTACATTGAATAATACTTAAGGAATAACTTAAACACCATTTCATATAGGTAGTTAGTTTCTTTCGTTTTTCCAAAGTAATTATCGTTATTTTTATGAAAAAAAAGGTTTCGGGATAAGGCCTCCCCCCCAAAATTAAATCCTGGATCCGCTAGTGCTTAAATGTATTTACTTTATTTTGTTAGCGTTCTCGAATAACTTTAGATCTGATATATTTAGATATTTAGGTATCTATCGTACGTTTATTCCGAAAAATCATCATGTAATCTTTTGGAAAATTAAATTAGTGAATTATTTCATGAATTTTCGATTTGTGATATTCCAACAGTATCCACTTCCAATTAGTGTGACAACTTTTGACCTGTCTATGACAGACTATGTAAATCTCTTAATTCCATTATACTAAATTTTGCAATGGAAAATAACAGTTTAATAACTAATAGTTATACAATCCATAATCAACGGATCGTGCAATCCATAACCAACGAATCGTACAACCGATAATCAACCGGTGATATAATAAATAGAACTTTTATTATATTAATGGTATTTATGATTTGTTAGCTGTAAGCTTTTAGATTTAGCTCGGTTAAAAATGCAATTCAAAAATTTTATAATTGTCCAATATTGCCAGAAAATAATTTGTATTCAAAGTTGAGCGGTAAGTGAAAGTTTGAGCGTACCAGATTTTTGTATTTTATAATGCCGTTCTAGTTAGGATATTTAAGGTAAAGGGAAGATAAAGGTCCATCATAGATATGTCTTTTTTTTTTATTCAGCTGCTATAACGAAACAGTAAGTAAACAAAAAGTTACTATATATATTAATGTATCTGTAAGAGGAATAAATTAATTACTTTAAACGGTTGAGTTCGCTGCTACACTGAAGAAGAATTGAAGCGAAAAGATATGGCTTCGTCATTTAGGCGATGTTGCCTTAACTAAATAACAAAACAATCAGATTTACCTATTGTGAAAGCTTTCCACCATCGATGATCATTTGTGAGATAGTTGGAGAAAGCATTGCTGAGCGGAAAGAATGCCAGAAGAAGGGAATAACAGAAAACTAATTAGGTGACGCAGAAACTTCGTCATTTTGACGAACTCTACCTTTTCTGAGTTAATTAGGTTTTATCCACGTATAAAAATAAAATAATACTCTTGAAAAATATGGAAACAAAGATCAATTATACTTACAAATGCCTTTAATAACAGAAATTCCTGGAAAATTGAATCAACCATTTAATCAAATTAAAGTTGTTTCATAATGCTTAATCACTCATTAAGAAACACTGTTCGTGGGCGAGAATACATTGGAAACTCATAAAGAATACCAATTGTTGGGTTTTTAGTCAGATTTATTTTTAAATGTTTTGAAATTGAGTTAGTTAAAGCGTCTCTAAGGTCACAGTTAGGTAATTTATTCAGAGTAAGCTGTTTTAAACTAAAAATAATACCGTGCCTTTAGAAAAAAAAAATTTCTAGCTGCTCACAAATGTGCTCCAGGTAGCAGGGCCATGAAGAGAAACCCAGGAATAATTTTCTATAGCCCCAGTCAAAATATAAATCTTTAATAAAGTATAAAATAAAAATACTATTCAAATATACTATATATGTGTTATATAATATATGTAATGTTACCTATACATTATTTTAATTAAAATTAATAAAAAGTCGTTAATAAATAACGACTTGGCAACTCACATGCCATGGGAGGTACAGCTGGGAGCTCCCTTTTAGTCGGGCCTGGCAGCCATATTTCAATATGTTTTTATCTGTACTGGCAATATTAACACACCGGAAATCCACTCTTAACTGTACAAACGTAACATTCAACTTGAAAATTATAAAGTGTGACGTGAGTAGTAAACTGACATAATACACGTTTTGTAGATTTAATCATAGTAGATACCTACTTTTTTTATCCCGATTAATATCCCGTCAATATTCTATCAGGGCAGGAATGAAAATAATATCCCAATGTTGTTTTAAAGATGGAAAAAATATAAAATAGTTTCATTAGTTGTTATCATTATAAAAATAGGCAAACACAATAAAGTTCAGCCTCTTTTTCTCCAGTATCTTTTTTTTTTTTTTTTTTTTTTTTCATAGCATTTGACGAGCGTTAGTGTAATCAAAAAATAAAAATATAAAATAGTGTGTATAAATGGTAGTTTGCTCAAAACAGCTAATGATTTTAATGAAACTTGGCTGAAGTATTTCTCTAGAAACCTTAATAGTTTATGTGTATAACCTACTTTCTCGAAAACAAGCTGCATTCATTTTAACGATGAGTTCAGATATTAATTTACAAATAACTCAAAAAGTGCATAATAAACACCAGAATATCAAAAACAATAGACAAAAATTTTCCCGAGGATCAAGCAGGGTTTAGAAAGAACATGTCGGTAATAGATCATCTGTGTACACTTAATCAGATCATAAAAAAATAAAACGAATACAACTTTAAACTCTACCTGGGAATCATCGACTTTAAAAAAAACGGTCGACAGTATATGTCACATCAATATAAGACCGACATTGGAACACATAGGAGTGGGCAAGGGATACGCCCAAATAATAGAAAATATGTACATCTTAAACAAGGGATACATAGAAATGGAAGGAAAATGAAAAGTATTTCCAATCAGAAGTAATTGATTGTTTTAAATAATATGATGAACCATATATGAATGTTATTTACAACAACCAACTAAATATTTTAATGATAGTACTATTTTATTACGGGCGTTAATGACTTGTTTTGTTGCTTTTTACCGCACGATTTTGCACAGTTTGAGTTTCATACTACATATTTTTTTTGTTTTTTACTATACAAAATCACTATTTAGCAAACTCAAAAATATTTTATTTCTTGAGTTTTACTGTTGACGTCGACAACATTTTTTGTACAATATTGGGGGGCCCGGTACATGCTGTATGACCGGGAGCCCTGTTCTTGTGATTTATAGAAATGTTCTATGGAGGAATACTTGTAAATTAATATAATAGGTTACGTACAATTTGATGAGTGGTCGGTCGCGCGCCTGTGGTCCGCCTTCTCTCCCTCTATTCGCTGCTCGTCCAAAGTTTTGGAGCTGGTGTAGCCGTATAGTTCTGTGCTTTTGTGACAGACAAAAGACTGGTAGTGCTTCCGGTTTAGAACAGTATCCTCTATTATATCGAAGATACATTGTTGGAGTTATTCAATGATTGCCTCGATAGGGGATATTTTCCACGAAGTTGGAAAATTGCCGACATAAGGCTCCTTTACAAGGGAGGAGACAAGGACAAGCAGTTGGCCAAGTCTTATAGACCTATATGTTCCTCCCTATTATGAGAAAAGTGTTAGAGAACCTACGACCAGTCTTCTCAAGAGCGAGCCATCCACGGCAGTACGGATCCTCTAAGGGTAGGGGAACCTGGATGCCCTGCTGATAGTGCGCAATGACGTCAAAGAGAAGGCGGAGAAGTATGTTATGCTCCTCCTGTTTGATATCACCTCCGCCTTCGATAGGGTGGCCTTGCTTACTACAGCAGTTGCAGAAGTATGAAGCTCCTAGCAACTTGTACGAGCTATTACGGAACTATCTTCAGGACAAAACTTTAAGAATACGGAGTAACTTCTTCGAAGTTGAAGACTCCACGAAAAGAGTTTGTCCCCTGAGTTCTTTTCTAGGCCTGCCCTATGGAATTGAGTCTTCAATAAGTTGTTGGGAGTACTGGAAGAGGAGCGGTTCCACTCCATGGCTTATGTAGATGATCTGGCCGTTGTGGTAACCTCGAACAGCAGAGCCCGACTGAAAGGTGCGCTAACCTAGTAGAAGAATGGTGCGAAAAGAAGAAATTGAGGATGGCAGCTGCCAAGACTCAGGCCATCCTCTTGAAAGGCACGAATGATAGGGCTCACTTTATAACAATGGTTATACAAGGATAAAGAATACGTCCAAGTGAGGTTGTCACCTATCTTGGGATTAGAATTGGAAGAAAGTTCAACTTGACACCTCACTTGGACTTTTGAGATGTAGGGTAGCCCTAATCCTTAACGGACTCAGTCGTATTGGGGGCGCATTTTGGGGCCTCAGATACCCAGCAACTATGACCATTTATAAAGGTGTTATTGTAAGTATCAATAACACCTTAAGTATCAATAAGTATTGAGGTATTCGTCCCCTGCCTGGAGCCATAATCTCTCGCACAGATAGAAATGTAGGTTGGCCACGATTCAGCGGATGGCTCTGCTTCGAGTATCAAGGTCATTCAGGACGGTGTCCCATGAGGTGGTGCAGGTTTTGGCAAGAGGAATACCTCTCGACCTCCTGCTAAGATAAGACTACTACCGGTACAGGATTAGGAGGGAATGCTTAGCGCCTCTACCGGATTACCTCCGAGTGAGAATAGGAGATGATCCAAGAAACTGGAAGATGATCCTCCAGGAGGATACAGTAGTGGACTGGAACCGACGGTGGTTGACGACTCCGAAAGGAGCTACCTTAAGGAAGTATTTTCCCCCGTCAGTTCGCGACTAGAAACGACTTGGGTCCTTCCGGACTACTGGATCACACAGATTCTCACGGGGCAGGGGAGTTTCAAAGCATGTATTTACCTGTGCGGTCTATGAGTCACTGAGGGCGAAACTGTTGAGAGGAACAGGCCTCTTTGTCCTAACAGAGAGAGATTTTCCTCAACTGATGGCCAAAAACAAACAATTGCACTTCAAACGTTTTACAGTTAGATGGAAATAAGATGTTCTACCAACCCACTTCTCTCTGAAAAGATGAAGAGAAGCTGCACCGGGGAGGCCACCAGAATAGGTAGAAGAAAAGAAAACACGACACAAGTGAAGAGAAGAGCACAGCTGTGCACAGTTGAGAAACAGAATGTAATGGTTAAAAAATGCAGCAGTGGGTTGTTATGTAACAGTTCCATCCCACTGCTGCAAATACCCGTATTGCCTTGAGGCAGGGGATGGTTGAAAATTAAATAAAAAATAATTTTTTATTAATGTAACATTATCGTGTTGTAACTAGCAGTGAGTGTAAACATAAAATACATTAACCCTCTCTTCCTATGTAAATATATTACACAGTACTAGATCTGCAGGTAGTAATAGAAAATATTTCAATAGTTAAGTTTATCATTAAAAATTTTTTTTTTATTGTAATTACTTACCTTGTAAATGATTAAATGTTCTAGTCGAGGCCGGAACAGCTCTTTTTGCACCTTATACAGAATAACTAGGGCTGTAAAATCAAAAATAAAGTGATAAAAACAGTGAGAAAAATTGTTTAAAAAATAGTAAAAAAAATTAAACAAATTTTAAAAAATAGTTAGGAAAATTATTTTCGAAAATAAACAAATTATTGCCAGTTAATTCCAAATAGTCATTGTGCGCATTTTTGATTTAGGCTAACTTCCAAGTACGTTTTTATTAATTTCAACTTCATTTATCGATTCAAAAATACATGAGTAAATGAAAATGAAACAAACCCTTTTATTTTTCTAATATACTTAAACTGAGTGCCAAATGTTCTGATTTCAGACAGAGAATATTCACCAAAGTACATACTGATTTAATTTTAAGGAATGTTTCTTAGTGACTCATTTGAATAAATCCACTATATAGTTTCATACTTAAAATAAAAAGTCGCTTCATTCTCTATTCAAAATATTAGTGAATCGCTGAAAAAAGGCCCTAAGCTAATGCATACAAGTTTTCAATTCTATAATCCTTCTAGGTCGCGGTGGTTTTTAATGCTGTTGGAATGAAATATCCTTAGGCTGGATAATCTTAAACAACACTCACTCACTTCAAGGCAAGAGTTGTTTAAGTGACTGTAAGACTAGAATTGATATCATTGTTTATTTCCTGTTTTGTACAATTATGTGCGTACTTATATTCATAGTGCATGCAAGCAAAGCGCTTCACAGTGGAGCCGATAGTTGATCCAGGAGGATAATTAAGCATATTAAGCGGATAATCGAGCATAATTTTCAATTGGAAATCACGTATTATAGAATAGAGTTGAATAGAAAAATAATTTTATTCTGAGACACAGTCCCTTGAGAATAACGAAATAGAACAAAATAAAAAGATTACATCTGGCCAAAATAAAATCAATCGAAAAAAAGAAATAATGTAAAGAAAATATAAGGTAAACATTCTATATACAAAACAAACGAAACTATATACAAAACAATTAATACTATGACAAGACATTTAAAGCTATTTGCGCTGATAGACCAGTGTACACTCTTAAGAAAATAATAAAGAATTAAAAAATAAAAATATATCATATTCTCTATTAAAATCAGCTCGAATGGTTAGCAACTATCTGACTGTTTTTGGGATAAGAATTGGAATAGAAGGGTTTTGAATGTGGATATGGATGGGGAATGTCGAATTTTGATAGGAAGGGAATTCCAGAAATTGACAGAGCGAACAATAAAGGAATTTTGGAATGAAGCAGATCTGTGAGAAGGCATGTAAAGGTTAGAAGGTAGAGATCTTGTGGACAGGGAATGGACTGAGGATTTGAACTGGAGAAGGTTGTAAGCTTCAGAAGGAAGATGGTTGTTGATGATTTGGTAGAGGAACGTACCTAGGAAATATTGTCTTCGGAAGGAGGGAAAAAGCCTCTTTAACTCAGCGTAGTGGTGAGAAACATGGGAGTATCTTGGGGCCCCGATCACAAATCTTACGCAGTTGTTCATTAGTCTTATTATACATAAACAAAAACGACTAAAACTTTTATAGCCTTAAATAATTCAATATAAATATCATTAATGGCGAAAAAAATTAAAAATTGTGAATCTAAATATGTAAAAACGACATCAAATATTAAAAATAATATTAATACGAAGAAAACTAGTATGGATGTATTTAAATTTATTTAATCTGTTTCCTTAACTATATAGTTATATTGCAGAAAATTCACTCTCTGTTGAAGTCCTACATAATCGCTTCCTAACTACAATTTAAATTACAACTTTAATATCATTATTTCCTTCCTTGTCTACAGAGTCTGTAAATATGTGCCTTACCTCCTCTAAAAAATCCACAAACCCATATAAATTTGCTCACCATTCAGCCCCATACTATAATATATCCAGTACTTTTCGCCCATTAGATTTTTCGAAGCATGCAGAAAAACATTATTTGGTCTTCCGGTCTCTCCAAATCATTAATATTAAAATTATACTGCAATTAAAATTAAATGTCTTATTACTTTTACTTACCTATATATGAAATATATAGTAAGGAAAAGTATTGCTATCCTTTTTTAAACTTTTATTGCTTCCTCAGTACTAAAGGTACAGAAGTATTGTTTTCGTGTGAGAGGTTAAAAAAAAAATTATGCTCAGAATCTTCAAAATTTCCTTTCGCCTATAACGTTTTAGACATCAAGGATAAAATTTGGTTCGGCGTCTGTTGTCTCGAGTCAAACCGATCTACCGGGCATATAATCTACTACTGTTTATCTGATTTTTATGAATTTTTAGGGATTTTACAGGTCGCGATGTCCGGATGGTCCCATATCAATTTCATCAAATTCCACCCAACACTTCCACTTACGCACGAGCAAACACATTCTTTTAGATATGCCAGTATTTCAGAAACGGCTCGTTCCATTTCACTCAAAGTTAAAAAAAAGTTAGGCATTAATACAAAAATAGCACAGTATCAATTTCATTGAAATCTATTATATACTTTCTCTTTTATTTCTTGATACGTCTATATCTCTAAAACTGCACGTTTGATTTGGATCTAATTCGGAGGGAAGATAGGGATTGGTTAACACATAATTAAGTGAATATCAATTTTATATATTTCTACGCAATACTCTAAAAAAAAATACTTCCGCTTTCGGATCAGTAAATGTATTTTTTGACACGCCTATAGTATGAAAACGGTGAATATTATAGAAATTGCATGGTATGAATTTCATTGAATTCCATTTAATAATTAAAATTAATATAAATAACTGTTAACAATATAATGACCATGGAATCATTGATTACATGGAATAGGTAGGAGTTAGGTTAATACAATATATTTATGAGGTTATACAATTTAATAAGGTTTTATTCAAAAAGTTGATTTATACTGTATTGTTTGGTCGCTTCCAAATGTTACTTACTACCGTTATTTAGGTTTCGTGTGGTTTTCAATAAATTTAAATTAATTCTTACTCTAAGTTTGTAAAAAAAAAGTAGCCGTATTTATGATTGTGTTTACTTCTGTTGAAGTTCAACCAGCTCGTCGTGGTCTCGATTCCATCCTTAAAGATTACAGTTGTAAGAACTTCACTTATATTCTTATATTCCAACTTAAATTAGTTTTGTTCTGACTGAAGAAAAGTATTGG
Organism: Nezara viridula; assembly: GCA_928085145.1. NCBI lineage: Eukaryota > Metazoa > Arthropoda > Insecta > Hemiptera > Pentatomidae > Nezara > Nezara viridula. Next base: position 141,770,225 of record OV725077.1, on the reverse strand, counting down.
TCTCGTTAACTCCGAAAAACAACAAGTTGAATTATTCCAATGAATTTTTTGTTCCATCTATTTTACGTGTGAAAAGATACAAAGTATATATAATTACTGTCAGTGCAAAAGGCAGTATGCACAAATTTTGAATTGTATTCCATTCTATTCTACTGGCATTTTGTAGTCTGTAACTGATATAAGTACCCTGCACAATGGAAAATATTATAGGGCAATAAAATATGAAATAATACTAATAAATCATGAAGAAATTATTATTATTTTTGCTGTCCTGTAAAACAATCAATTTTTACATATTACATTTTGCACTGATAGACTGTATGCATGTTCAGTATGTCCTGGAATTTTTTGTTTTAATCATGAATATTGCAATCTGCAAATGCGGAACTCTTTCGTATATTATTATTCCCTGATGAATAAAAATTCATGGATTTCAAAAACTTATTTGTTGAGGGATTACTGAATTCCCGAAAACGGCTTGTCCCAGAGATTTTATTCTCATACGAAAAAATTTAGATCTTATAATAAAAATATTTTGTAGATAATGAAAATGGTGAGGAAGCTACCTCACTTGGCAGGCTTTCTTTCGGTGGTGACTATAAAGATATGTCAGCCCTTCTTCTGTTCCTATCCCTCTCACCGTCAGCAATCCGAACCTTGTGAGAAAATTCATATAACTGAGCCAATAACTCTCGGAGGTTCACAAGATAATATAACAAAATATCATTATTGTGATGAATTAAAATAAGTAAAAGTTGAGGTTCAATAAAACAATCTCTTTTATATGAGAAGGAGTTAGTCGAGGGTGCGGTCAAATAAATAATAAATTAAAATATATTAATTATTTTAATAGGAATTTTTTTTTAATTTAGGCGAAAATTAAAAAAAAAAATAATATATTTTAATAGGAATTTTTTTTTCAATTTAGGCGAAAATTAAAAAGAAAAATTAATATATTTTAATTTTTTATTTATTTGACCGCACCCTCGACTAACTCCTTCTCACATTATATCAACGGTCAACCATCTCTACATCAATCTCTTTTATCAATATTTAAAAAAAGAATATTTTTCAAATGTTTTTGTTATTATATATAATTTGTCTTAATTCGAAGAATTTAGCAGAATGAACTAATTAAATCCTCGATCCTGGAAGTTTTTGGTATTTTTGTCCTCTCACAGTAGCAATAATAACATAATGTGCGCTGAACAATAAGAATAAAGTATTATTCATGAGCCATTAAAAATGTTTGCCACAAATGAAGTAATAAACTACCACCAGATGGCATTCCAACAAATGATTTCTTAGAAAATTACAAGGAGATGACCTTCTCAAAGAATCTCAATCATTGAGATAGTTATTCAAAATAGCCGCTTGACTTCAAATAAGTAACAAGGAATCACTAGACAAACGATTACGATTGAATTGAACGATTCCTTTTCCTTTCTTGGTACGGAAGTTGTTCATGACGAATTGTCAAGATATAAACAATACACATTATTAAATCTTAATCAGAATTACCTCAATGAAATATTTTCATAACTTTCATTTCTAATTATGAAAATGTATGGGCAACTCTATGATACGATTTTCAACTCAAACCACGTTTTCTTAAAATTTCCTAGAAATAAATAAATAAATAAATAAATATATATATATATATATATATATATATATATATATATATATATATATATATATATATATATATATATATATATGTGTGTGTGTGGATTAGGTACTTGGGTATTATATAGACAATATTTCCTAAAAAAATATGTCGAGAAAATTAAATTTAATATTGAAACAGACAATATTCAAAAAAAGCCAACAGTAATCAGGAACCGGTCGACACATATACGACCTGCCCAAACATGTATGGGCCTCTTAAAAAGAGAATGATTATACGTAAGAAGGGTTATAGATATATCTGTACAAATCGATACAGAAATAAAGAAAAAAAATCGATACGGATAAACAATGAAGCTGCAAAAATTCTTATAATTGAATAATTAATTAATAATAGAAAACAGTGTGGTTTTGTAAACGAGTTGAAAAGTTTCTCTTACTTGAGCAAGAAAACTATTGAAGCTTATATAGTATATTTCGAATAGTTTTTAATATGGATACAATAAAATAGTTGTTTTAAAGTTACTAGCTAGTGCTTATTGAGGAAAGGACCGCAGGTGATTTCAAATTCCCAATTACGAAATTTCCAAAGATTACTCTAATTTAAATCATTAACGAAGTTCATTGATCGATGAAGTTTATTAATGATGTTTTTAAGTAAGCCTATCTATTTTTTTGAAAATGATTTATGATAGCAATATTTGTTTACCAATTCCACACATAAAGCTGGCTAATCCTTAAATACTGATATCTGCTAATATTGTGCTGATAAGAACCTCATCGATTAAAACTAACACATTAATGTCATAGGTAAACAAATCTGTTATAAAACAGTTCGTGTTAAAGGGAGGAAGGAATGTAATCTCGATATCATGCTATACCGCTATTTACAAAAACGATTTTTTCTTCTATGTCTAAAATAAGATAATCATTTTGGAGCAAAGTAAAGGAAAAGTTCACTCGTACCGATCCCACAGGTCTTTTATTTAGGATTGAAAACATGGATATAGCATTTATTTTAAAAATTATAACAGTTAAATTATGAACCAATAAAACTTATATCACATTTAAACAAAAGGATTTTTTTACAATAAGAATATTTTATTGACTGTAAGCCAAGATAAGAAATGGTGAATCTTGAATATACAAAAAAAAAAAAAAGAAACATCAAAAATTGAAAACTGCAGTACTTAATTCTCTGAACTGCCTTGGTTTCAGTACTGTCTAAAGACAGTCGCATATGGAAGGACGTAATTTGGTTAAGATCATCCTCAACCGACCAATTAAGAGTATTCACTTCATAGAGGCTGGATGTGCTCAAGAAGAACCTCCTGACCAAATGATTTTCTCAAACGAATTTTCGTAACCTGAATAATATAATACTAATTCATATATTACTATTAATATAAACCAGTGATATATTAATGAATATAGTGTGACATGGTTTAGGATGAGATCCAGGTAGTTCAAATTTTTTCTCAAGGTTACCAACAGCAACAATTATATTTTCTTCTTATAAGAGAACATATGTAACCAGCAACGCAGGGAGCAACAAAAAAATAAATAAATAAAATCAAACTTCTTTTCAAATTAACATTAATACATTTACAAGGCAAGGTAAAGTACAGAGTGCTTTATTGGTAGTTTACAGACATACACTCGTTTATCGTAAACTTCTGTATTAAGCATATATATTACCCTATATTGAGCAGCACCGGAAGGACTACCTCCTATTAATGAGATTTTTAAGTAAGCTTATCTATTTTTTTGAAAATGATTTATGACCCCAATATTTATTTACCAATTCCACACATAAAGCTGGCTAATCCTTAAATAGTGAAGGCCTCAATTAGTTCACGGATGCCATATTCAACCTCGCGAGCGGAAGTTTCCCATCTGTGCCATTATTTATTAAACTTTTATTTTCCATTAAAAAGTTTACTAAAATGAAATTAAGAGATTTTCCTTGCCTGTCACGAATAGTACAAAAGTTGTCACTCTACTTGTAAGTGGATAATGTTGGAATTTTACGAAGAGAAAATTCATCAAATTATTCACTCATTTAATTTTCTAAAGCCTGCCCTCCTTATGTGGGGGACCCCGAGCTGAAAACAGTTATCTTATTAGAACAGCCAGTAACCTGGAAATAACTTTAGATTAACCATAAAATTTCTCAAAGTAATATTACCATTTTTTGGCTACAATTGTTTGATATCAGAACTTTTTTTTTACTTCGAAAGAATTTAAATTGTAATAACAAACAAATCTCTTTACAAGTTGATTTTTTTTTTGTTGTCGTTATTTTTATAATAACATTAGAAAATTAGTAAATGTTAACAATAATTTTGCAATTTGTGGGAAAGAGGCATATTTGTTGTCTGTTCCTGGTGGTTGAAGCTTAGGCTACGCCACTATGCAGAGACAAACTTAACATTGGAACAATGATGATGAATGGTCTATATACGTGCATAACTCTATGTTACTCATTGACAATTATTCTATGAATGTATATTACTAAATTTTAACATGACTTATTAATTTTAGTTTATTTATAACTGACAAAATATACCGCTTTAACAGCATGAAAATATTATATTCACTCTTCTTTTTTTTCTGTTTTCTTTTTTTTTTCTTTTTTTTTTTTGGCAGAAGCCGGTATTCGTGGAGTAAACATGATATTCACAACAATATAAATAAATACCTCACCTCTTAACTATTTTCTTCAATAGGGTATTAATCTTCTGGCCATCAATTAGTGCCAAAAACATTTTGTTATCATTCCAATACTGTGAGAAGTTATTTTGAAATCAGTAAATTTGTCACTGAGATTTACTTAGAGATTGTATCTTTCAATTTAAAAAGATTGAGTGCACGCAGGTGTTTAATTTACTTTTAGTTCTAAATTATAGATTTAATAATAAATTAAGTTTAAAATCACTATACAATTCACAGTCATTTTACAATAAATATTAAAAAGTTTATAGTTTTAATATAAGAATATCAAAATATAGTTATTTCTCATATTTCTAGCAATTTTTAACAAAAAATGTGGTTCTATACATCACACAAGTTTCACTTGACACCCTACATTAAATAGACATTAATTTTATAATATGTTAATAATGAAGTATGACTAATCTGTACTTTATGTAAAGCTGAAAATAATGTTTAAAGTTTCCTGTTTATTTCTATAGGAATCGAAAAAGGAAAATATCTTCAAAAGTATCGTTCACAGTCACTATACAATGAAATTTTACTACATTCTATTCATATGCTGCAAAAGAATGGACGGACATATATCTATTTAATAAATACATAGGATATATATCTATTTATATATATATATGATAATATTTCATAAAAGTAAGAGGATTTTTTATCTATTTATCTTTTATCAATCTATATATTTAGGGATTTAAAACCTTTTTAGGTTTTAAGCACATAGGAATTGATTTTAGATAACTCCCATTTTTCTACGGATAACTATGTGTTGCCTTTCCTAGAGCAAGTTATTAAGAAAACTTGTAATACTGGTAATACACCACAAGAAGAAAGAACTGAATATATAGTTTAAGCTAAAGAACTGTTACGTTTCTAATAGATTTTAATTATTTTAATAGTTAAAATCAAACCGATGAAAAAAAATGTATTAGTATGAGCATATCAAAGGTACGGATTCTGATTGTGTATCTGTGGCCTCCTATAGTAGATGTATGTCCAATGGGGGTCTTTGTACAGTTTTCATAAATGTTATTCTTACAATCCCTTAGTATTAATTATTATTTATGACAACAAAAAATCTGGTGCAATACACAACTTTCACTTACATTGAATAGTAATTATTTTCTATTCTATTCTAATTTTTCTATTTTCTATTCTAATATTTTTATTATAAATTTATTTTAAGCTGAAGAAAACGGAGCTAAGGCTTAAAAATTACAGATAACAAATCATTAAGACCATTAAAATCACAAAAAGTCTTTTTATTATATCGATAGTAGGCTATAAAAACCTGGTTACTCCATCTGCTTTTATAAACCAAACAAATTCAGCCTCTGAGCCTTTCAGTTGACAGAATGACTAACTCCAATTTTAACATTTTTAAGTAATGTCATTTAAGTGACATTTCTAATTCAAAAAGTTATATCTATACAGACAATGAATAAGTTGATTTCATAGTAGGAGATTGCAATGTTGAAATATAGAACTGTGAATAAAGGTATAAATTTTACCTCTAGAAAAATCACTAAAATTAATAATAAAGAATGTTGAAAATGGAGTTAGTCTGTCAACCGAAAGCCTCATATATGTCTAGAGAGATTTGAAACTATAAATGAATATTTAAGCTATAAATGAATATGGATTGTAGGAGTATTATTACAGTTATTAAACCGTTATTTTCCATCGAAAAGTTTACTAAAATAAAATTACGAGATTTTCATTGTCTGTCATGGGTAGGTCAAAAGATGTCACACTAATTGTAAGTGGAAAATTGATAAAATTATTCACTAATTTACTTTTCTAAAACGTTGATTGATCATTTTTTGAAATAAACGGCCAATAGATACCTAATTATTTAAATATAATGTCATATCTAGAGTTATTAAACTACAGTAAATAAATTTAAGGTTATAAACGTATCCACGAAATATTTTTACTTTCCAACCTATACTAGGTAAGGAAAGTATTGCAATCGGGTCAAATTTCCGACATGCGGTTTTCGACGGATCTATACGTTTCAGAGCATCCTGAGTCTGAAAAACACATTTTTAGCCATTGGTCTGTCTGTCTGTGCCGAATTTTTCTCGGGAACTACTGAATCGATTTTGTTGCTCCTTTTTTTATTTTGTAAGGTTATAACTACCGATGCCTGTGACAGAAATGTGCTGCATGCGCAATACCTTGCGCGCAATAAATGAAAAACATGTTTTTATATAGACTGTAGCGCAAAAACGGCTCTAACGATTTTGATGAAACTTTCCTAAAATGTTCTAATCATTTTTCTTTCAATTTTCGTATATAGACAAAATTCCCAAAAAATTCAGGAAAAAAAGTTATAATGAAATATTATGGGGCCTAACTCTCTAAGTATGTTTTATACGGTAAAAATTATAATAAAACTTTTGAAAGGTAATTAAATGTCCAACAAAACAAAAAAAAATCATCGGAATCGAACCAGTATTAGCGATGATACAGCTTATTCTATTTTTAACACATTTTTTTAACTTATTACTTTCCTACCTATACTAGGTAAGGAAAGTATTGCAATCGGGTCAAATTTCCGACATGCGGTTTTCGACGGATCTATACGTTCTCAGTAAATTTAGCTGTAATAAACCGAGTGTTATTTTCGAGCAAACGGTTAGAAAAATAATTGGTTTAGGTTATTATCCTCTAATAAAGTGCTTAAAAGATCGTGATCAATATCAAACTGAATCTATAAGTCTAGCGAATAATTTAGGTAAACAATTGTATACTATTTTCTCGTCCTTAAATTACTCAGCATACTTTCTCAATAGAAAACAATCCATTGAATTAATACCGTTAGTTATTACTAATAATTCATTAGAGACCTTAAATCTGCCCTTTTCAGTGACTGAATTTATTATAGCTTTGAATTCAAGAAACGATTCTTCACCCGGTCCAGATCAGATTTTTATATGTATGATTAAAAACTTGATTCTTTCTAATAAATCAATGATTTTAAAAATCTTGAATAAATTATTTTTGTCTAAAAGTTTACCAAATCTCTGGAAAAAAGCTATCACTATTCCAATTCTGAAGAAATATAAAGATCCTATGAATATTAATAGCTATAGACCGATTAACTTAACCTCTTCTATTTGTATATTGATGGAGAAATTAATAAGCAATAGATTATTATGGTATCTTGAATCCAAAAATGTACTGCCACCTTGGCAGAGTGGATTTAGGCGAGGGAGAAGTACGAGAGATAATTTAGTTCATTTAGAGACTGATATTTCAAATGCCTTTGAAAACAAGAGAACATTTTAGATGTGTTTCTTGACATAGAAAATGCATTCGATAGGGCATGGAGAAGACTGATAATTGACACCTTGGTTAGAATTGGAATTGATGTTCATGTACTTGCCATCATAAATAATTTTCTAACAAATAGAACTTTTATGGTTAGGATTGGTAAGGTCCTCTCTCATCTATTCGAACAGGAGAATGGAGTGCCCCAGGGTTGTGTATTGCGACACTTTTTTGCGTTTGCTTTAATCAGGTGTTGAATGTTATTAGGCTACCCATCATAGGCTTGCTCTATGCTGATGATGTTATAATGTATACCGAGGAAAAACATGTAATGGACTTACAAGATATCATACAAACTGCTTTGGACAACGTCAGTACCTGGCTGATAATGGTTTTAAAATTTCAACAAATAAGACAGTTGCGATTATGTTTAGCAAAAGACAGTCAAACTTATTACCATAGCTAACCATAAACAATCAGATGGACTCAGCATGTTAAACAACTAAAAGCAAATTGCCTCCGCTCCCTGAATCTCATAAGAATGGTCAGTAAAACTAAGCTGGGGTGCTGATCGAAAAAGCATGCTAACCCTGTATAGGACACTAATAAGATCGAAATTAGACTATGGCTGTAATGCCTACAACTCGGCATCGAGTATCTTTTTAAAAATTCTAGAACCGGTACAAAACGCCGCCTCAGAATAGCTACTGATGCTTTCCGATCCATCCCTGCAAATAGCATATTTGTCGAAGCTGGCGAGCTTCCGCTCGATATACGGATACAACAACTTGACCTCATTTACTTTGTTAAGATCCGTTCTGTTTCTAATCATCCATTGACTGATTTATTTTCAAATATGGAATACATTAATTAACAACAAAAAGAATTAGCAAATAGAACACAGTTTACTATCAGAGTTTCAACTTTACTAAATAATATAAATATTGAACTTCCTATTTTTCAAGAAACTGCAGTTTATCCTTTGCGACTTTCTTCTCCAAAAACTCTTCTTTCTCTCACAAAATTTATTAAAAACAACACAATGCCTTATGTATATGAACATGAATTTCTCAAACTTTAAGACAGACTAGGTGATTCTAACTTTATCTACAGTGACGGCTGCTCGAAGAGATCCGCAGGCGTGAGAGCTTCAATTATATGTAACGAACGTCAACATATTTTTTCCCTTTCACCACTATGTAATAATTATACTGCTGACCTGGTTTAATGGCGATACATAAAGGTTTAAGTGTTATACAACCCACCAAACAAAAAATGGTCATATGCACAGATTCTCTGGCCGCTCTAATTAGTCTAGGAAATGTTTTCTCATCAAACATTATAATACAAAACATTCTATACTCAATAAAATCCGCAAATAATATATCTGTAATTTATGTCTGGGTCTCTGGGCATTGCGGAATAACCGGTAATGAACTGGCTGATCGAGGTGCAAAAAAAGCCATTACTGATGGAATACTTTATCGGGGAATACCTGTAGAGGATTTGATAACAGTCATCAAACAGAAAATGAAGACAAAGTGGGAACAGATATGGTCGAATGTAACCGAAAATAAATTGAGGGAGGTTAAGGGTGACGTTTCCTCTTGGGCATCGTCAAATAGGAATAACCGTAGAGAGGAAGTAATTCTTGCGCGCCAGCGTATAGGTCATACACGCCTTACCCATGGATACCTGATGGTCCGTGATTCTTCGCCAACATGCCAAACTTGTGGGACTCCTCTGACAGTGAAACACATTTTAACAGAATACAGAGCTTACGAAACATTTAGACTCTCTTGACAAACGATTTACACTCCATTTTACAGGACAATACGAATGAGATTGATAAACTATTTTCTTTTCTGAAATGTTCTAAGCTTGAAAATAAAATCTAAGTTTCAGTGAAAATAAGTCAATAATGACTCAAGTGGTTGAAGCCTTAAAATCTTCTTCTCGAGGTTTCGGACAGAACAGGAAGACTGAGTATTGTTTTTTTCGTTTCTCGAAAAACTGAAGAGTAGAAAGCGAAGGATATAATATAATAGGGGTGTCCAGAAGGGGTCAGTATGGCGCAAGTTGAGTCAACAAAATTTTGAGACAGCACATTTTTACGGAGTTATGGATTTTTAAGTGCAAATATTTGCAGATTGTGTGGACAGAGAATGAAAAAATCCAAGGAAGTAAACAGAAAATTTTAATTGCAGTTAGGAAGCGATTATGAGGGACTTCAGTCAGAGTGTATCTTTCCTATGGATGTCGATACTGAGGATGAAGGAATCAATTAAATTAATTTGTACAAAAATATTTTTCTTTTATTTATGTTATTGTTAATCGTTTTTTCTAGAAGTTCTCTGGAAATATATATATATATATATATATATATATATATATATATATATATATATATATATATATATATATATATATATATATATATAAAAAGGCTAAAACTGTTTGGAGTACTTTTTTCCTAAAACTGCTATTTACGAATATTTCAGAATCCGATCAAGCATACCATTCCTCAAAGGGTTTTGGAAATTAAATTATTTTGACCCCTTATAAATATATATTTGTTAACATCAAAGATTAGTGGGATCAAAATTGGTGAAATAAACCAATATTTGACAACTAACACGAACAAGATATCAGATGGAAAACCCGGCCAAAGATGTTTCATTGCCATAGCTGTATAAACTGATATGGGAGGCAGCCCACAGAGATTTCTATTTTAATATAGCCAATACAAATCCTCTCAACTTATCGACGATGTTTTTTGATCGGCAATTCTATTTAGCGCCTAGTTGTTCTTTTTAATTTCTGCATATTTGCAAGAAAGATAATTTCGATTTAATGAAATATTTTCATTAACAAGCAAAAATGAAAATAAAAATTGTTTGCCAAAAATAAATTAAATTATTTTAAATAATAAGTTAAAAAGTTTAAAAACGTAATAGCTGCAAAAGAATTTCGGTCAATAATAATAATCTTGAATAATAAAATAAATTTTTTTGGAAACGATATTTAACCAGAAGAATAGATATGTCTATTTGGAAGTGTTCTGTAAACAACTAATGAACCTATCTCTTACGCAAGATCATTGATTATAAATGATAATATAAAAAGGACATTTGAATTTAACGAATTACAAATAGTTCTTCATCGCTCTGAGCTAAAAAAGCATCTGGATTCAACAGGATTCCCTGGGAGTTTTATGAATATGCGCCAAATAATTTTCATGAAAAATATTGAATTTTTTTCAATCAAGAAATCGTCTCCACAACTTTTTCCGAAAGCTTTGATTTATTCATTACATAAGAAAGGGCATCCATGTGGTGCCCCGAGATACTACCATGTCTCTCACCATTACACTGAGTTAGAGTGGCTCTTCCCCTCCATTCGAAGACAATATTTCCTAGGTACATTCCACTATCATATCATCAACAATCATCGTCCTTCCTACGCCTACAACCTTCTCCAATTCAAGTCCTCAGTCCACTCCCTCTCCACAAGATCTCGACCTTCCGACCTTTACATTCCTTCTCACAGATCTGCCTCGTTCCAAAACTCCTTTATTGCACGTTCTGTTAGTTTCTGTAATTCCCTTCCTATCAAAATTCGACATTCTTCATCCTTATCTACATTTAAAACCCTCTGATTCCAATTCCTGTCCCAAAAACAGTCAGGCACCAGCTAATCTTTTATGTAAAATTACACATTATCTATAAGACCATATTCACATATAGCTCATGACCTGAATACTTATTATAGATTCGACTTTTTTTTCTCATTTTTTTTTTTTTCTTTTTCAACAGAAACAGATTTTACTGTTAAGAAGAATATACATTTATTTTTTCTGTATTTTTTATTTTTTCTAAAAGGGTTTATTTATGTTTTAACATCGTACATAGTTTTAAGTATCTTAGTATGGTTTCAAGAGTTTTTTATATAGATTTTTTTATTTTATTTTGTATATAGTATGTATAACCAATATTTTTTTCTTTTCTTTTCTTTAATGACCTATCATTATCTTAATTTGTTATGTTTGTTTTTATCTGGCCAGATGTAAAATTTTAATTTCTGTACTTTTTTGTTATTCTGAAGGGACTTCGTCCCAGAATAAAATTATTTTTCTATTCTATTCTATTCTATTCTATTCCATAGCATGTAAAGAATTATAGGACAATTTCATTCATTGACTCCGCGTCAAAATATCCACAGGACTCCTATTAAAAACAATGGAAACTTTTATTGAAGAGAATAATATTTTGCCTGAGTTCTGAGCTGGTTTGAGAAATGGGTGATTTATATAGGCAATATGGATAACATCTTGTCAAAACTGTAAAAATAAAGCTGTCTATGAAATGAAAAATGTTTGATTTCTTTGAGGATTTCATGACAAATTTTTAATCTGCGGATCCTCGATCACCATTGTACAGATTTTGTTTATAGTTTTATTCTAACTGATAGAAAATGTAGGCATCGTTAGCTTACAAAACAAACAAAAATTGATATATGCTCCATCTATTTCACAAGATATGAAAACATTCATATTAAGTTCATTCTCATGTTCAATAGGTAATACATACTTCACTATGAATATTTTAATTTTATGATTAGTTTTGTCAAATAAACATTCAGCAAATATGAAACTCTTCCCCATTTTCATGTTCATTAAACTCAAACAACATTGAGAAACAACTAGCGGATATCAAACCCGTGAATGTTGGTAAATTACGGTATTTCGAAAATGTCCCAAAGATTTAATTGTCAAACAAAAAATTAGAGACCATGAAATATAAATAATTGTGTAACTACTGAAAATTACGAGACACCTTTAGTGATGACCTTACTTGGCAGATGCTTTTTATTGCATCTAATTGTTTCACAGTTTCATTTTAATAATTTTATCAAAAATGTTTTATGATGTCGAAGTATTTTTTTGTTATTTATGAAAATTTTTAAAACTTTATATACTCAACTTTTTTTTTTAATTATTCAATATTTTATAATTACTCAACATTTTTGTTTATTTTAATGTCTTCATAATTTCGATATCCGAATTTTACATTTAGAACCACTATAACAAATTAAACTGAGACTGGTATAAAAAAAAAAATTGCTCTTGGTTGTTATGACATATTTTTAAAAAGAACATAACTAACTTCAATGGAGCTCTAGAGGAATTGGTTTCGAGAAATCTATTATAGAACTGAATATTACAATCACCAGGACCAATTACAGAGATATAATCGAATCGTAAAGAACTTTGTCAGGGATTGCATAATGCTTGGCGCAGACAATTTTAGTAACTAGACTGTGCCTATTATTATTTGAGCATGAAAGTCATTTTTAATCAAACTAATTACCAAAATATTATCGAAAGGAAATCCGGGCAAAAATATAATAAGATTAACCAAGAGATATCAAAACCGCTACGCGCTCATTTCAGAATTGGATGTGGGTGTGTGTATGTAGATCGTATTTAGTAAGCATGAGTAAATATATATATATATATATATATATATATATATATATATATATATATATATATATATATATATATATATATATATATATATATATATATATATTTATCTAATGAATATTTTTTATATATTATTGCCTTTATAGTTTAAAAAAACCATCATGAAACTTTCGAAATCATTTTAGCGCTCAACTACAATATTTAAGAAGTAATAATAAAGTTAATTTCGTCATAAATTTGATGAAAGGCTGACATGTGTCCTATACATAAAAACCAAACCAAGGATATAACATTTGAAGTAGAGCACATAAAAAAAAACCAGAGACCATATCTTTGCTCCTAATTGTCCGATTTTAACGATTTTTTTTTTTTTGGTTTAAGGAAATTTCATAATCTTTTAAAAAAACTATAAATATCCACAAAAAAGTAAAAACTTTTCGAGTTATTCGGAATTTAATTTTAAAATCCCTCGTAACTTTTTTTCCAGCTTCTTTTCGTTGAAGTATGTTATATAGATAAATTTAAAAGGCGTCGAGAAAATGACTTTAGCGAAGTTTCATTGAAATCTGTACATTCATTCAGGAGCTACAGTCTATAGCAACGCAGGTTTTTTGGCCGCAATTTTGAAAATTAAAGGCGGGGAGTAGCGTCAATGAAGGAGGATCATCCTCGGGTGACCTCTGATTTTATATCAAAATTAGAAAAAAAAACGGTCCAGTAGTACGGCGTATGGCGGACGGTGGACGGCCAAACATTTTTTTATCCGTTTTTCGAATTCTACGCGTCTTGAAACGTGAAACCTCAAATTTTGAGAGGAGGTTATGTTTTTGAATTTTTTGGTCGATCACAATGTTTCATTATTGAAAATAATAAACCAAAATCTAAACGTAAGGTTATAAATTTAATATCACTATATAGCAAATTTTGAAAATTCACGTAAGCCCACTTAAATCTAATGAACAACCAAATGACCGACTTATGGATAATTCAAATTTTACGATCACTTATGGGACCATTATTTAAACTTCTTGCTTAGATAACAACACTACATGCAAGTAGCCTACTATACTGTAGTTATTTTTAATAAAAAAAATCTCGTGCGCGCAACACACACCGTTTACTTACCACTCTACTTTGAATAGATTTATTCTGTCAATGTTGGGCTATTATAAAATGTTTGAAGTATACTTTAAACCGAGCTAAAGCTTAAAACTTACGGATAAAAAATTATTAAGACCATTAAAATCACAAAAAGTCTTTTTATTATATCGACAGTAGGCTATAAAAATGTAGTTACTCCATCTACTTTTATATACCACACAACTTCAGTCTCTGAGTCTTTTAGTTGAAACAATGACTAACTCCAATTTCAATTTTTTTGTGCAATACCATTTTAGTGATATATATAGACAGGCAGTGAGTAAGTTGATTCCAAAGTAGGTGATTGCAGTGTTGAAATATAGAATTGTGAAATAAAGGTATAAATTTTGCCACTAGATACATCACTAAAATTAATAATAAAGAATATTGAAATCGGAGTTAGTCATTCTGTCAACCGGAAGGCTCATATATTCCAAGAGAGACTTGGATGTATTGTATATGTAAGTATTTAATCATCAAATTATTCAATAATTTAATTTTCTAAAAGATTACTTGATGACTTTTTGGAATAAATGGCCAATAGACACCTAATTATTTAAATATAATATCATATCTAGAGTTATTAAATTACAGAAAAAGTATTTAAGGTTAAAAACATATCCATGAAATATTGTTATATTTCACTTCTTCTATCACACAAGTACAATGAAATAGTATTTTAAAGAATGACATTGGCTTGATTCGATGGATTTTAAATACTTTTTTTTTTAACTTTTTATTTATTTTTTTATTAATTTATACATGATATTTACAACTGTATTAAAAAATTAAATACATTAAGTAAATTTGATAACAGAAAATAAAAACATGAAATGACTTGTTGAGAAACTACCCACTGGTAGCACTCTAAAAACAAAATGTATTTACAATAAGAGATCTCGAGGCCATCTTCTTTTAAGACACCTCGGAGGGTTATCAGGAATAGAAGAGGAAGCAAGGTTAGAGACGAGAGGATTCGGATGGTTCTGAAGTTTATTATGGAAAGATTGGTATCTGGATTGGGCCAAATCGGAAACATAAGGAACATTAAGGTCATTATGGATTATTTTATTGGTGACAAAGTAAGGAGCAGTGAGGATTTTCCGAAGGATTTTGGATTGTAAGGATTGGATACGAGAGGAATTTGATGGCTTAGTGGAGCCCCAAAGCTCAACTCCGTAAGTCCAAGTAGGTCTTATTGTAGTCATGTATATAAGTCGTTTGTAATTTACTGGAAGCTTAGAGCGTTTGTCTAGTAAGTGTTGTAGTAGTCGGAAACGTCGAGCGGTTTCTTGTCGTTTCAGTCTGGTATGATGATTCCAAGTTAGACGTTTGTCCAATTGAAGTCCAAGGTATCGGATTTGTTCAACAGGGATAAGTGAGGTATTATTAAAGGATACTGTGGGACATGAGGTCATAGGTTTACGTCGAAGGGTAAAGGTGATTTGATGGGATTTATTAGAATTTATTTTAATCCTCCAATTTTTACACCATTCTTCAAGGCTTGTGATGTGCGATTGACGAGTTTGGGATGCAATGGTTGGGTCATTATTAACGGATAGGACACATGTATCATCGGCATACGTGGTAATAACAGTGTTAGGATGGGTTGGGATGTCAGCTGTATAAACTGTGTAAATGATAGGACCAAGGATACTACCTTGAGGAACACCAGCGGACTGGGAAAAGAGGGATGAATAAGCATTATTGTGATTGACTTTTGAGTATCTATCAGTTAGATAGGAACGGATAATGAGGAAGTATGTAGGATGTAGGAATTTACGGAGTTTGTAAAGTAATCCCGGGTGCCAGACTCGATCAAAAGCCTGTTCTACATCGAGAAAGACTCCCGTGCAGTACATTCCGCGCTCTAATGCAGAGGAGACAACATCCACCACACGATGGCATTGCTGGATAGTGGAATGGGATCTGCGGAATCCAAACTGGTGATCTGGGATTATGTGATTAGAATCTAGGATTGGGTACAGTTTTTTTTAACTTAGAAAAACTTTTACATTCAGTAATAAAATTTCATTTAATTTCCTTGGATACATGTGATTTACGTTAAATAATGATAGTTTTCTGTAATTATTATCTATATTTTTTTCGTTAATCTCCATTTCTTTCTACTTCTATTTATCTAATATCTATTTGATATTATTTTTTCTAAAATTATTCGCTTTCCAACGATACGTATACCTTCTGACGGTTATTTCCGAGGATTCATTTTCAACCGGGATAAGCATTTTTCTTTATTTATATTCTTTCAAAATTCACCACTTAATTACCGAGTCTAATCAAATTCGTTAGAAACCGTTTTTGAGAAAATTCTAAAAATGTGTTTCACTGTTAACATAAAGTGGCATTTCCGGTTAGCCGATTTTAAGGGAGAAGTTACTGTGACATCTAAGGCATATATATACCTTTCTTAAATACAAAATATCAGTTTTCGTTTTTGAGCTAGACTCTACACAGACACACAGACCATTTTGCGGGACTTGGTTATTTGTACTCAGGGGACTTCCAAAAGTGTATTTCCGTTTAACTCAGATTAAAACATTTTCACGATCGCAATAATTTTCATTATTATATATTACATATATAGGTAAGTGAAAGTAATAAATAATTACATGCATTGCATTTAGTTGGCATATTAAATGTTTGTTTAATTAATAAGCATTGCTGAGTAGAGAAAGAACGAGGAACTTTTACTTTGCTTTAATTGTCACCAAGTATTATTAAATCTATGGCCAAACGTAAGATAAACAGAGTAAGAAATTGAAATAGAGGGATTGGTATGTCCTTCATTACAGTCGACTAATTACTGAATAAGGAGGCAATGATGCCATCGGTTTGAAATGCTTTTTATCTCCGCTCTATATTCCGAGTTCTATACTTCTCAGCCATTAGGTGTGTGCCCTATCAAATATCACTTAAATTAATTAACATAAACACTAGGTTAAAGCATTCAATTATTTTGTTAAAATACAAATTCTTGAAGACCATAGGGATTTAACGGCATTTGTTCATCGATTTTCTACCATATGCTCAGAGAGATGGTTTAAACAGGATTTATTAATTATAGTAAAACATAAAATTATATCTCTTACGCTGAATCTCAAAAAAGTCTGTAATTTGAGATTGTCAACTTTGTCATGAAACATTTTATGTTTCCTGATAATATTTCATGTAACAAAAGAAGTTCATATTCGTACATATTCAGTAATATTTCTCAAACCTGTGCGCAGTAGGACTAATACCTAAAATTTGCGCATAAGGATGAGAAAAATCAAACTTCCCAAGTCAACCAGGCATCACAATAAAGAACTGAAAATAATAGAAATATAATAAATAGACAAAAAAACTTAGTCAAATAAACAACCAAAAAAAAGGCATAATTACATACATTGTTTAGAATCAGGCAGGAGTGTTTAGCTTTTCCTACTTTCTGCGGATGAAATCCAGGATGCCGGGTGATCTTAACATTTCTCCCAGATATTATAAGTCAGTTGTGACTGAGCCAGAGCTAGCTGTACAAACACCCGTTACATTACCGAAACTCCAATATAAACAGGTTTAAGAAGTTTAGGAACCACTGCCCTTAAAACTTTCGAGGATGATTGGGAGGATTATAATAAGGATTGTAAATAAGGATTGTGCTAAAGGATGGGGATGATGAGTACATATGTTATTATTTGTACCTAAAGATTATGAGTTCGCATCCAGGTGCCTAGAGCGTTTAACTCAGGAATTAATCTCCCAGTCTCAACCATGGTCCGAAAAAAACAAAAACAAAAAAAACAGTCTAAACGAAAAGGCGAGGTAGGAGAGAACAGGAAAAAAATATGAAATAGAATGTTATCTTTCAAAAACAGTCGAACTTTTATTTTTATATCACACAGAAGAATTTTTATGGGATAAGGTTTAAAAGGAATTTTAAATTAAGGTCATAATATAGAGTATGGTTGCTTATATAGAATGGAACATTGGCTATTGTTCGACTTAACACAGGGAAGATTAGATGCTAATGGAGAATATGGGAAATAAATATTGTAAATTTTTTTGACAAAATTTAGAGGAACTAAAAGATTAATCAGTAATATTACAAATAAACGAAGAGATATTTACTATTCACTGTGTATTGTTTAGTTTCATAAAGAGAAAAGATTATTATAGGTGAAAACATAGATTTTATCTTGACACTAATGACTTTTTGGTGGAGAGACGACAAAAAATATTACAAAAAATTAGGTACTTACAAATTAAGTTTAATTAGTTTCAAGATTTTAATCAAAGTCACTCATATTCAAATAGTTCACCATCTTATATCGATCTCCTTCCACATTAAAATTTTATGATAATCGTAAAAGATATCAGACTGAAGCACTGTTTACATCCAATCCTTTAATTGCTGAAGTAATTACTAAAAAATTGTTACTGACTTCCTGCCTCTGTCTGATAACGGCAGGGGACACCCTGATGATCGTGCCAAGAATACTCCCTTGCGGACGTGAGTCGTCATCGTCACAGAAGCCGTTCATCACCATATTCAATGTTGCAAAGGCAAGTGCAAAAGCCTGTCTGGCATGGAGAGCCCTGAAGAAGCCATGACCCAAGTCTATGAAACTATTCAGAGGATCTTCGATACAAAGCATTGATGAGTGTTCTACACTACTCGTATGGACAGCCAGCTCATTCTTTGGAGAGTAGCTGCCTCCTTTCTTAGTCTTTAGGGCTGTTACGGAATAGTTGAACCTGCGACCATAAAGCTCGAAGAACTCTATAAGCATAACACCAAGGTTGGCATTAGAAGACATTGCATCATTCGGTCTTGGATGTAGTTGAAGAAAAGACACGATCATCATTATGAGACCGTAATAAGATAGGCCACCAAAGAGGACTTCATGAAGACCTCTCTGGTACAAGAATTGTTTCAGAACGAGCGCTAGCTTCCCTAAAATAGGATATTTGGCCTTGTATTCTTTGATGAGTTCTGAAACCTGCGGTCCATTACTTTCATTGAAGGATATTTGTATTTCAAAGTCAAACAATTTGTCTCGCAGTTTCAGTACTGGTCCGCGGGTGCTTTCGAATACGCTTATGAATTTTTCAATACAAACTCCCTTTTTCGCCATCACATGCTTTAGAGTATTCAGAGGAAATCGAGACCAGTTGCCGATCACTAACAAGTTAATATCACTACTCGGAAGGTAGAGACCGGTCCGGAACGAACCGATCACTTGGACCCTCGCGGATGGCCACAACTCGATTATGACCGCTTCAATGTTCCGAATAACTGCTTTGCGTGCAGCGTGTTCTTGAGGAGTGGGAGACATGTAGTTGTAAAAGTCGTTGATTTCCTCATGCAACGCCATTATAGGCCTGGAGTCATAGCATTTGTTAGGAAACACCCAAGGGCAGCTGCCATAAACTATTTTTTTCGATTGGAATTTTGGCCTAGTCAGGTTGCCCAACTGGTCAACAGTAGGCTCGATTTTCTTTCGAAAGTACGGGTGCGAAAACCATCGTCGAGTGTTAGTCAGCAAAGGAAAATTTCTTTCAATGACAACCTTACTTGTAGGTTGATGAATCGTCGAGAAATCATTCCAGATATTTCCAACGTTCCTGAAATTTCTTCTTGATTTAGTACTAAACGGCGTTGGATCCATCAGTGATACATCATATTTTCCAATTTCAGAAGTTCGTTTATTTCCAATAATATCAAAATTAAAAGTACCATTCTATTTTCACTAAATAAATCCAAAATTCAAGTTGAATAACAAGAGCCTTTATACGTATTCACAATGTAAATATTTTAACAACTATACGATATACATAGTAACAATCAAATTTAATTTAAAACATATGGTTTTGTAAATTATTTCTAATCGTTTGCTTCCTGGCTACCGAAGAGAAGGAAAGGTTTTTCTCCTCACTACGAAGACACCTAAGCTATATATTCCGGTGGAAAGTTAAAATTCATTTTGCCCAAAGAATCGAAAAATTCCATTGGCGTTTACATGTTCAGTGTAAAAATGCCATTCGAACAAGTTTTCAAAATGAAATTATTAAATTTTGAGAAATCTGAAAACTAGAAACAAGCAATTGGAGTCGGTGTTACAAGAAACAGAGAAGTTGCTTTGAATAACACAGCGAAATATAAAAATAAACAGATCAATGTCTTCTCATTAAAAACTAAAAATGTTTATTGCAGGGTTAATGGAAAACAAATATTTAATCGAAGTTATTGTAGGAAAACCATTCAATAAAACATTTCTTTACTTAAGCTTTCCATATCTGTAAATGTCATTATATTTTAAAAAATAATGCACTGGTCAGATGTACAAGTTTACAAAATTATTTTTTTGCAAATGCAGAGAAAATTGGAGTGAAAAATCGAACAAGAAAACCATAGTTACTATTTGAAATTGAATATTTGAGAAAAGAGGAAGAAGATAAGAAATTTGAAAAAAAAAAAAATCAAATGAAAATTTATACAAGATTTCACCTGAATCAAAGATGAAATACGCTTAATAGGATAACAGTTCCTAAAATTTAAGTACTTCCAGCCGATTAAAAAGAAGTAAAAAATGATAAGAAAGGCCAAGAGATGAAGAAATGCGAAGAAGAATATAAAGAAATCTGAAGATAATCTGTTAGAAGACAAACAAACAAATATACCTCAAAGTCAGGAAAATGTGCCAGATCTGAAACAAAATGTTTTCATCGAAGATGATGGAAGAACAGCTAAATAGTTTTACAACTAAAGATGAAGTTAAACTTTGTTTGTTTGCTTATTTGGGCTATGAGGCATAAACCCTAGGGTCATCAACTCCTGTTTCTTCTTTATTTTTGTTCTCTGGAGCTCAGAAAACACTTGGAAGAAAAAAAAAATAAAGTATATATTACAAAAAAAATTTATATACATTTCTACATTTTTAAAAATAAAATATGGATTTTAAGTAAGTTTATATTTGATTCCGCATTATTTAATATAACTGAAACTACTGATTTAAGAGATAATCTATTTAAGCTAATGGTGTAATAGGAGCATTCCTGAAAAATATGGTTGACAGAGACATGGCTATTGCAGTATTGACGTGTTGGAGGCGGTTGTTTATGTCTAAGGTATAAATAAGTCAAATTTATAATTACTATAATATAATATGTATAATACAATTTATAATCTTACTTCTCTACGATTAGAACGGTTTGATATACTCCACGACTTTACTTATGTTTTGATAAGTTTCAACTTGCTTGGTAGGCACTCATTCCACATGGACTGCCAGTTGTCTGATATTTCTTTTTTGTGAGAAAAACTCATTTCTGGAGGTGACAGGATAGCAGTACACAGGCCAGGGAACGCGAGAGCTTCTTTGGCTGCCAAATCTGCAAGCTCATTTCCAACTATTCCCATGTGACTAGAAATTCATGTAAAGTAAATAGATTTTCCCAAATTTTCCAGAATATGGAGGTATTTGCGAATTTTTAGGATAACGGAATGTTTCGAGTAAATGTCGTTTAAAAATTTTAATGAACTTCAAGAGTCGAATATTAAAACTATTGTGTTTGGAGTTATCGACATACAGAAGTGGAGAGCTGAGGCTATTGCATGAAGTTCCGCGGTGTATAGTTCCATAATTTATGAAATTTTATCTCACGTGTCGAATTGTGAATAACAAAGGGAGAAGCTGTAGCATCGTCGGATTTTGAACCGTCATTATAAATTAAGAATGGTTCTTTGATACTTTGCAGGGAATAGGAGAATTCGGATT
This sequence comes from Nezara viridula, assembly GCA_928085145.1. Classification (NCBI taxonomy): domain Eukaryota; kingdom Metazoa; phylum Arthropoda; class Insecta; order Hemiptera; family Pentatomidae; genus Nezara; species Nezara viridula. Next base: position 141,748,193 of record OV725077.1, on the reverse strand, counting down.
TATATTAGTAGGATGACGTATTGCTTTTTCGTAATTGGGATGGATGGAGCATTGTTTTGGGAGATTTATGGATACAAGGTGGGTTTTGAATTTCTGTTTTGTGTATTTATAGTATTTATAGGTAGGATGATTCTTTCAGGAAAGTAATTTTGAAATATAATTAATAGGCAGTTTTTCCTTCTAAACAAAAGAGAAGGTATATCGACCGACATCACAACAGAGACTAAGAATGGGGTTTGACCGCAGTACGCCAGTCGCGATCCTAATACCTGTATGGTAAACTGCATCAAATTTATGCAAAACAAAACAAAACGAATTATTAAAAACAAAATACAAATGCTTTTCATATAGGTAAAATGTACAAAACGCTGAAATATTCGTTTCTAGACAATAGAATATACTTTGAACGAAAAAATATCTTTTTAAATATCGTCAAAGAATATAATTAATGCATGCCAGTCATAAAATATATAGAATATTCCAATTACAATAGAACGATCCAAACCACAGTATTTTGTTACATTTAAATTATTTTTCTCTCATATTACGCAATTACAATTTTAAAAAATTGTTAAAAAGCAAAAATTCAGAAAAGGTAATAAACAAAACGCTAATGATTTTTAATCTAAGAGATTGCAATCATATAGACATCATTATATTTAAGATGATTCAGTTTCATCAATCAATTTCAAAAAATAAATTTGTGGATATAGTTAAATTTGGAATATATCCCACAGGCACTTGTAAATAAAAGTATGGATGGACTTAATGACTTTATTTCTAATATCTTTTTATTTTAATTTGTTATGTTCTTCCATATCGATAAAATGAAAGAAACGCTGAAATATTCGTTTCTAGGCAATAGAATACACTTTAACTACAAAAATATCTTTTTTAATATCGTCAGCAAATAGAATGAATGCATGCCGGTAACAAAATATTTAGAATATTACAATACACTATATAATAATAATAATAATAATAATAATAATAAATTTATTTATTGAGCAATTTTACAAATGCCTTTTGGCATATTTTGTAAATGTGATGTTCGTTAGCGAACCTCCTCTTCTGGATTAGCGTGAATGCGTGATTGGAGAAACCTCCCTGTGAAGGCACTCCTAAAGTGACTCTTAATGCAGCAGATCCCTGTTCCAGAGGTGTTTGAGTCTCCTTGGTGGATTCTGTGGTAGTGTGTCCGTTAGTAATGTTTGTGGATTAGGAACAAGTAGATTAGGATGTCCAGCTAGGGAGTCATGAAAATTTTTGTAATATTTTTTAATTACGTCAGTTACTTGTTGGTTATGTAGAAGGGACAATGAGTGATATAACGGAGAAATTTTGATTGGAAAATTTGAATAGTCCGTAAATGTGTTTTTTTGCATGAACCCCACACCTGAGAGGCATACGTCCATATTGGTCTGAATAGCATGTTGTATATAGTAATTTTGTTATAAAGTGATAGTTTGTTTTTATGGTGTAGCATTCGACTTAGTAGTGACAATCGATAGTTTAATCTCTTTTTAAACCGGACCTAAAACACTGCCCTGCGGTACTCCCGCGTCGATTCGGCAATAGTCGGAGTATTTACCATCCTGGTTAACAATAAAAATCTATCCTCAAGATACGACCTGATGATTAAATAGTATGTATGCGGAAAGATCGGTTTAATTTTACAAAGTAGACCATCATGCCACACTTTATCAAAGGCCTGTGAGACGTCTAAGAAAGCTGTTGTGGAAAATTCCTTCTTTTCCAATGCCACAGCAATTGTATCAATCACTCTATGACATTGTTGTATGGTAGAGTATGCAGGTCTAAATCCAAATTGGTGATTAGGAATAACATTGTCTAAAAATGGATAGAGCCGTTTTAATAATATTTTTTCAAATATTTTGGAAAATAAGGGTAAAAGACTGATAGGCCTATAAGACGTGGCTTGGTCAGAAGGTTTGCTTGGTTTCGGTATCATTTTTATGATTGACAATTTCCATACTAGAGAAAAGTAAGTAAGTCGAAAGATAGAATTGTAAATAGCTGTCAGAAAGATTAATGCTTTTTTGGGTAGAAGTCGTACAATTTTAGGTGTGATTAGGTCAAAACCAGGAGATTTTCCGCGAGGTAATTTTTTAATACAAAATTCTATGTCCGAAGGAGTTATAGGGGGAGGAGGTAGAGAAAGGTGAAGAGGAGAAATGAGGATTTTTTGGACGTCTGAGCAGTGCTGTTGGTCAGGCAAGTCTTCATGTGGATGGAATACGTCTGTAAGATGAGTAGCAAATAAGTCTGCTTTCTCTTTATCGCTTCTAGCCCATGAGTTGTCTGGTTTACGGAGAGGAGTCTTTGTTTGGTGGTATCCTAGTATCTTTCGGGTTTGTTGCCAGAGAGTATTGTTACTTGTCTGTAAGGTGGTCAGATGTTTTTTGTAAGTTTCCTGTTTGTATTGTTGTATAAGTTTTCTAAGTTTGTTAGAAAGTGCGTTTAGTAGTTGTTTGTCACTGGGATAGCGAGATCTTTTCCATTGGTTGAGAGCACGCCTTTTTTCAATTAGAAGTGATCGTATTTCCGGGGGTAAGTAATGTTTGTCGCGGTTGGTCTCGTACTTGTGAGCTGATTGCCAAGCGGCAGTTTGAACAGTCTTAGTAAGCGTCTCTACTGCATTGTCAATATTATTTTCCGTCTTTAATCTTGTGTTTAGATCAATTGTCTTATTAATAATGGAATGCAATTTATCAATTAATGTATTTAATGTAATTGTCAATTAAATTTAATCAATTAATGTATATGAAATTTATCAATTAAGGCCCAGGAGTTAGTATAGGTGTGTGGTTGGTAGTAAACATGTGTCTAGAGAGAGATAAAATAACCGCTGAATGGTCTGATAATAAGTCGTTACTAATAGAGATATGATGGTGTAGTGTGTGTAGGCTAGAAGTTATAAAGAAATCAAGTAATTCTGGTTGACGGTTTATGTCTGTCGGCCAGTACGTCGGTTCAGGTGGTAGTATGCAGTTATAGTCCAGTTCTATACATGTATTAAAAAGAGAGTTTCCTCTAGAATTATTGGTCCTATTGCCGAAACGGGGATGTTTGGCGTTAAAATCTCCTCCACATAAAAATTTAGGTCCTGAACTGGCAAGTATGTCTGTAAACGTTTCCTGTGAAACTCTTTGTCTCGGAGGACAATATGCACCGGCAATAGAAATTTTGGTGTGGTCGATTTCAACCGAAATAGTTGATAATTAAATTTCTGGTAAGGCAGTCACTTGAAGAGGATAGTGGTATAATGTTTGTTTTATGACTATTGCCGAGCCACCATGGGCAGAATCGCTGGGATGGTTAGCGCGGAACACTACATACCCTTGTATGTAAAATGTTGTAGTTTGAGTAAAATGAGTTTCTGTTAGTAATGCAATGTCAATGTCATTTTCATGTAAATAAATGTCAAGTTCGTTCCTTCGGTGTAGGGCTCCATTTGAATTCCAAAGAAGGATTTTTAGAGAGTGTTGTGTGATAGAATTAGTGACTAACATGAGGAATAAATTTGGTAATTAGCGTGGTGAGAAGAGTGATGAGCGGAGTTATCATAGATTTAAAACCATTTCAGAAGGAATTAAAATATAATGAGAGATCTGGAGTATTAGGTTGTGTATTAGATGTTGTGTGATGAGTCTTGAGTATGAGATTGACGTGTATTGATGCGGTATGTATTGAGATTGGGTATAATGAGGTACTGAACGGTCAGGGATTATCCTCGTTTGGTTTATTCAGTGCTGAGGAGTTATACTTGTAGTATGAGGAGTAGAGTATTGAGGAGATATATTTGAAGTTTGAGGATCTGTAATTTGAGGAGTCGTATGATGAGGAATGGTATTGTGAGGCATTACATTGTGAGGAGATATATTTGAAATTTGGGGATTTGTAATTTGAGGAGCTATATGATGAGGAATGGTATTGTGAGGGATTACATAACGAGGAGATTCATTTGAAGTTTTGGCATTTTTAATTTGAGTTTTATGATGAGGAGCAATATTGTGAGAGATTGCGTAGTGAGGAGTTACACTCGTCGTTTGAGCAGTTGTGAATTGTGGTGTTGTGTTGTAATATGTAGTTTTAGTACACGTTGCCTGTGCGTAATTCATGTTGTGTAGTTTTTGCGAGATAGGGACGGTGTAAGTAAGTCGGTCGTGTTCCGCCTCTGGAGACAGGTGTTCTGTTACCTCTCTACTCGAAGTGGCCTGGCTCCACACATTGAGTCTTCTTTTCTGCAACTCTAGATGCACTACCCATCCCCTATAATTCGCAGGATGATTGCCACTGCACAACGCACAAACAGGTGGCTCTTTAAGTGGTTTCTGGCACCTATCACTAGGATGATCTTGACCGCACTCCACACATCGTGGTTTGTTACGGCAAAATGTTCTGGTGTGCCCGTATTCTTGGCATCTCATACATTGAACAATATTTCTTCTTTTGTAAGGTTCTTCAATCCTAACTTTTGTATAAGCCAAATTAGTTATATTAAAAACTTCAGCATTGTTTGGAGCTGGCTCTAAGTCAACAAAGAAGAGTGGGAGTGGTTCTTTTGATCTCGGGTGTAACACATTAGAGATGAGACGGATGTTGAATCCTTTTCTTTCAAGGTCATATCTTATCATTTCGTGTGGTGTTGAATAATGGAGATTTCTAATAACAAACCTATATGGTTTGTCTCCTTGAGAGTGATAAGTGTGAAAGTTGTTTCTAAATATTTAATGCAGATTCTGTAGGCTTCACTTGTTTTAATTTTTAATGTAACAATCGATTTGTTAGAAAAACATTCAAAATTATTTTCTCCTAAAAGGCTTACTAAATTCGTGCATAGAGTTTGGAAGTTTGTTGTGCCTTTTATTTTAATTGGAGGTGGTTGATGAGTAACAGTTGTTTCATCAGGTTCGTCTTCCATTTCGGTAGAAAGCCTATTACTGACCGGAACGTTAGGGATACTATTTATTGTTGTTGGCGTATTTGTTGCATTTGAACTCTGAACAACATTTTCTGGTACTCCAGTGTTGTTAGCATCATGTTCTAGTATAGATTCTATGACATGTGTCGTAGAGTTATTATTTTCAATAATTGAACTATTCATTTCAGTATTCGTGGAGTTAGGGAGGTTATGTGAATTAACATATGTTTGCTTTTGGTTAGGATTTTTTGGTGTAGTTTTTATCACAGAATTGTTTGAATTCGCTCTCTTTTTCTCATTTGTACCGTCTTTCGATGAAATACTTGAATTGGATCTGACCTTTCTCTTCAGCAGTTTTGACAAAAAGGCCTGATCCGACAGTCCACTCGAGCCAGCTAACTGGCGTGTACTCATAAGTAAAGTGTCTGTTTTCACTTTAAAAAACTGTACAAACAGATTATGCCTTTAAAGAGAACACATTTTCACTATAAGACACATAACAAATACAAGAATTCAATAATTTATAAGAAGAAGAATATTTTTAGCAACCGCATTGTTCAATCGTAACAGCTGATATATCAACACAATATAATGCATTTTTAACTAATTGCATAGCATTATGTATCGAACATTGGAAGAGACGGAAAGTAGAAGATAAAGAAGTTTAAAATATAGAATAATAAGCAATTTTTATATTCTGAAAATCGGTGAAAACTATTTCTTGTGCAAATATAAGAAGGATCCAAATCACAGTATCTTGTCAAATTTTTTTTTTTTTTTTTAAATTTCTTTATTGAGTATTATAACAATCTGTCTGTTGGACATTGGTTATAGTGAGGTAGGATGACATTCACACCATATGTACAAAAAAAATAAAATAAATAGAACAAAATAATAATCAAAAGTATATACAATAGACAATAAAATAAAATAACCTAAAAAATAAGAAAATTAAAACTAAGGAAAAAAAAAAATAACATGCATACCTATATACAATCAGGCGAGGGAACTCCAGGAGAACCCTGCGCTACTCTTCCAACCGCGTCAATGGTACTAAAGCCAGCGGAGATTGGTCGAGAGCACTTTAGCCACATACACACATGTCTTGAGTGAAGAATCTGGCCATTGCCAGAACTCCAATTTATATAATCTACAAAAGGTCGCGAGGCCACTGCCGTTTCAACCTTCTTGGAGGATTATAGGGATGGGAGATGCTTGATAGGGATTGTGCAAGAGGATTTGGGTGGTAAGTAAGGTTCTGGTGAAATTTGGAGAATTTTTCTGGGATAAGGTCTAGGACAAATGGGATGTTAAGGTCATGATGTAGGGTTTTGTTGGATACATAGAAAGGAGCATCGACTATTGTTCGAAGGACTTTAGACTGGAAGGATTGGATGCGCTTGATGTTAGAAAATTTTGCTGATCCCCACAGTTCTAGTCCGTAAGTCCAAATAGGTTTCAGTATTGTCTTGTAGATCAGTAGCTTGTTTTCAATGGAAAGTTTAGATTTTTTGCTTAGTAGTCGGTATAGTTGGCCGTATCGTCGGTTGAGTTCTTGTCTTTTGAATCTAGTATGCGAGTTCCAAGTTAGTCTTCGGTCTAAATGAAAGCCAAGATACCGGACTGTGTCTGAATAAGGAAGCTGGATGGAATTAAAGAGTACTGGTGGACAGGAATTGCGTCGGAGTGTAAAGGTAATATGTTGGCATTTATATTCATTAACTTTAATGCGCCAGTTATTACACCAGTGCTCAATCAAGGTGAGGTGACTTTGGAGATTTAAGGATGCTATTTCGGGATCAGAGTTGGATGATAAGATTGCGGTGTCGTCAGCGAATGTTGCAAGAAAAGTATCGGGATGAACAGGGATGTCAGCAGTAAAGAGGATGTAAAGCACGGGACCCAAGACGCTGCCTTGGGGAACACCGGCTTTAACGGAGTAGATATTGGAAAATTCTGTTCCACAGCGAACTCGAAAGGAGCGGTCAGAGAGGTAGGATCGGAGGACTAGGTACAAGGACTGAGGTAAATGGATTTTAAGCTTGGAGAGCAGTCCGGAGTGCCATACCCGGTCAAATGCCTGTGCAATGTCCAGAAAGGCACCCGAACAGTATTCCTTGTTTTCTAGGGCTGAGGAAATATGATCAACAACTCGGAGTCCTTGTTGAACAGTAGAATGTTGAGAGCGAAAACCAAACTGATGGGAAGGGATATTTTGGGATTCTACAATGGGTAGGATTCGTTTCAAAAGGATCTTTTCAAAAATTTTTGAAAGGATTGGGAGTAGGCTGATTGGTCTATAGGATGTTGAGCTATTGAGAGGTTTTCCTGGTTTTGGGAAAAGGATAATAGTGGAGTGTTTCCATAACAGAGGGAAGTGGGTGGTGCGTAGGATACAATTGTAGATATATGTAAGGAATATGACTGCTTTGGATGGAAGTTGTTGAAGGATTTGAGGTGTAAGGAGATCATGTCCAGGAGCTTTACGGAGGATTAGTTTTTTTAATTGAAATTTTACTTCGGAAGGATGAATAGCTTTTGGGGGCAAGGAAGGTGGGATTGGTGATGTAAGGAGTTCTTCTACTGTTACGGTGTGGGCAGGATGGGATTCCGGATGTGAAATAAATGTATTCGATAGGTGAATGGCGAACTCCTCAGCTTTATCTTCGTCAGATGCTGCCCAGGAGCCATCACCTCGTCGGAGAGGATGGGAAATGCGGTGAGGATTTAGGATTTTTGTTGTGGTTTTCCAAAGGGAATTGTCGCGAGAAGAGAGGGAGGATAGGTAGGAGTTGAAGGATTGTGATCTGAAGGTGGCTAATTCCAGTTTTAATTGTTTGCAGTAGTAATTATAGGAGCAGCGGTCGGTAGGATGTTGGGTACGTTGCCATAATAATCTGGCACGGCGTTTGGTGCGGATTAGGTTAAGGAGGTGTTGGGGTAGAATGGTCTTTATAGGAATTCTGGACGAGTCTTTTGGAAAGGAGGCAGTCCAGGCGGCTTGTTGGATTGTGGTAGTAAAGGAATTTACGGCACTATCAAGGTCATCGGGAGTTTTGAGGGATATGTTGAGATCAATATTATCGGAGATTATTTGGCGGAAAAGGTCCCAGTTTACTGGGCCCCTAATGAATGACGGTGGAGAAGGTTTGGGAACAGGTTCAAGTGAAACATTAAGGATTAGAGGACTATGGTCAGAGGAAAGTTCATTTAGACGTGTAATGGAACAATTGAGGGGACTTAAGCCGCTGTGGATAAAGAAATCAAGAAGATCAGGATTACGGTTGGGATCTGTGGGCCAGTAGGTAGGAGAGTTGGGGGAAAGGAGGTGAAAACGTTGGGAATTGAGTGCAGACAGCAGGGTTCGGCCACGAGAATTCGTGGTTCTGGAACCCCATTGTTGGTCCTTGGCATTTAGGTCTGCACCCAAGATGAAGTGATGTCCTAAGGAGTCGAGGAGAGAACTGAATTGGGCATTGGATATGGATCGGTTAGGAGGGCAATACGCTGATGCAAGAGTGACCGGAAAGGAGAAGGTTTTTATCACGATAGCGGTGGACTGTAGGAAATCATGTATTGGTAATGGGAGTACGTGATGGGAGAGGGATTGGTGTACAATTACAGCAGTACCGGCATGTGCTTTTCCGTCAGGGTGGTCAGTACGATATGTCAGGTATTGTGGTATATTGAAGTGCTGTTTAGTGGTTAGTCGAGTTTCAGTAATTAGTGCCACATCAATGTTCTTGTCAAGTAGTAAAGTAGATAGTTCGTCTGTATGATTTCTAACACCATTCGCATTCCAAAGGAGAATGGATATGGGTTTAGGGATGTGAGTCATTTAAGGATTTTTCAAAGGAGGGATGAGGTGAGATACGAGATTCGTGAGGAGTGTTATGAGTGGAGTAACAAGGGATTTGAAATCGGTGAGGAAAGATGCTAACAAACTTGTGAGATCTGTTGCATTTGAAGGAGGAGGAATATGAGGAATTTGTTGTTGGTGGTTAGGTATATTAGGATGAAGAGGATTTTGAGGTTGGGTTTGAGGTTGTTGTTGTGGCAGGGCTTGACATTTATCGTTTAATGTCTTACCTCTAAGTAGTTGGGAGAATGATACATCATTGTTTACAATTCTGGAAGGCTCTCTCTCTCTCTTCTTGTTCTTAGTGCTTCATCTTGAATCCGGTTTTTCTGGTGTCTGGTTTTGAGATTCTTGTAAATTTGGCAGCCTTTGTAGTTGGCCGGGTGTCCCTCCAAGCATAGGGCACATACTGCTGGATCTTGTATAGGTTTGGTGCACTCTACAGATTTGTGCTGTTCACCGCACTTCACGCAACGCGGCAGATGGTGGCAATATGTCTTCGTGTGGCCATAGGTCTGACAATTATGGCACTGCACGATGTCTCTCTTGGGATATGGCTTCTCAACTTTCACCATTGTGTAGCATATTCTTGTGATATCATATATTTTTTCGATACCTGGTGATGGCTCCAAGTCCACGAAAAACAATGGTAGTGGGATCCTATTTCGTAATCCTGGCTGCTCTCTGTCCTCCTTCAAAACGTTTGTTACCTGGCGTACATTGAAACCAAGCGTCGTTAGTTCTTCTTTAATAACTTCAGTGGGGGTTGAGGAATGTAAATTTCTTATCACTACTCGTACAGCTCTTTCCTGCCTCAGCTGGTAAGTGTGAAAATTCGCATTTGTTTCTGATAAGTAATTCACTATTTTTCGGTAGGCTTCTGCAGAATCAGGTGTTATTTTGGTGTCATTGGTCCTGTTAAGGCATGAATAACTGCCAGAGCAAATTTTATTTAGTTGGGTGCAGAACATCTGGAAATTTTTTATATTTTTCACAAATACCGGAGGAGGCTTTGGTTCTCTGGGTATTGCTGCAGACTCCATTACTTCTCTGTCATTTTGAAGCACTTGGTAGGGGTTTGGAGTAAAGAAAGGTGATTCTTCAATCGTTTCTTGTGCAGACGTACCTGGTTGGGGCTGAGGTTCTGGTTCTGAAGTGTTCATTTTGGCCACTGGAGGTATTTCTCGTAGGCAGCGACGAGTCCTTTGTTTGGCTGGTGAGCTAACTCCGTCTGACCGAGACCTCTTGGGCACCTTACTGGCCATCACTTGCTGATCATACCGCATATCATAAGAGAAAAATAAATAAATAAATAAAATAAAAAAAAAAATTTTTTTTTTTTTTTTCTTAAAATAACAAAAAAAAAGATGCCAACAGTAAATATCAACTGCTCTGATATACACTTTAACTGTATCACGTGAATCATCAGAGAGATTCCGCTATAAAATTGGTAAAAACTGAGAGAGGAGTTGAGGAGACAACCTTCTCATCAGCTGATCCACTGCCCTCTTGTCAAATTTAATTTATTCTTCCTTTCGTTTTCTGAAATTTTAATTAATAAACATTGTTGTTGATAAGATATCATTTAAAAAAGGTTATAAACAAAACACTAATGATTTTGTATCCAGGATATTGCAATGCTTTAGACATCAATATATTTGAGAGGAGCATGAAGATGCAGTTTACGAATTTATGAATGAAGAAAAAGTTGGAATACACGAAACAAGTAATTTTGAAAATAAAAGGAAAAAAGAACTTAAAGACAGTATTTATTATATATTTTTTTTCTTTTCATGTAGGTAAAATTAAAAAAAAACATGAAATATTCGTTTCTAGGCAATATAATACACTTTAAACACAAGCAAAATACACTTGCCGGTAACAAAATATTTAGAATATTACAAAATACTAGATAAACATTTTAAACTAATTGAATAGCATCAAGTATCAGACGTTGGAATAGATGAAAACCGGAGAAAATAATTCCTTATTCAAATCTAAGGAGACACTAATGATTTTGTATCTAGGATATTGCAATCCTTGGATATTTCAAAATTTGGAATTCACGGAACAAGCAATTTTGAAAATAAATCGATAAATAAACTTCAAGACGGTATTTCTTATATTTTTTTTCTTTTTATCCAGGTAAAATGAACAAAATGCTGAAATATTTGTTTCTAGGCAATAGAATACACTTTAAACACAAAAATATCTTATTGAATATCGTCAGCAAATAGAATAAATGCATGCCAGTCATAAAATATTTAGTATATTCACAATACACTAGACACTAGATAATACATTTTTAACTTATTTCACAGCAATAAGTATCATACATCGGAAGACATGGAAAGTAGAAGATAAGAAAGCTATGAAAAATTTTCGAATTCCAGAAAACGAAAGAAAAATGAATTAAATAGATTTCTCTCCTCCTTAGAGTTGAATAAAAAATTATTTTAACCGATTTTCAGCTTCTTCAAATTTCTCATTATTTTGTTTTTTGAACTTCTTTATCTTTTACTTTAAATCTTTTCCAATGTATGATATTTAATGCTATGCAATTAGTTTAAAATGTATTATCTAGTTTATTGTAATGTAATATTTTGTTACCGGTATGCATTCATTCTATTAGCTGACGATATTCAAAAATGTATTTTTGTGTTTAAATTGTATTCTGTTGCCTAGAAACGAAAATTTCAGCTTTTCTTTCATTTTATCAATATGGAAATATAGAACGGAATCAAACTTAAAAAAGAAATACCGTCATTAAGTTATATCGATGCTTTTTTTTTACAAGTTCTTGTGGGATATATTCCAAACTTACATAATCAGAAATTTTCTTTTTTAAAATTGGTAAAACTGCATCGCAATGATCTTCTGATGATCGATGAAGTTAACGACGGTATTTCTTTTTATTTTTTTTTTAATTTTAATTCTGTTCTATATTTCCATATAGATAAAATGAAAGAAACGCTGAAATTTTCGTTTCTAGGCAATATAATACACTTTAAACAAAAAAATACCTTTTTGAATATCGTCAGCAAATAGAATGAATGCAAGCCGGTAACAAAATATTTAGAATATTACAATACACTAGATAATACATTTTAAACTAATTGCATAGCGTTAAGTATTATACGTTAGAAAACATTTCATGTAGAAGATATAGAAGTTCAAATATAAAATAATGAGAAATTCGAAGAATCTGAAAATCGGTCGAAATAAATTTTTATTCAAGTCTAAGAAGGAGAGAAATGCCGGTATCTTGTATCATTTAATTTATTTTTCTTTCGTTTTCTGACACATGGCAGAAAAACATTAAATGAACCAGAAAAATGTGTCCTTTGTGGTGAGGATCACCCTGCAAGCTATCTGGACTGCATTGTTTACAAGAGGCTATACAAGCAAAGGACTTAGAACATATATTTAAAAACCGAAGAACAGAAGAATCCTATCCCGGCAAAAGCACCCGAACTGCAAAGTTTGGCAACTTTTCCTGAATTGCCGAACCAAATAGCACCACAACTTACACAACAGCCTTCTACATCAACAAATCATCCTCATCAGGACTCCAGACAACTATATTCTGACTCCACACTGAAGAATCAGCAACCGCGACGTCAGACGCCTCAGTCTTTCAAACCTAAAACCCAGGCTTCCAAACCTAAGCTCCAGACTTCCCAATCCAAGACTCAGACCTCCCACATGCACTCAAAATCACCACGTCAGTCGATCTCTCCTTATCAGATACCTCTACGTGTCAAACTACCGCCTGAAGATCCAATTCCAGTTCATTCCCATCCTATTCATCACATTAACTCTCCTTCCCAAACTCCATCTAATTATGATTCAGTCCCTCGTACATCACGACTGGTACATCATCCATCAGAAACTCCTCATCAGAAGAGCTATCCCTCACAAATTCCAGCTGACCAACAAAATCCGATCGACTTAATCTACTCCACTCTTACATCCTTCCTGAAAGATCTCCAAGATACCATCAAGCCAATAATAACCCTCCTCACAAGAATCCTAACTGAAATTCCCTTTAATCTCCCACGATGAGCACAAAGCCCTTAGCTGTTCTTTTATGGAATGCTAACGGACTAAAAAACCACCGAGACGAACTTGACATATTTCTTCATAACAAACACATAGATATTGCTCTACTGACAGAAACTCACTTCACTCAACGTTCGTATTTCTACATACGTGACTACATCACTTATAGATCAGACCACCCCGACAACACATCCCATGCCGGTTCTTGCGTCCTTATCCATAAATTCTTATCCCATTCCCTCATTCCTTCTACTCCAACTGAGGCTATTCAAGCAACCTCGGTAATCATTTCAACTCGTCCTTTCCATTTAACACTTTCAGCTGTATACTGTCCTCCTGGTCATATTCTTACCTATAATCTGTTTGAATCCTTATTCCAATCCCTCGGATCGCGCTTTATTGCTGGAGGAGACTATAACGCTAAACATCAACGATGGGGTTGTCGAGCATCCAACTCCCGTGGTAATATACTATCTTCTGTCTCAGCTTCTAATAGTTACTCCATCCTCTCACCTATGAATCCTACCTATTGGCCAACCTCCCTCAAAAAACGGCTTAATATCATGGACATATTTGTCACCTCCCAGATATCCTCTTCCTACGTCACTATCAAATCCCTGGATGACCTCTCCTCAGATCATAGTCCAGTTCTGCTTTCATTGCACTCAACTTTCGTTCCCTAAGCCCTCCTTTTCTCCTTCACTTATTACAGGACGAGTAAACTGGGACAAATTTCGTAAAGACTTGGAAGATAAATTGGACCTAAATACTCCACTTAAGATGAAACATGACATTGACTCAGCCATAGAGGTACTTACTACATCTATAAGTGACAAAATTAACGATAACACATCAACCAATAACAATAACAATTCCCAACAGACTAACTTGCCACAGCACATTCGTATCTTATTAAGGGAAAATCACAGAGCAAGATCGAAGTGGCATAGGACTAGATACCCATCAGACAAGTCATATTACAACAAGTTAACTAACCAACTAAAAGCTGAAATTAGAAAATACAAAATCCAAAATTTACTTAACTTAACAGAAAAACTTACTACTACTGACAAATCACTATGGTTGACCACTAAAAAGCTCTTAAAATTCAAAGATTTTAACCACCCACTTCTTACCGAAACCCAAACCTGGTCCAGATCTGATGAAGAAAAATCTGAAATATTTGCTCAGCACCTCTTCAAAACAATTAATCCACACTCAGATATCCTAACTCCAATCTAACTTGAGTGTATTGAAGCAGAACCCGATATTCCACACGAATTGACCCTTCCACCTAAAGCATTTCATCCTTCAGAAATATATAATATCATACACAGATTACCTTCCCACAAAAATCCTGGCCATGACCTAATCACATCAGTAGATAAGAATTAGGGGAGCTGGGACAACAAAAAGAGCAGCCAATCAGAAGCCAGGATTTCAGTGACATCATCATGGCGGGAAGTTTGAATTAGAATTTGAACAACGGCACGCTGCCTTTTAGGACCTCCAACCAGCCTTAACCACCATGTGGTCAGTCACGTGACCACCAGTCACGCCCCTTTTCGATCCTGTGACCCTCACATTTTCCCCCACTCCTCTCTAATATGATAAGCCCGGCCGCCATTTTGTTTTTCCGCTAATCTTCCTAATGTTTGTTATGTATAATCTTCCTAATGTTTATCTTTTACATAACCTTCTCAATGTTTATCGTGATCGGTCACGTGACCAGCGATTTGAGAGAAAGGGAGTACTTTGTCCGCCATTTTAGTTTTTTCTATAACTTCCCTATTGTTTACCTTTTCCATAATGACAAATCTGGCGCTTCCCTCTCCATCCCAACCATTATAACCATCATAACCTCCCTAATTTTTTATTATGATAATGGGTTCTACATGGAGTTCTACGGACCCCCCGTATTGTATATATTGTAAGGGCCGAGGTCCTTTTGTCCTAAAATCAACCGTTTTCGAGATATTCGACATTTTATATTTTTATTATTTTTCAAAATAATATATTTCTTTTTTTTTATTATTCATTATTCTATGTAAACCGGATCATATATATTTGTGACAAATCTGGCGTTCCTCTCTCCTCCCAACTATTATAACCTTACAGTAACCTCCCTACTTTTTTCATTATGGTATTGGGTTCTATATGGGATTCTGCGGACCCCCCTATAGCCCTTCGGGGGCTAGGGCTGAGGTCCTTTTTGCTCTACAACCAACCGGTTTCGAAATATTCGAAATTTATGTTGAATTTTTTATTATTATTTGGAAAAAAAAAATTATTTTAGTAATACTGTAAAAGGCCTCTGGAGATTTCGTATTTGAATATTTTTAAGTAATTTTAGTTATGTATTTAGTTAAGTAAATTTAGTTATGTAGAATTATGTGTAATGTTATGTAAACACTACACATAATTCTATTTCGCAAATAGCGAATGGACTTTAACCCTGTTAATCCTTAAAATATAAACGACCTGTTAGGTCTTCTTACATTTTTAAATTACAGTTACATTTTTTAATTCATTTTAAAAATTTTCATTTTTTTTTTTTTATTTTGGAAAAGTTATAATTATTATTTTGAAGTTGGAATTTATTTTCAATTAATTTTTATAATTAAGTTAAATTTATTTACGTTATTAATTAATGTTTTACATTTCATTATGTCTAGTTTGAATACTTGTCAGTATTATGATAGAGTTTTTAGCAAGGATTGTAACAAACTTCGACATGAAATTACGTGCGTAATTACTCTGACACGACGTACATGCATTTCCTGTAACGAAATTTTTAATTCCTTAAAACAGTGTATGCAGCATGTACGTCGTTGTCAGTGAGAAAAACCACTCGTTATGGCGAAGCGTAGGCGGTTGGAGGCGGCTATGGGGTCGTTGTATGAGATCGAGACATCGTTCGGAGGAGATCTTAAGACTTTTTTCTTGGCGTGTTCGGAACCGATCGATGTAGTGAAGTTGTTATGCAGCAAGACAGAAACACTGCATCGATTGATTGATTTCCGAATTTTTGGCAGAATTGGCAGACGCTCCCCTAAAATTTAATTTGGTTTTGGAGGCGAAGTACGAAAACGTTAAAGGAGAGACATGCGATCGTGCCTTCAAAACCAAAAATAAGGCGATATATCACATCTCTTTCATCTTGGATACTCTAAGTGAGATGTATGCGAAGTTGGCTACCGAGATGGAAGAGATGACCATGAAAGGGAGTGGCTGGTTCTTAAAAGGTCTTGATGGTCTCCTCCTAAAGATCAATCGATTTAAACCTCTGGGCGCCTCCAGCTATATTAGGCTTCCTCCTAAAATAGCCGCAAAAAAGGCCATTATCAATGTTGAGAATTACGACGACAATTGCTTTAAATATGCCATTCTTTCGCACCTCATCGAAGGGGATCACCCAGAACGAGTGAGAAATTACAGGGACTTACAGCATGGGTACAATTTTGACTGCATTTCCTTTCCCACTCCTCTCCACCAGGTGAAAACATTTGAGCGGTATAATAATATCAGCATCAATGTTTTAGCTGTTGGAGAGTCGCAAGACGTGTATCAACTAAAATTTGTTAAAGAGGAGAAGGCAGATCATCGTGATCTCCTTCTTCTGACAGAAGAAGAGGGGCGAAGCCACTACACATATATAAAAGATTTTAACAAATTAGTGGCTTTCCAAATTTCTAGGCATAAGAGTGGAAAACACGTCTGTAAGCGATGCCTCACCCATTTCAATTTAGATGGGAGAGACATCGCTGAGCGGATGAGGGAGCACATGGAGTACTGTGGAGTAAATAGGCCGACGCGAATAATACTCCCGGCTTGCGACGATGAAGGGATTCTTCAGACAATATCTTTTATAAATATTCAACAAGTGAGGATTCCTTTTGTCGTCTATGCTGATTTCGAATCAGTTTTGAAAAAGATTCAGCCGGGAGAACCAGGGTCTTCACGTACGTCTCCCTACCAGAGACACCTTCCCATGAGTTTCTACACTTATATAAAGATTTCAGAAAATATCCCATGTCATTCTGCCTCAAGAGTTTCCCACTGAGCCATACATATACACAGGCGAGGATTCAGCGCAGACATTTATGGCATATATCAGGGAAGTGGCGAAGAAGGTGTCTCTGGTGTACTACATGAAGCGGCACATGCTACCCCTGACACCATTGCAGTTGGAAGCCCACCTTAGATCCCAAATATGTTACCTATGTTCCCGTCCTTATTCTTCCGACAATTAGAAAGTGATGGACCACGATCATATCACTGGGATGTATCGTGGTCCAGCACATTCGAAATGTAATATCCTTTACCGTACCCCTCGTTTCCTTCCCGTCCTATTTCACAACCTTAGCGGTTACGATGCTCACTTCATTGTCCGAGAGTTGGGACGAGGATTGACTGAAGAAGAGAAGAAAAACATGCGGATTGACGTCATCCCCAACTCTGAGGAAAAATACGTCTCCTTCGCAATGACAGTGGGCACCTTAACCGTTAGATTGGTGGACTCATTCCGCTGTATGGCTTCCAGTCTGGATAGGTTGTCCAAGAATTTACCCAAGTCTAACTTTAAGGAGACGAGTAAGTTCTTCCCAGCTGACCATTTGGACCTCGTGATCAGAAAAGGAGTGTACCCCTATGATTACGTGGACTCCTTCGAGAAACTTCGGGTGACGGTTCTGTCCCCGAAGGAAGCATTTTATAATCAATTGAATGAAATGCCCGTCTCGGACGAGGACTATCAGCATGCTCAAGCGGTATGGGACACGTTTAATATCAGAACCCTGGCCGCGTACAGTGAACTCTACCTCAAGGTAGATGTTATGCTCCTTTGCGATGTCTTTGAAAATTTCAGAGACGTCTGTTTGGGAGCATATTCACTGGACCCTGCTTGGTATTACACGGCACCCGGACTCGCTTGGGATGCCATGCTAAAGTATACGGGGATACAGTTAGATCTGTTGGCTGATTACGACATGGTCCTGATGATAGAGCGGGGAATAAGGGGTGGCTTGTGCCAATGCAGTCACCGGTATGGAATATCGAGCAATAAATATCTTGACCCAAGTCGAGATCCCCAGGAAGAATCTTCATATATCGCCTACCTGGACGCAAACAACTTGTACGGGTGGGCGATGTCGAAAGCGCTTCCTTCTGGCGGTTTAGAATGGGTCAAGAATCCGGAATCTCTAGAGTGGCTCAATTTACCGAAAGACGGGCCTTTCGGCTACATTGTTGAAGCCGATATAGAGTATCCGGAACGGCTGCACGATTTGCACAACGATTTCCCCCTGTTACCAGAGAATAAAGTTCCACCCGGTGGAAAATTCAAAAAGCTTTTGGCTTCACTGGACAACAGGGAAAAATATGTTTTGCATTTCGTCAACTTGCAACAGGCCATGAGCTTAGGACTAAAGTTAGTTCGAGTACATCGAGCACTCAAATTCCGACAATCTCATTGGCTTCGTAGTTACATTGAACTTAACACCAAACACCGACAACAAGCTACGAACGATTTCGACAAAGACTTCTTTAAGCTCATGAATAATGCCGTTTTCGGAAAGTTTATGGAGGATGTCCGAAAACGGTGTAAGATTGAGCTTGTAGTAAGTCAGCGACGACTAAATAATCTTACAGCAAAACCTACTTTCAAAGACTGGACAATATATACAGATTCGTTAGTGGCAGTACATTCGGACTTTGAAAAGATCGAAATGAACAAACCTATTTACGTAGGGATGGCCATTTTGGATCTTTCCAAGGTCCTAATTTACGAATTCCACTACGAGACCATGTTACCTTACTACGACCAGACAAACTAAAACTAATGTATACGGGCACAGACAGTTTACTATATCTTATATAGACGGACAACTTATACAATGAAATGACAGATTTTATGGACGAACTGGATACCTCTGACTACCCTAGCGAACATCCGATACACAGGACTTATAACAAAAAGGTGTTGGGGGGAAATTTAAAGACGAAGCCAACGGAGTGCCCGTCTCCGAGTTTGTCGGACTTCGTGCGAAGATGTATTCGATACGAATTCACGCCGATAAAGTCATCAAAAAGGCGAAAGGGATAAAAAAAGTCAGCTGTAGAAAATAGATTAACCTTCGAAGATTATTTAGCTGCACTGCGCGACGGAAAAGAGTTTAAGACGACGTTTCGTTCAATTATTTCGAAAGAGCATAAACTCTTTTCCGTCGTACAGACAAAGACCGGATGGGTAGATGAGGTGTTGGGGTATGGCACATTTTCTCCCTGATAATAATTGTAAGTAGTTATTTAGAGATATTGTTTACTTTACTATGCCAATCCCTTCCAAGACTGTCAGGGATATTGTCATAATAATTCTGCTTTAAGAGCTGGTGATAATTTATTGCTGTGGACTGTAAAATTAGAGGAGTTAAAGGATTAAAGAAGTGAATGAGTAAAATTGATTGCTATATTTTATTACATGTATTTTATAAGGAGGTTAAATATAGGTGGGTTGGGATACTTGCATTTTTTCTTTTCTTGTTGTGCCAGTCTTCTCGTTCATCTTCCCTCTCTTCCTTTCTTGGCCCCTTGCCGGCCGCTGTAGTGTTTTACTCCATGTTTAATAAATCAGTGGAATCACAAAATTTTCAACTGGCCAGTCTAGTCAATCACGGTACGTGAGCGTCTACACTTCAACAATGGCGGCGTCACAACAATGACTGAGGTATATATGCAGCATTTCCGAGATAACAGCTGTGATGTGCTTACTTGATTTGATTCAAATATAAAGTTTGATGTGTTCCCTAAACAAGCCGCCCACCTAAATTAAGCTACGCTAATTTACAATGAAAACAAAAAGCGTAACATAGTGCTGTGATGTGCTAATACAAATTTGGTAATACAAAATAAAAAAGCTTGTCATCTTGTTTGATGAAATTAAAATAAGCAATCATGATTAATTAAGGAAGTTAATGGTAATTGTAAATAAAATATAAAAAGAAAATAATCGCACTTTGATTGGTCAAAATAACAAAATTGGTTAAACAAAACACGATTGGTTAAACAAAATAAAGAATTTTGGCACT
Organism: Nezara viridula; assembly: GCA_928085145.1. NCBI lineage: Eukaryota > Metazoa > Arthropoda > Insecta > Hemiptera > Pentatomidae > Nezara > Nezara viridula. The sequence continues at coordinate 141,728,242 of OV725077.1, read as the reverse complement.
TATATTTATAAAACTAAGATTAACAACGAATATAAAAGGAAATAAATTGCTTAAAGAATATACAAATAAAATATATACAACTAAGAGGGAGTGTAACCATCACTAATGAAAGGGAAACAATGGATCGAACGACGCAAAGAGACGAACAGGAAACCTACCATATGTACTTGTTTAAGATAGTGATTGCTCTGGACAAGATCTGGTCGGACCCTCTGGACAATCTGATCATGCTAGCAGTGTACATTTAAGCTACCATTGGAGAACTTTTGAGTTGGCTCTTCATGATGATGTTTCCATTGCTGAGGTTCAAAGTGGTTTGGGAGTTTCGAACGATAGCTGCCTCGTTCATTGGAGTGTTACCCAGATGTTTACCCATGACTTTTGATGTCGAGGTGACTGATGAGCTCGCATTTCTTGGCGCTGAGACTTCAGAGGGAGTGAATGAGCCTTGAATGATTGATGTGTCTGATGGTACCTGACTCAATGCTGAAGTTCGTACTGCTGCACTAAATATTGTCGCGGTAGTTGCCGCATTGAGTGCTGGGATGATGTTGCGAACGTTGCTTCGCAGAGTGATGTGGGGATATTTGCTGTGCAAAGCTTGGTGGAAACTGCTGCTGTGCCAAGTGTTGAGCCGTATGTGTTGGGTGTTGATTCCAAACGTGCTGTCGAGACTGCTTCTTCCGAATGTGCTGTCGAGATTGCGGCTTCATTGAGTGCTGGGTTTGGAGTAGAAACTGGTTTTGCCTTTGCTTCTGTAACTGTTGCTGCTTCTGCTGCGGCGAAATGCTTAATCGATGATTTGGAAAGGACTTGTAATGCTGTTTTTCATGACGGGTGGTATTCTGGACTAGTGATCGCTTTTCTTTATGAACCGCTACATCCGAAGTGTTCGTGTACCGTATGTGAGGTTTGGTATTCAATTGACCATTTCCCTTGTCAACGAAACTGGTTTTATGAGGAATATGGTTTGACATGAGGAATTGGTGATGATCAATATTGCCCACACAAGATTGTCCTAAGGATAGTAGAACATTGACTGATTGTTCATCTTGATTAGACAAGGTCTTAAATGACGATATAGTAGTTGCTTGAGGTTCTTCTCTTTTAACAGCTTCGCCGCCCACCGTTATCTTGTCCTGATTCTCACTTGTATCAATTTTCTGCTCTTTGATAGTTTGTTGGAATCCAGTGAAGAGCGAAGATTTAGCTGGAGTTGAAAGGCATGCTGTCTTCCCCATTACTACTAAGCCAAACACTGTTGGCTGAAGAAATAACTCGTCAACCCCGGAGCTGAATGGAATTCCATTGATGATTTGAGGATATAGATCAATGCCTACCAAAAGATCAATGGTGCCGGGTGTATGGAAAGTTTCATCTGAAAGCTGGTATCCAGATAATAGCTGGATAACATACGGTTCCAATGGAGTGCTGGGAAGTGGTGGAGAGATGGTATCCACAACGATTGCTGTTGTATTGAATTCATCACTGCTAAAAAGTGATTTGAGGGTGCAATCAATTGAGCCTTTTGGCTTCAGAATTGGATTACCGCCAAGACCAGCAATGCTAATATTCAAAGGCTTGATCTTGAATCCAAGTTTGTCTACCACAGCCTGTGAGATGAAGGAGTGCTGGCTTCCAGAATCTATTATTGCACGGATAGTGTGCAAACTATGCGTAGGACCCGAAATATTAAGTTGAGCCGTGCCTAGTATATAACAGGATTCAGAACACTGTTGTTGTGAGGCTGAGCCAAATCCTGCAAAGTGTGTAGAGATAGGAGTGCTTTGTGCATTTGATTGAACCTCGTGCAGGAGACTATGATGACGAGCCTTGCAGAAGCGACAGGTGAACTTCGACTTACACTCTGATGTGTTATGATTCTGGCGTAGACAATTATTGCAACATTTTAAACTATTTACAAATGCTTTACGATCTTCTAAGGAGATGTTGCAAAAATTGAAACAGCCGGGTAGATCATGTTGTTCTTTGCAGAACGGACAGCATCGTGGTGGACTTTGGTATCGGGCTGTCCGAGGAGTAGAGAAAGGTGATTTGATGCTGTTAGGAGAATTGCTGGAATTTCTGTTAGGTGGGATTTTAGTAAGTAGGAAACTCGAAGTTCTGTACTTTGGTGATCCACGACTTGGAAATTGTGAGTGCTGATAATGTGCTTTAACCCGATCGTCTTGAGTAGTGCTTGCAGAGGAGGCAACTTCTCTTGAGATTGTGAGGGTTATCTTCCTTTGTCTGACGAAGGTAATTACGTCGTCTACCGTTGGGAATGTGCTTGTTGAGGCCCTTGCTATCTCAAATTGCCTTCGAGTCTGCGAATCGAGAGCCCTTAATGCCAGAAACGCCAACAGAACCTCGGATGAATGTTCCAAGTTGAGAGCCTTATAACCTTGAATGTTGTCGGCTACACCTATAAGGAAGTTCTCATAATTCTGCAGCTCGTTCCTTGTATTTTTGGTTTCAAAATCCAATATCTGCTGAAGAAAATATGTTGCTAGTACCCTGGGATTGTCATAAGTTTGCATCAATTTATCCCAAGCTAGGACATATGACCTATCTTCTATTGGAATATTTGAAACCAAAGCTGCGGCTTCACCCTTTAGTGCCCCAAGTAGGTAATGGAATTTTTCGGTGTTGGTGAGTGATGTCTGGTGATGGACTAGTGATTCAAAGGTGTCCTTAAAATGGGTCCAATTCTTTATTTCACCAGAGAAACTTGGTATGGGTATCTGTGGTAAATAGGCCTTAGCGCCAATTGTCCTGCTTGCGGTTGGTTCCACAGATTGATTTACAGGATCCTTCACTGCTGGACTCAATTCAGCTGATAGCTTCCGATTTACCTGAAGCATGATAGCTTTCGCCTGTATTACTTCATACCTACATGCGTCGTAAATCTCCTGCATACGTGTACTCGGGAAATCTTCACCCGCAAGAGCGTGAATGGTGTCACATTTCTCCCATTTTTCCATAAACAGCGCCCAATCGGAATTTGCAGCATCTAGTTGAGCTTCAAATAATGGAGCTTTCTCAAGATCCGAAAGTGCTGCCGAACCATAATCTGAACATCCCACGATGTTCCGGTGTAAACCTCTGAGCTGTCGCTCCAGGGTAGTGATTTTAGCGTTGTAATCAGTGTTAACTGGTGGCATTTTCATAAGAAAAAACGACGAAGCAAGGGGGTTCAAGGAAGAGAGAACCGATGAACACAAAGAAGACTGCAATGTAATAAAGAGGATAGAGAGACAACTATAAACGAAACAAACCAGGCATGAATGTGCTAAAGAGACCATGCAGAAACTGCTGTAAGAAAAAAAAAATTGCAATTTAAGCAATACAAATTTAAATGAACGAAAAATGAGGTATCTAATTATAAACCATACACATATATTTATAATCAAATTAATTGCTTTTAATTTGATATAGAATGCTAAGTTATAAAATATGTGTGTATATATAAGAATAAACATCAAATGAGTGCGTGATGTTTTTATCCAATAGAAGTTGATATAACAAAGAGAAATTAAAAGACTGCTACCTCTTTATTTAGTGAATGAATCAATAATGAATGCTTAACTTAATGGCTGGACGTTAGATAGTAACATTGAACTATTATGATTACTATTAAAATACTTATTAAAGACAATAAGTGCTAATTAATTTCTGATAATATATAAACAAGTAATGTAATTCAGTAGATAAATCAATAAATAATTGGAATACAAAAAAAAATTATTAAATTCCTGGTAAATAAATGTTTCTCAATTAAGGTAGCGGTTGTTTTAAAGAGGGCTACAAAATGATAATTCATAACTGATATGGATTCATTATGCATCAAAACCTAATTCAAGTATCAGAAAAGAAAATAGGCCAATGAATAGAAATTAATTAATTAATTGCTAAATTTGATGTGATAAATAATATAAGAAGATAATTACAAAACTAAAATGAGAACAAATATAAATATGAGTGCCAATATACTACATTTAACCTGAATGACATAAGAAAATTTTGTATGATTTAATCATTAAAGATTTTAATGATATCGGGGCTCGGTGGACCATATGTTTGATTTATTATTAAAGATTTTAATAATATCAGAGCCCGGAGGACCAAATGTTTAGTTTATTATTAAAAATTTAAATAATATCGGAGCCCGGAGGACCAAATTTTTAATAATAAACTAAACATTTGGTCCTCCGGGCTCTGATATTATTTTTTTTCTTTTCTTGTGCCAGTCTTCTTGTTCATCTTCTCTCTCTTCCTTTCTTGGCCCCTTGCCGGCCGCTGTAGTGTTTTACTCCATGTTTAATAAATCAGTGGAATCACAAAATTTTCAACTGGCCAGTCTAGTCAATCTCTCACGGTACGTGAGCGTCTACGCTTCAACAATGGCGGCGTCACAACAATGACTGTGGCATACATGCAGCATTTCCGAGATAACAGCTGTGATGTGCTTACTTGATTTGATTCAAATATAAAGTTTGATGTGTTCCCTAAACAGATATATATTTGTTGTAAATAGTTTTGTAGGAAAATTTTTGTTGTAAATAGTTTTGTAGGGAATATATTTTTTTGTGGTACTACACTGGCGTGGTACTAGCGTGCTCGTAAACCAAAAGAATGTATGTTGAAAAATATTATCAACGATATTATATCAACAAACTTTCTCGATGCACTCACACCTTGACGTGGTGAGAAGGCTTAATTCTAAATTATATTTAGAAAACTAAGAATGTACAAAACGTACAAATGTGCAAAACGCTGAAATATTCGTTTCTAAGCAATAGGATACACTTTGATCACAAAAATATCTTATTGACTATCGTCAGTAAATGGAATAAATGCATGCCAGTCATAAAATATTTACAATATTCACAATAAACTAGACACTAGATAATAAATTTTTAACTTATTTCACTGCATTAAGGATCATACCCAAGAAGACAAGGAAAGTAGAAGATAAGAAATTTATGAGAAATTTTCGGAATCTGAATCACGGTAAAAATTATCTCTTGTTGATATATAAGAAAGATAAAAATCACGGTATCTCGTTACATTTAATTTATTTTTCTCTCTTATTCCGAGATTAAACTTTTAAAAATTTGTTAAAATGCAATAACTCAGAAAAGGTAATAACCAAAACACTAATGCTTTTGTTTGTTAGAGATTGCAATCATTTAGATATCATCATATTTAGGAAGATCAATGCGATGCAGTTTTACCAATTTCAAAAAAGAAAATTTTTGATTATGTTAAGTTTGGCATATATCCCACAAGAACTTGTAAAAAAAAGGATCGATGAACGTAATGACGGTATTTCTTTTTTTTTTTTATTTTAATTTTGTTCTTTTTTTCCATATAGATAAAATGAAAGAAACGCTAAAATTTTCGTTTCTAGGCAATAGAACACAATTTAAACACAAAAATACATTTTTGAATATCGTCCGAAAATAGAATGAATGCAAGCCGGTAACAAAATATTTAGAATATTACAATAAACTAGATAATATATTTTAAACTAATTGCATATCGTTAAGTACCATACGTTGGAAAAGGTGGAAAGTAGAAGATAAAGAAGTTCGAAAAATAAAAAAATGCGAAATTTGAAAATCGGTGGAAATAATCTTTTATTCAAATCTAAGAACGAGAGAAATGACGGTATCTTGTAATATTTAATTTATTTTTCTTTCATTTTCTAGAATACTGATTAATAAATAAATATATTTGTTGATGAGTAATGATTTAGAAAATGTTATGAACAAAACACTAATGACTTCGTATCTAGGAACAAAGAACAAGCAATTTTTCAAAATAAAACGATAAATGAACAAAAAGATGGTATCTCTTATATATTTTTGCTTTTAATCCAGGTAAAATGTACAAAACGGTGAAATATATGTTTCTTGCCAATAGAATACACTTTGATCACAAAAATATCTTATTGACTATCGTCAGCAAATAAAATAAATGCATGAAAGTCATAAAATATTTAGAATATTCACAATAAACTAGACACAAGATAATAAATTTTAAGCATATTTCACAACATTATTTATCATACGTTGGAAGACATGGAATGTAGAAGATAAGAAAGTTATGAGAATTTTTCGGAATCTTAATCATGTTACAATCATTTCTTGTTCAAATATAAGAAGGATCCAAATAACGGTATCTTGTTACATTTAATTTATTTTTCTCTCTTCTTCCGAAATTAAACTTTAAAAAATTCGTTGAATGCAATAACTCAGAAAAGGTAATAACCAAAACCCTAATGCTTTTGTTTGTTAGAGATAGCAATCATTTAGATTATTTATTTTATTTTATTTTCAACCCTCCCCTGCCTGAAGGCAATACGGGTATTTGCAGCAGTGGGATGTTACTGTTACATAACAACCCACTGCTGCATTTTTTGGCTATTACATTATTTTTCTGAGCTGTGCACACAGCTTGCTCTTCTCTTCACTTGCATCTGGTATACTTTTATTCTTATTCTGGTGGCCTCCCCGGTGCAGCTTCTCTTCTTCTTCCCAAAGAGAAGTGGGTTGGTAGAACAACTTCTTTCCATCCGTATATAAAACTTTTAAAATGATCGTATCTTTCTTTGTCCATAAGTTGAGGAAGATCTCTCTCTGTTAGGACAAAGAGACCTGTTTCTCTCAACAGTTTCACCCTCAGTGACTCATAGACCGTACAGGTAAGTACAACATGTTCAGCGGTCTCCGGTACCCCACAACTTGGGCATAGGGGATCGATATTTATACCATACTGATCGAGCTTTGCTCGGAAACCCCCATGCCCCGTGAGAATCTGTGAAATCCAGTAGTCCGGGAGGACCCAAGTCGCTTCTAGTCGCGAACTGACGGTGGGGAAGTACTTCCTTAGAGTAGCTCCTTTGGGAGTCGTCAACCACCGTCGGTTCCAGTCCTCTACTGTATCCTCCCGGAGAATCTTCTTCCAGTTTCTTGGATCATCTCTTATTCTCACTCGGAGGTAATCCGGTAGAGCCGCTAAGCATTCTCTCCTAATCTGATACCGGTAGTAGTCTTCTCTCAGCAGGAGGTCGAGAGGTATTCCTCCTGCCAAGACCTGCACAGCCTCATGAGACACCGTCCTAAATGATCTGGATACTCGAAGCAGAGCCATCCGCTGAATCGTGGCCAACCTACATTTCTGTCTGTGCGAGAGATTTTGGCTCCAGGCAGGGGACGCATACCTCAGGATACTCACAATAACACCTTTATAAATGGTCATAGTTGCTGGGTACCTGAGGCCCCAAAATGCGCCCCCAATACGACTGAGTCCGTTAAGGGTTAGGGCTACCCTACTTCTCAAGTAGTCCAAGTGAGGTGTCACGTTGAACTTTCTTCCAATCCTAATCCCAAGGTAGGTGACGACCTCACTTGGACGTATTCTTGATGCTTGTATAACCATTGTTATAGGGTGAGCCCTATCAGTCGTGCCTTTCAAGAGGATGGCCTGGGTCTTGGCGGCGGCCATCCTGAATTTCTTCTTCTCGCACCACTCTTCTACTAAGTTGGCGCACCTTTCAGCTTCTTCTTTCAGTCGGGCTCTGCTGTTCGAGGCTACCACAACGGCCAGATCATCTACATAAGCCGTAGCGGGGAACCGCTCCTCTTCCAGTACTCCCAACAACTCATTGAAGACTAAATTCCATAGGGCAGGACCTAGAACAGAACCCTGGGGACAACCTCTTTCCATGGAGTCTTCAACTTCGAAGAAGTTACCCCGTATTCTTAAAGTTCGGTCCTGAAGATAGCTTCGTAATAGCTCGTACAAGTTGCTGGGAGCTTCATACTTCTGCAACTGCTGGAGTACGCAAGGCCACCAAACACTATCGAAGGCGGAGGTGATATCAAACAGGAGGAGCATAACATACTTCTCCGCCTTCTCTTCGACGTCATGGCGCACTCTCAGCAGGGCATCCACGGTTCCCCTACCCTTAGTGGATCCGTACTGCCGTGGATGGCTCGCTCTTGAGAAGACTGGTCGTAGGCTCACCAGGAGTAGGTTCTCTAACACTTTGCTCATAACAGGGAGGAGACATATAGGCCTATAAGACTTGGCTAATTGCTTGTCCTTGTCTCCTCCCTTGTAAAGGAGCCTTATGTCGGCAATTTTCCAATTTCGTGGAAAGTATCCCCTATCAAGGCAATCATTGAATAACTCCAACAATGTATCTTCGATATAGGGGATACTATTCTTTAGCATAGCCGCATCGATTGCGTCTAAACCGGGAGCACGACCAGTCCTTTGCCTGTCCACAGCAGCACGCAGATCCCATATGTCCCATGGTGGGCACAAGTCCGTACCAGGTGGACATACCGTAGTGCGCCTTATGAATTCCTCTTCTTCATTATCTTGGGACGGATCATCTCTGGGGTAGATTTCCGCTATAAACATCTTCGATGTCTCTTCCAGAGTGGTTGCATGGGTAGCTCCGCACTTGAGCGCAGCAATCACTTGTTGTGGTGTTAGCTTACCCAGAGCCACTCTGTAAGGAATACCCCAAGGATTCTTTGATGACTCCTCAACAATGAACTCGTCCCAAGACTTCCGCTTTTGTAAGCGCACCTCATTTCGATATGCCCTGGCTTTAGACTTGTACTCGTCACGAAGTGTAATGCGCCTCTCGTCACAAATACACCTCTGGTACGACCGCCGGGCCTTGTAGAGCTCTCTCTTCATCATAGTTAATGCCGGCGTCCACCATGGAACAGGTCGAACTCTCGCCTTCCGATGCTGGAGGGATTCTTCAGCAGCATCACGGATGACAGTTGTGATCCTGGATACCCTGTAATCCAGATCATGAGTCTGATCCATGTCAGCCTCATCCCATTCCTCATCAACCAATTTTCCCTCCAGAGTCGACCGGAAGGCGCTCCAATCTTTTCTTCGGGTTATGTAACCCTTGTCTGTGCCGTGGGAACTAAATGAACTTTCCACCAGCCTAAAAGATATCGCCTGATGGTCGGAACTCGTCTCAGATCGAAGGGTCCAATCGATGATGCGGTTTGCCAGCACCGGTGATGCCAAAGTCACATCGATCCAGCTGTGGCCTCTTGCACTGGAGAACGTTGGGATAGCGGAGGAATCGTTGATGACTAGTAGCTGGCTCCTTGCTATAAATTCACCAAGCTGGACGCCTCTTCTATTGGTTCGATTGGACCCCCAGACCGTGTTCCAAGAGTTGGTATCTGAGCAGATAATCACGTTCCGAGTGCAAGCCGTGATCATCTCCACGGCGGTTATGTCCCTTTCTATGTCATTTCCATCAGGCATGTATGATGAAACTAGCGTAAAGGAAACATTACGCCACTTGATATGACATGCGACACAATCCGCCGTGGTATACTGCCTCAGATCCATCACATCGAGGTTAGGATTATTAATCACAATAGCAGCCCTAGGCCTCCTCTCTCTACTGCCCAAAGCTATAACTCTCGATGTGAGGCCAAACCCCGTTACTAAGTTCCCACGGCAGGTCGGTTCTTGAACCGCCATAACATCGTAGCGCGGATAAAGAGCCCGGAGTTCGTCTGCCACTATATGCCGGCGCCCCATGTTGAGCTGGAGGATGGTAAGCTCACTCATAAAAGGTCCTCTTCGCTACCTCTTTAGCCCACTTCAGGTGCACAGGGCACTCCCGACTTCCCGCCTTGTGCTTCCTTTGACTAGCAGGCGCATTTACCCGCTCGCAGTTGATGCACGATGGGCTAGCCAGTTCTTTTTTCTTAGGGCAATCTTTTATAACATGGCCAGTGGAAGCGCACCAAATGCAAACTACGGCATTTGATATGCAAGTGGCCTTAGTGTGACCATATCCCTGGCATTTACTGCATCGAGGAGCGTCGAGGTAGTCTTTGATTTTAATACTCCACCATCCTCCATCTAAGCTTCCTATTTCCAACAGCAGGAATCGAACTGTAGGGTGCACTTCTATCACCCAATTCTTTGTAAAGCCATTTCTTGACATTGAGGAAAAAAGTGGCCGGATATCATCAAGGACCAGCGGAGTGGGGACCGACTTCTCGGGTATTCTTTCCCATAAAAATCTCACCAACTCCGCTGAATCCCATGAGAGGGGGACGCCCTGAACCTCCAATCTAGGTTTCTTCCTCAAGGCAAGTTTGGCTTGAAGGCCACTGTCTCTTAGCCCTTGCCATCCAATCACCTTCGTGGCATCACTACTATTATCCATGCGGACCAACACGGAGCCAGTCTTGGTCGTACGGACAATGGAGGCCTTTACTCCAATTTCGCTTGGTGAAGGCAACCCATTGATTATATCGGCTGGTCTCTTGCCCGTTCCGCTTATAGTGATATAAGTTGATCTCTCAGTTTGAGTTGGCTTTGTAGGCAAAGATTTCACAATATCCGCAATGGTTATTGGTTTCTCTTGTCGTTGTTCTTGAGCTTTCGGTTCTATTGAGATCACTCTGTTTGACGAAGTAAGTGCTTTATTAGTAGTTTTAGTTTTTTTCCTCCTTCTCTTACTCTTGACGGTTTCAAATCTCTCTGTTACCTCCGGAGAATGATCCATATCTTGACTAGCAAGTTGGTGCTGTTCTCCAGAGGGTCCTGCCTTATTCTGTAAATGTTGAGGTGCTGAACTTGAAAGAGCCTCCAAAACCTTTGGCATAGAAGTCTCAACGATAACTTTGGTTAACATTTCATGCACCTTTTCCGATGACAATGTTTCATTTATTGCTCTTTGGACAAGGGTAAGTACACTGTCATAACTATCTTGACTATCTTCGCCTTCTGAGGTCTCAATCATCTTAACAAGACATTGAATCTTGGTGCTAATATGGTCCCTAACACTACTTACGGGCTTGTTTTCATGTTTGACCATGTATAAACGAAGATTCTCCTGTATTCTCTTGGCTTCAAGAAATAGATTAGAGCCCTCTTCCAATTTCTTTTTAGCAACAGGGGAACCCTTCCTGGCCCTCTTTATCGTACGTTTTCGTTCTTTACGAGGTTCCACTCCTTCAACTATATTATCATTCAACATAGTAAATTAAAAGTGGTGTAACCTTTAAATAAAAGAAAACTTACTTGTCTTTCCTAAAGAGTCTTTGGGCTTCCTAGGGAAGCTTAAGGTAGTTTTAGCTACCAAGGGGTCGAATATTTTCCTTAACGCACTTTAAAACTATTTTCTGGAAAAATGTTAAGTAGTAGATACAAAAGGTTATAGTGAAATAAACTTGATGAGTCTTACACTGACACTTACCTTAAGGTACGACAATGTCTAACCCAATATTTCACTACTGAAGAACTTTACAAAACGTACTACAGAAATAACACTTAAAAAGAAACACTTAACCTAACAGTCCAAAACTATATACACCAATAAAACGAAATTAACAGGAACAGTAACGACAAAATAACATAATTAATGAACAAACTAACAGAAACTTATTATGAAACAGAAAAATTAACACAAAAAACACTATAAATAATTAGAAAATACGCAATCAAAAGCTATAGGCAATTTCACAATAGACCTCGCATAACCTTCCTCAACTTATCTCAGCAATCATTTAGATATCATCATATTTAGGAAGAACAATGCCATACAGTTTTACCAATTCCAAATAGAAAATTTTTGTTATGTTAAGTTTGGCATATATCCCACAAGAACTTGTAAAAGAAAGGATCAATGAACGTAATGACGGTATTTCTTTTTTTTTTTCATTTTTTTATTTTAATACTGTTCTGTTTTTTCATATAGATAAAATGAAAGGAACGCTGAAATTTTCGTTTCTAGGCAATAGAACACAATTTAAACACAACAATACATTTTTGAATATCGTCCGAAAATAGAATGAATGCAAGCCGGTAACAAAATATTTAGAATATAACAATAAACTAGATGATACATTTTAAACTAATTGCATAGCGTTAAGTACCATACGTTGGAAAAGGTGGAAAGTAGAAGATAAAGAAGTTCAAAAAATAAAAAAATGCGAAATTTGAAGAATCTGAAAATCGGTGGAAATAATCTTTTATTCAAATCTAAGAACGAGAGAAATGACGGTATCTTGTAATATTTAATTTATTTTCCTTTTCTATAATACTGATTAATAAATAAATATATTTGTTGATGAGTAATGATTTAGAAAATGTTATGAACAAAACACTAATGACTTCGTATCTAGGAACACAGAACAAGCAATTTTCAGAATAAAACGATAAATGAACAAAAAGATGGTATCTCTTATATATTTTTTCTTTTAATCCAGGTAAAATGTACAAAACGGTGAAATATATGTTTCTTGCCAATAGAATACACTTTGATCACAAAAATATCTTATTGACTATCGTCAGCAAATAAAATAAATGCATGCCAGTCATAAAATATTTAGAATATTCACAATAAACTAGACACAAGATAATAAATTTTTAGCTTATTTCACAACATTATTTATCATACGTTGGAAGACATGGAATGTAGAAGATAAGAAAGTTATGAGAATTTTTCGGAATCTGAATCACGTTAAAATCATTTCTTGTTCAAATATAAGAAGGATCCAAATAACGGTATCTTGTTACATTTAATTTATTTTTCTCTCTTCTTCCGAAATTAAACTTTAAAAAATTTGTTAAATGCAATAACTCAGAAAAGGTAATAACCAAAACCCTAATGCTTTTGTTTGTTAGAGATAGCAATCATTTAGATATCATCATATTTAGGAAGAACAATGCCATGCAGTTTTACCAATTTCAAAAAAGAAAATTTTTGATTATGTTAAGTTTGGCATATATCCCACAAGAACTTGTAAAAAAAAGGATCGATGAACGTAATGACGGTATTTCTTTTTTTTCATTTTTTTATTTTAATTCTGTTCTATTTTTTCATATAGATAAAATGAAAGGAACGCTGAAATTTTCGTTTCTAGGCAATAGAACACAATTTAAACACAAAAATACATTTTTGAATATCGTCCGAAAATAGAATGAATATTTAGAATATTACAATAAACTAGATAATACATTTTAAACTAATTGCATAGCGTTAAGTACCATACGTTGGAAAAGGTGGAAAGTAGAAGATAAAGAAGTTCAAAAAATAAAAACATTCGAAATTTGAAATTATCTGAAAATCGGTGGAAATAATCTTTTATTCAAATCTAAGAACGAGAGAAATGACGGTATCTTGTAACATTTAATTTATTTTTCTTTCATTTTCTAGAATACTGATTAATAAATAAATATATTTGTTGATGAGTAATGATTTAGAAAATGTTATGAACAAAACACTAATGACTTCGTATCTAGGAACAAAGAACAAGCAATTTTTCAAAATAAAACGATAAATGAACAAAAAGATGGTATCTCTTATATATTTTTGCTTTTAATCCAGGTAAAATGTACAAAACGGTGAAATATATGTTTCTTGCCAATAGAATACACTTTGATCACAAAAATATCTTATTGACTATCGTCAGCAAATAAAATAAATGCATGCCAGTCATAAAATATTTAGAATATTCACAATAAACTAGACACAAGATAATAAATTTTTAGCTTATTTCACAACATTATTTATCATACGTTGGAAGACATGGAATGTAGAAGATAAGAAATTTATGAGAATTTTTCGGAATCTGAATCACGTTAAAATCATTTCTTGTTCAAATATAGGAACGATCCAAATAACGGTATCTTGTTACATTTAATTTATTTTTCTCTCTTCTTCCGAAATTAAACTTTAAAAAATTTGTTAAATGCAATAACTCAGAAAAGGTAATAACCAAAACCCTAATGCTTTTGTTTGTTAGAGATAGCAATCATTTAGATATCATCAAATTTAGGAAGAACAATGCCATGCAGTTTTACCAATTTTAAAAAGAAAATTTTTGATTATGTTAAGTTTGGCATATATCCCACAAGAACTTGTAAAAAAAAGGATCGATGAACGTAATGACGGTATTTCTTTTTTTTTCATTTTTTTATTTTAATTCTGTTCTATTTTTTCATATAGATAAAATGAAAGGAACGCTGAAATTGTCGTTTCTAGGCAATAGAACACAATTTAAACACAAAAATACATTTTTGAATATCGTCCGAAAATAGAATGAATGCAAGCCGGTAACAAAATATTTAGAATATTACAATAAACTAGATAATACATTTTAAACTAATTGCATAGCGTTAAGTACCATACGTTGGAAAAGGTGGAAAGTAGAAGATAAAGAAGTTCAAAAAATAAAAAAATGCGAAATTTGAAAATCGGTGGAAATAATCTTTTATTCAAATCTAAGAACGAGAGAAATGACGGTATCTTGTAACATTTAATTTATTTTTCTTTCATTTTCTAGAATACTGATTAATAAATAAATATATTTGTTGATGAGTAATGATTTAGAAAATGTTATGAACAAAACACTAATGACTTCGTATCTAGGAACACAGAACAAGCAATTTTTCAAAATAAAACGATAAATGAACAAAAAGATGGTATCTCTTATATATTTTTGCTTTTAATCCAGGTAAAATGTACAAAACGGTGAAATATATGTTTCTTGCCAATAGAATACACTTTGATCACAAAAATATCTTATTGACTATCGTCAGCAAATAAAATAAATGCATGAAAGTCATAAAATATTTAGAATATTCACAATAAACTAGACACAAGATAATAAATTTTTAGCTTATTTCACAACATTATTTATCATACGTTGGAAGACATGGAATGTAGAAGATAAGAAAGTTATGAGAATTTTTCGGAATCTGAATCACGTTAAAATCATTTCTTGTTCAAATATAAGAAGGATCCAAATAACGGTATCTTGTTACATTTAATTTATTTTTCTCTCTTCTTCCGAAATTAAACTTTAAAAAATTTGTTAAATGCAATAACTCAGAAAAGGTAATAACCAAAACCCTAATGCTTTTGTTTGTTAGAGATAGCAATCATTTAGATATCATCATATTTAGGAAGAACAATGCTATGCAGTTTTACCAATTTCAAAAAAGAAAATGTTTGTTATGTTAAGTTTGGCATATATCCCACAAGAACTTGTAAAAAAAAAGGATCGATGAACGTAATGACGGTATTTCTTTTTTCTCATTTTTTTATTTTAATTCTGTTCTATTTTTTCATATAGATAAATTGAAAGAAACGCTGAAATTTTCGTTTCTAGGCAATAGAACACAATTCAAACACAAAAATAAATGTTTGAATATCGTCCGAAAATAGAATGAATGCAAGCCGGTAACAAAATATTTAGAATATTATAATAAACTAGACAATACATTTTTAACTAATTGCATAGCGTTAAGTATCATACGTTGGAAAAGGTGGAAAGTAGAAGATAAAGAAGTTCAAAAAATAAAAATATGCGAAATTTGAAGGATCTGCGATAAATGAACAAAAAGATGGTATCTCTTATATATTTTTTCTTTTAATCCAGGTAAAATGTACAAAACGGTGAAAACGGTAATGATTTAGAAAATGTTATGAACAAAACATTAATGACTTCGTATCTAGGAACACAGAACAAGCAATTTTTCAAAATAAAACGATAAATGAACAAAAAGATGATATCACTTATATACTTTTGCTTTTAATCCAAGTAAAATGTACAAAACGGTGAAATATATGTTTCTTGCCAATAGAATACACTTTAATCACAAAAATATCTTATTGACTATCGTCAGCAAATAAAATAAATGCATGCCAGTCATAAAATATTTAGAATATTCACAATAAACAAGACACAAGATAATAAATTTTTAGCTTATTTCACATTATTTATCATACGTTGGAAGACATGGAATGTAGAAGATAAGAAAGTTATGAGAATTTTTCGGAATCTGAATCACGTTAAAAATCATTTCTTGTTCAAATATAAGAAGGATCCAAATAACGGTATCTTGTTACATTTAATTTATTTTTCTCTCTTCTTCCAAAATTAAACTTTAAAAAATTTGTTAAATGCATTAACTCAGAAAAGGTAATAACCAAAACCCTAATGCTTTTTTTTTGTTAGAGATAGCAATCATTTAGATATCATCATATTTAGGAAGAACAATGCTATGAAGTTTTACCAATTTCAAAAAATAAAATCTTTGTTATGTTAAGTTTGGCATATATCCAACAAGAACTTGTAAAAAAAAAAGGATCGATGAACGTAATGAAGGTATTTCTTTTTTCTCATTTTTTTATTTTAATTCTGTTCTATTTTTTCATATAGATAAAATGAAAGGAACGCTGAAATTTTCGTTTCTAGGCAATAGAACACAATTTAAACACAAAAATACATTTTTGAATATCGTCCGAAAATAGAATGAATGCAAGCCGGTGACAAAATATTTAGAATATTACAATAAACTAGATAATACATTTTAAACTACTTGCATAGCGTTAAGTACCATACGTTGGAAAAGGTGGAAAGTAGAAGATAAAGAAGTTCAAAAAATAAAAATATGCGATATTTGAAGAATCTGAAAATCGGTGGAAATAATCTTTTATTCAAATCTAAGAACGAGAGAAATGACGGTATCTTGTAACATTTAATTTATTATTCTTTCATTTTCTAGAATACTGATTAATAAATAAATATATTTGTTGATGAGTAATGATTTAGAAAATGTTATGAAGAAAACACTAATGACTTCGTATCTAGGAACACAGAACAAGCAATTTTCAGAATAAAACGATAAATGAACAAAATGATGGTATCTCTTATATATTTTTTATTTTAATCCAGGTAAAATGTACAAAACGGTGAAATATATGTTTCTTGCCAATAGAATACACTTTGATCACAAAAATATCTTATTGACTATCGTCAGCAAATAAAATAAATGCATGAAAGTCATAAAATATTTAGAATATTCAAAATAAACTAGACACAAGATAATAAATTTTTAGCTTATTTCACATTATTTATCATACGTTGGAAGACATGGAATGTAGAAGATAAGAAAGTTATGAGAATTTTTCGGAATCTGAATCACGTTAAAATCATTTCTTGTTCAAATATAAGAAGGATCCAAATAACGGTATCTTGTTACATTTAATATATTTTTCTCTCTTCTTCCGAAATTAAACTTTAAAAAATTTGTTAAATGCAACAACTCAGAAAAGGTAATAACCAAAACCCTAATGCTTTTGTTAGTTACAGATAAGAATCATTTAGATATCATCATATTTAGGAAGAACAATGATATGAAGTTTTACCAATTTCAAAAAAGAAAATTTTTGTTATGTTACGTTTGGCATATATCCAACAAGAACTTGTAAAAAAAAAAGGATCGATGAACGTAATGACGGTATTTCTTTTTTTCTCATTTTTTTATTTTAATTCTGTTCTATTTTTTCATATAGATAAAATGAAAGGAACGCTGAAATTTTCGTTTCTAGGCATTAGAACACAATTTAAACACAAAAATAAATGTTTGAATATCGTCCGAAAATAGAATGAATGCAAGCCGGTAACAAAATATTTAGAATATTATAATAAACTAGACAATACATTTTTAACTAATTGCATAGCGTTAAGTATCATACGTTGGAAAAGTTGGAAAGTAGAAGATAAAGAAGTTCAAAAAATAAAAATATGCGAAATTTGAAGGATCTGCGATAAATGAACAAAAAGATGGTATCTCTTATATATTTTTTCTTTTAATCCAGGTAAAATGTACAAAACGGTGAAAACGGTAATGATTTAGAAAATGTTATGAACAAAACATTAATGACTTCGTATCTAGGAACACAGAACAATCAATTTTTCAAAATAAAACAATAAATGAACAAAAAGATGATATCACTTATATACTTTTGCTTTTAATCCAGGTAAAATGTACAAAACGGTGAAATATATGTTTCTTGCCAATAGAATACACTTTAATCACAAAAATATCTTATTGACTATCGTCAGCAAATAAAATAAATGCTAGCCAGTCATAAAATATTTAGAATATTCACAATAAACAAGACACAAGATAATAAATTTTTAGCTTATTTCACAACATTATGGATCATACGTTGGAAGACATGGAATGTAGAAGATAAGAAAGTTATGAGAATTTTTCGGAATCTGAATCACGTTAAAATCATTTCTTGTTCAAATATAAGAAGGATCCAAATAACGGTATCTTGTTACATTTAATTTATTTTTCTCTCTTCTTCCAAAATTAAACTTTAAAAAATTTGTTAAATGCATTAACTCAGAAAAGGTAATAACCAAAACCCTAATGCTTTTTTTTTGTTAGAGATAGCAATCATTTAGATATCATCATATTTAGGAAGAACAATGCTATGAAGTTTTACCAATTTCAAAAAAGAAAATTTTTGTTATGTTAAGTTTGGCATATATCCCACCAGAACTTGTAAAAAAAAAGGATCGATGATCGTAATGACGGTATTTCTTTTTTTTTAATTTTTTAATTTTAATTCTGTTCTATTTTTCCATATAGATAAAATGAAAGAAACGCTGAAATTTTCGTTTCTAGGCAATAGAACACAATTTAAACACAAAAATACATTTTTGAATATCGTCCGAAAATAGAATGAATGCAAGCCGGTAACAAAATATTTAGAATATTATAATAAACTAGACAATACATTTTTAACTAATTGCATAGCGTTAAGTATCATACGTTGGAAAAGGTGGAAAGTAGAAGATAAAGAAGTTTAAAAAATAAAAATATGCGAAATTTGAAGGATCTGCGATAAATGAACAAAAAGATGGTATCTCTTATATATTTTTTCTTTTAATCCAGGTAAAATGTACAAAACGGTGAAAACGGTAATGATTTAGAAAATGTTATGAACAAAACATTAATGACTTCGTATCTAGGAACACAGAACAATCAATTTTTCAAAATAAAACAATAAATGAACAAAAAGATGATATCACTTATATACTTTTGCTTTTAATCCAGGTAAAATGTACAAAACGGTGAAATATATGTTTCTTGCCAATAGAATACACTTTAATCACAAAAATATCTTATTGACTATCGTCAGCAAATAAAATAAATGCTAGCCAGTCATAAAATATTTAGAATATTCACAATAAACAAGACACAAGATAATAAATTTTTAGCTTATTTCACATTATTTATCATACGTTGGAAGACATGGAATGTAGAAGATAAGAAAGTTATGAGAATTTTTCGGAATCTGAATCACGTTAAAAATCATTTCTTGTTCAAATATAAGAAGGATCCAAATAACGGTATCTTGTTACATTTAATTTATTTTTCTCTCTTCTTCCAAAATTAAACTTTAAAAAATTTGTTAAATGCATTAACTCAGAAAAGGTAATAACCAAAACCCTAATGCTTTTTTTTTGTTAGAGATAGCAATCATTTAGATATCATCATATTTAGGAAGAACAATGCTATGAAGTTTTACCAATTTCAAAAAAGAAAATTTTTGTTATGTTAAGTTTGGCATATATCCAACAAGAACTTGTAAAAAAAAAAGGATCGATGAACGTAATGACGGTATTTCTTTTTTCTCATTTTTTATTTTAATTTTGTTCTATTTTTTCATATAGATAAAATGAAAGGAACGCTGAAATTTTCGTTTCTAGGCAATAGAACACAATTTAAACACAAAAATACATTTTTGAATATCGTCCGAAAATAGAATGAATGCAAGCCGGTAACAAAATATTTAGAATATTACAATAAACTAGATAATACATTTTAAACTAATTGCATAGCGTTAAGAACCATACGTTGGAAAAGGTGGAAAGTAGAAGATAAAGAAGTTCAAAAAATAAAAAAATGCGAAATTTGAAGAATCTGAAAATCGGTGGAAATAATCTTTTATTCAAATCTAAGAACGAGAGAAATGACGGTATCTTGTAACATTTAATTTATTTTTCTTTCATTTTCTAGAATACTGATTAATAAATAAATATATTTGTTGATGAGTAATGATTTAGAAAATGTTATGAACAAAACACTAATGACTTCGTATCTAGGAACAAAGAACAAGCAATTTTTCAAATAAAACGATAAATGAACAAAAAGATGGTATCTCTTATATATTTTTGCTTTTAATCCAGGTAAAATGTACAAAACGGTGAAATATATGTTTTTTGCCAATAGAATACACTTTGATCACAAAAATATCTTATTGACTATCGTCAGCAAATAAAATAAATGCATGAAAGTCATAAAATATTTAGAATATTCACAATAAACTAGACACAAGATAATAAATTTTTAGCTTATTTCACAACATTATGGATCATACGTTGGAAGACATGGAATGTAGAAGATAAGAAAGTTATGAGAATTTTTCGGAATCTGAATCAATTTAAAATCATTTCTTGTTCAAATATAAGAAGGATCCAAATAACGGTATCTTGTTACATTTAATTTATTTTTCTCTCTTCTTCCGAAATTAAACTTTAAAAAATCTGTTAAATGCAACAACTCAGAAAAGGTAATAACCAAAACCCTAATGCTTTTGTTAGTTAGAGATAGGAATCATTTAGATATCATCATATTTAGGAAGAACAATGCTATGCAGTTTTACCAATTTCAAAAAAGAAAATTTTTGTTATGTTACGTTTGGCATATATCCAACAAGAACTTGTAAAAAAAAAAGGATCGATGAACGTAATGACGGTATTTCTTTTTTTCTCATTTTTTTATTTTAATTCTGTTCTATTTTTTCATATAGATAAATTGAAAGAAACGCTGAAATTTTCGTTTCTAGGCAATAGAACACAATTCAAACACAAAAATAAATGTTTGAATATCGTCCGAAAATAGAATGAATGCAAGCCGGTAACAAAATATTTAGAATATTATAATAAACTAGACAATACATTTTTAACTAATTGCATAGCGTTAAGTATCATACGTTGGAAAAGGTGGAAAGTAGAAGATAAAGAAGTTCAAAAAATAAAAATATGCGAAATTTGAAGGATCTGCGATAAATGAACAAAAAGATGGTATCTCTTATATATTTTTTCTTTTAATCCAGGTAAAATGTACAAAACGGTGAAAACGGTAATGATTTAGAAAATGTTATGAACAAAACATTAATGACTTCGTATCTAGGAACACAGAACAAGCAATTTTTCAAAATAAAACGATAAATGAACAAAAAGATGATATCACTTATATACTTTTGCTTTTAATCCAGGTAAAATGTACAAAACGGTGAAATATATGTTTCTTGCCAATAGAATACACTTTAATCACAAAAATATCTTATTGACTATCGTCAGCAAATAAAATAAATGCATGCCAGTCATAAAATATTTAGAATATTCACAATAAACAAGACACAAGATAATAAATTTTTAGCTTATTTCACAACATTATGGATCATACGTTGGAAGACATGGAATGTAGAAGATAAGAAAGTTATGAGAATTTTTCGGAATCTGAATCACGTTAAAAATCATTTCTTGTTCAAATATAAGAAGGATCCAAATAACGGTATCTTGTTACATTTAATTTATTTTTCTCTCTTCTTCCAAAATTAAACTTTAAAAAATTTGTTAAATGCATTAACTCAGAAAAGGTAATAACCAAAACCCTAATGCTTTTTTTTTGTTAGAGATAGCAATCATTTAGATATCATCATATTTAGGAAGAACAATGCTATGAAGTTTTACCAATTTCAAAAAATAAAATCTTTGTTATGTTAAGTTTGGCATATATCCAACAAGAACTTGTAAAAAAAAAAGGATCGATGAACGTAATGAAGGTATTTCTTTTTTCTCATTTTTTTATTTTAATTCTGTTCTATTTTTTCATATAGATAAAATGAAAGGAACGCTGAAATTTTCGTTTCTAGGCAATAGAACACAATTTAAACACAAAAATACATTTTTGAATATCGTCCGAAAATAGAATGAATGCAAGCCGGTGACAAAATATTTAGAATATTACAATAAACTAGATAATACATTTTAAACTACTTGCATAGCGTTAAGTACCATACGTTGGAAAAGGTGGAAAGTAGAAGATAAAGAAGTTCAAAAAATAAAAATATGCGATATTTGAAGAATCTGAAAATCGGTGGAAATAATCTTTTATTCAAATCTAAGAACGAGAGAAATGACGGTATCTTGTAACATTTAATTTATTATTCTTTCATTTTCTAGAATACTGATTAATAAATAAATATATTTGTTGATGAGTAATGATTTAGAAAATGTTATGAAGAAAACACTAATGACTTCGTATCTAGGAACACAGAACAAGCAATTTTCAGAATAAAACGATAAATGAACAAAATGATGGTATCTCTTATATATTTTTTATTTTAATCCAGGTAAAATGTACAAAACGGTGAAATATATGTTTCTTGCCAATAGAATACACTTTGATCACAAAAATATCTTATTGACTATCGTCAGCAAATAAAATAAATGCATGAAAGTCATAAAATATTTAGAATATTCAAAATAAACTAGACACAAGATAATAAATTTTTAGCTTATTTCACATTATTTATCATACGTTGGAAGACATGGAATGTAGAAGATAAGAAAGTTATGAGAATTTTTCGGAATCTGAATCACGTTAAAATCATTTCTTGTTCAAATATAAGAAGGATCCAAATAACGGTATCTTGTTACATTTAATATATTTTTCTCTCTTCTTCCGAAATTAAACTTTAAAAAATTTGTTAAATGCAACAACTCAGAAAAGGTAATAACCAAAACCCTAATGCTTTTGTTAGTTACAGATAAGAATCATTTAGATATCATCATATTTAGGAAGAACAATGATATGAAGTTTTACCAATTTCAATAAAGAAAATTTTTGTTATGTTAAGTTTGGCATATATCCAACAAGAACTTGTAAAAAAAAAAGGATCGATGAACGTAATGACGGTATTTCTTTTTTCTCATTTTTTTATTTTAATTCTGTTCTATTTTTTCATATAGATAAAATGAAAGGAACGCTGAAATTTTCGTTTCTAGGCATTAGAACACAATTTAAACACAAAAATAAATGTTTGAATATCGTCCGAAAATAGAATGAATGCAAGCCGGTAACAAAATATTTAGAATATTATAATAAACTAGACAATACATTTTTAACTAATTGCATAGCGTTAAGTATCATACGTTGGAAAAGTTGGAAAGTAGAAGATAAAGAAGTTCAAAAAATAAAAATATGCGAAATTTGAAGGATCTGCGATAAATGAACAAAAAGATGGTATCTCTTATATATTTTTTCTTTTAATCCAGGTAAAATGTACAAAACGGTGAAAACGGTAATGATTTAGAAAATGTTATGAACAAAACATTAATGACTTCGTATCTAGGAACACAGAACAATCAATTTTTCAAAATAAAACAATAAATGAACAAAAAGATGATATCACTTATATACTTTTGCTTTTAATCCAGGTAAAATGTACAAAACGGTGAAATATATGTTTCTTGCCAATAGAATACACTTTAATCACAAAAATATCTTATTGACTATCGTCAGCAAATAAAATAAATGCTAGCCAGTCATAAAATATTTAGAATATTCACAATAAACAAGACACAAGATAATAAATTTTTAGCTTATTTCACAACATTATGGATCATACGTTGGAAGACATGGAATGTAGAAGATAAGAAAGTTATGAGAATTTTTCGGAATCTGAATCACGTTAAAATCATTTCTTGTTCAAATATAAGAAGGATCCAAATAACGGTATCTTGTTACATTTAATTTATTTTTCTCTCTTCTTCCAAAATTAAACTTTAAAAAATTTGTTAAATGCATTAACTCAGAAAAGGTAATAACCAAAACCCTAATGCTTTTTTTTTGTTAGAGATAGCAATCATTTAGATATCATCATATTTAGGAAGAACAATGCTATGAAGTTTTACCAATTTCAAAAAAGAAAATTTTTGTTATGTTAAGTTTGGCATATATCCCACCAGAACTTGTAAAAAAAAAGGATCGATGATCGTAATGACGGTATTTCTTTTTTTTTAATTTTTTAATTTTAATTCTGTTCTATTTTTCCATATAGATAAAATGAAAGAAACGCTGAAATTTTCGTTTCTAGGCAATAGAACACAATTTAAACACAAAAATACATTTTTGAATATCGTCCGAAAATAGAATGAATGCAAGCCGGTAACAAAATATTTAGAATATTATAATAAACTAGACAATACATTTTTAACTAATTGCATAGCGTTAAGTATCATACGTTGGAAAAGGTGGAAAGTAGAAGATAAAGAAGTTTAAAAAATAAAAATATGCGAAATTTGAAGGATCTGCGATAAATGAACAAAAAGATGGTATCTCTTATATATTTTTTCTTTTAATCCAGGTAAAATGTACAAAACGGTGAAAACGGTAATGATTTAGAAAATGTTATGAACAAAACATTAATGACTTCGTATCTAGGAACACAGAACAATCAATTTTTCAAAATAAAACAATAAATGAACAAAAAGATGATATCACTTATATACTTTTGCTTTTAATCCAGGTAAAATGTACAAAACGGTGAAATATATGTTTCTTGCCAATAGAATACACTTTAATCACAAAAATATCTTATTGACTATCGTCAGCAAATAAAATAAATGCTAGCCAGTCATAAAATATTTAGAATATTCACAATAAACAAGACACAAGATAATAAATTTTTAGCTTATTTCACATTATTTATCATACGTTGGAAGACATGGAATGTAGAAGATAAGAAAGTTATGAGAATTTTTCGGAATCTGAATCACGTTAAAAATCATTTCTTGTTCAAATATAAGAAGGATCCAAATAACGGTATCTTGTTACATTTAATTTATTTTTCTCTCTTCTTCCAAAATTAAACTTTAAAAAATTTGTTAAATGCATTAACTCAGAAAAGGTAATAACCAAAACCCTAATGCTTTTTTTTTGTTAGAGATAGCAATCATTTAGATATCATCATATTTAGGAAGAACAATGCTATGAAGTTTTACCAATTTCAAAAAAGAAAATTTTTGTTATGTTAAGTTTGGCATATATCCAACAAGAACTTGTAAAAAAAAAAGGATCGATGAACGTAATGACGGTATTTCTTTTTTCTCATTTTTTATTTTAATTTTGTTCTATTTTTTCATATAGATAAAATGAAAGGAACGCTGAAATTTTCGTTTCTAGGCAATAGAACACAATTTAAACACAAAAATACATTTTTGAATATCGTCCGAAAATAGAATGAATGCAAGCCGGTAACAAAATATTTAGAATATTACAATAAACTAGATAATACATTTTAAACTAATTGCATAGCGTTAAGAACCATACGTTGAAAAAGGTGGAAAGTAGAAGATAAAGAAGTTCAAAAAATAAAAAAATGCGAAATTTGAAGAATCTGAAAATCGGTGGAAATAATCTTTTATTCAAATCTAAGAACGAGAGAAATGACGGTATCTTGTAACATTTAATTTATTTTTCTTTCATTTTCTAGAATACTGATTAATAAATAAATATATTTGTTGATGAGTAATGATTTAGAAAATGTTATGAACAAAACACTAATGACTTCGTATCTAGGAACAAAGAACAAGCAATTTTTCAAAATAAAACGATAAATGAACAAAAAGATGGTATCTCTTATATATTTTTGCTTTTAATCCAGGTAAAATGTACAAAACGGTGAAATATATGTTTTTTGCCAATAGAATACACTTTGATCACAAAAATATCTTATTGACTATCGTCAGCAAATAAAATAAATGCATGAAAGTCATAAAATATTTAGAATATTCACAATAAACTAGACACAAGATAATAAATTTTTAGCTTATTTCACAACATTATGGATCATACGTTGGAAGACATGGAATGAAGAAGATAAGAAAGTTATGAGAATTTTTCGGAATCTGAATCAATTTAAAATCATTTCTTGTTCAAATATAAGAAGGATCCAAATAACGGTATCTTGTTACATTTAATTTATTTTTCTCTCTTCTTCCGAAATTAAACTTTAAAAAATCTGTTAAATGCAACAACTCAGAAAAGGTAATAACCAAAACCCTAATGCTTTTGTTAGTTAGAGATAGGAATCATTTAGATATCATCATATTTAGGAAGAACAATGCTATGCAGTTTTACCAATTTCAAAAAAGAAAATTTTTGTTATGTTACGTTTGGCATATATCCAACAAGAACTTGTAAAAAAAAAAAAAAGGATCGATGAACGTAATGACGGTATTTCTTTTTTCTCATTTTTTTATTTTAATTCTGTTCTATTTTTTCATATAGATAAATTGAAAGAAACGCTGAAATTTTCGTTTCTAGGCAATAGAACACAATTCAAACACAAAAATAAATGTTTGAATATCGTCCGAAAATAGAATGAATGCAAGCCGGTAACAAAATATTTAGAATATTATAATAAACTAGACAATACATTTTTAACTAATTGCATAGCGTTAAGTATCATACGTTGGAAAAGGTGGAAAGTAGAAGATAAAGAAGTTCAAAAAATAAAAATATGCGAAATTTGAAGGATCTGCGATAAATGAACAAAAAGATGGTATCTCTTATATATTTTTTCTTTTAATCCAGGTAAAATGTACAAAACGGTGAAAACGGTAATGATTTAGAAAATGTTATGAACAAAACATTAATGACTTCGTATCTAGGAACACAGAACAAGCAATTTTTCAAAATAAAACGATAAATGAACAAAAAGATGATATCACTTATATACTTTTGCTTTTAATCCAAGTAAAATGTACAAAACGGTGAAATATATGTTTCTTGCCAATAGAATACACTTTAATCACAAAAATATCTTATTGACTATCGTCAGCAAATAAAATAAATGCATGCCAGTCATAAAATATTTAGAATATTCACAATAAACAAGACACAAGATAATAAATTTTTAGCTTATTTCACAACATTATGGATCATACGTTGGAAGACATGGAATGTAGAAGATAAGAAAGTTATGAGAATTTTTCGGAATCTGAATCACGTTAAAAATCATTTCTTGTTCAAATATAAGAAGGATCCAAATAACGGTATCTTGTTACATTTAATTTATTTTTCTCTCTTCTTCCAAAATTAAACTTTAAAAAATTTGTTAAATGCATTAACTCAGAAAAGGTAATAACCAAAACCCTAATGCTTTTTTTTTGTTAGAGATAGCAATCATTTAGATATCATCATATTTAGGAAGAACAATGCTATGAAGTTTTACCAATTTCAAAAAATAAAATCTTTGTTATGTTAAGTTTGGCATATATCCAACAAGAACTTGTAAAAAAAAAAGGATCGATGAACGTAATGAAGGTATTTCTTTTTTCTCATTTTTTTATTTTAATTCTGTTCTATTTTTTCATATAGATAAAATGAAAGGAACGCTGAAATTTTCGTTTCTAGGCAATAGAACACAATTTAAACACAAAAATACATTTTTGAATATCGTCCGAAAATAGAATGAATGCAAGCCGGTGACAAAATATTTAGAATATTACAATAAACTAGATAATACATTTTAAACTACTTGCATAGCGTTAAGTACCATACGTTGGAAAAGGTGGAAAGTAGAAGATAAAGAAGTTCAAAAAATAAAAATATGCGATATTTGAAGAATCTGAAAATCGGTGGAAATAATCTTTTATTCAAATCTAAGAACGAGAGAAATGACGGTATCTTGTAACATTTAATTTATTATTCTTTCATTTTCTAGAATACTGATTAATAAATAAATATATTTGTTGATGAGTAATGATTTAGAAAATGTTATGAAGAAAACACTAATGACTTCGTATCTAGGAACACAGAACAAGCAATTTTCAGAATAAAACGATAAATGAACAAAATGATGGTATCTCTTATATATTTTTTATTTTAATCCAGGTAAAATGTACAAAACGGTGAAATATATGTTTCTTGCCAATAGAATACACTTTGATCACAAAAATATCTTATTGACTATCGTCAGCAAATAAAATAAATGCATGAAAGTCATAAAATATTTAGAATATTCAAAATAAACTAGACACAAGATAATAAATTTTTAGCTTATTTCACATTATTTATCATACGTTGGAAGACATGGAATGTAGAAGATAAGAAAGTTATGAGAATTTTTCGGAATCTGAATCACGTTAAAATCATTTCTTGTTCAAATATAAGAAGGATCCAAATAACGGTATCTTGTTACATTTAATATATTTTTCTCTCTTCTTCCGAAATTAAACTTTAAAAAATTTGTTAAATGCAACAACTCAGAAAAGGTAATAACCAAAACCCTAATGCTTTTGTTAGTTACAGATAAGAATCATTTAGATATCATCATATTTAGGAAGAACAATGCCATGCAGTTTTACCAATTTCAATAAAGAAAATTTTTGTTATGTTAAGTTTGGCATATATCCAACAAGAACTTGTAAAAAAAAAAGGATCGATGAACGTAATGACGGTATTTCTTTTTTCTCATTTTTTTATTTTAATTCTGTTCTATTTTTTCATATAGATAAAATGAAAGGAACGCTGAAATTTTCGTTTCTAGGCATTAGAACACAATTTAAACACAAAAATAAATGTTTGAATATCGTCCGAAAATAGAATGAATGCAAGCCGGTAACAAAATATTTAGAATATTATAATAAACTAGACAATACATTTTTAACTAATTGCATAGCGTTAAGTATCATACGTTGGAAAAGTTGGAAAGTAGAAGATAAAGAAGTTCAAAAAATAAAAATATGCGAAATTTGAAGGATCTGCGATAAATGAACAAAAAGATGGTATCTCTTATATATTTTTTCTTTTAATCCAGGTAAAATGTACAAAACGGTGAAAACGGTAATGATTTAGAAAATGTTATGAACAAAACATTAATGACTTCGTATCTAGGAACACAGAACAATCAATTTTTCAAAATAAAACAATAAATGAACAAAAAGATGATATCACTTATATACTTTTGCTTTTAATCCAGGTAAAATGTACAAAACGGTGAAATATATGTTTCTTGCCAATAGAATACACTTTAATCACAAAAATATCTTATTGACTATCGTCAGCAAATAAAATAAATGCTAGCCAGTCATAAAATATTTAGAATATTCACAATAAACAAGACACAAGATAATAAATTTTTAGCTTATTTCACAACATTATGGATCATACGTTGGAAGACATGGAATGTAGAAGATAAGAAAGTTATGAGAATTTTTCGGAATCTGAATCACGTTAAAATCATTTCTTGTTCAAATATAAGAAGGATCCAAATAACGGTATCTTGTTACATTTAATTTATTTTTCTCTCTTCTTCCAAAATTAAACTTTAAAAAATTTGTTAAATGCATTAACTCAGAAAAGGTAATAACCAAAACCCTAATGCTTTTTTTTTGTTAGAGATAGCAATCATTTAGATATCATCATATTTAGGAAGAACAATGCTATGAAGTTTTACCAATTTCAAAAAAGAAAATTTTTGTTATGTTAAGTTTGGCATATATCCCACCAGAACTTGTAAAAAAAAAGGATCGATGATCGTAATGACGGTATTTCT
The DNA here is from genome assembly GCA_928085145.1 of Nezara viridula. Lineage (NCBI taxonomy): Eukaryota > Metazoa > Arthropoda > Insecta > Hemiptera > Pentatomidae > Nezara > Nezara viridula. The sequence continues at coordinate 141,698,727 of OV725077.1, read as the reverse complement.
TTTTTTTTAATTTTTTAATTTTAATTCTGTTCTATTTTTCCATATAGATAAAATGAAAGAAACGCTGAAATTTTCGTTTCTAGGCAATAGAACACAATTTAAACACAAAAATACATTTTTGAATATCGTCCGAAAATAGAATGAATGCAAGCCGGTAACAAAATATTTAGAATATTATAATAAACTAGACAATACATTTTTAACTAATTGCATAGCGTTAAGTATCATACGTTGGAAAAGGTGGAAAGTAGAAGATAAAGAAGTTTAAAAAATAAAAATATGCGAAATTTGAAGGATCTGCGATAAATGAACAAAAAGATGGTATCTCTTATATATTTTTTCTTTTAATCCAGGTAAAATGTACAAAACGGTGAAAACGGTAATGATTTAGAAAATGTTATGAACAAAACATTAATGACTTCGTATCTAGGAACACAGAACAATCAATTTTTCAAAATAAAACAATAAATGAACAAAAAGATGATATCACTTATATACTTTTGCTTTTAATCCAGGTAAAATGTACAAAACGGTGAAATATATGTTTCTTGCCAATAGAATACACTTTAATCACAAAAATATCTTATTGACTATCGTCAGCAAATAAAATAAATGCTAGCCAGTCATAAAATATTTAGAATATTCACAATAAACAAGACACAAGATAATAAATTTTTAGCTTATTTCACATTATTTATCATACGTTGGAAGACATGGAATGTAGAAGATAAGAAAGTTATGAGAATTTTTCGGAATCTGAATCACGTTAAAAATCATTTCTTGTTCAAATATAAGAAGGATCCAAATAACGGTATCTTGTTACATTTAATTTATTTTTCTCTCTTCTTCCAAAATTAAACTTTAAAAAATTTGTTAAATGCATTAACTCAGAAAAGGTAATAACCAAAACCCTAATGCTTTTTTTTTGTTAGAGATAGCAATCATTTAGATATCATCATATTTAGGAAGAACAATGCTATGAAGTTTTACCAATTTCAAAAAAGAAAATTTTTGTTATGTTAAGTTTGGCATATATCCAACAAGAACTTGTAAAAAAAAAAGGATCGATGAACGTAATGACGGTATTTCTTTTTTCTCATTTTTTATTTTAATTTTGTTCTATTTTTTCATATAGATAAAATGAAAGGAACGCTGAAATTGTCGTTTCTAGGCAATAGAACACAATTTAAACACAGAAATACATTTTTGAATATCGTCCGAAAATAGAATGAATGCAAGCCGGTAACAAAATATTTAGAATATTACAATAAACTAGATAATACATTTTAAACTAATTGCATAGCGTTAAGCACCATACGTTGGAAAAGGTGGAAAGTAGAAGATAAAGAAGTTCAAAAAATAAAAAAATGCGAAATTTGAAGAATCTGAAAATCGGTGGAAATAATCTTTTATTCAAATCTAAGAACGAGAGAAATGACGGTATCTTGTAACATTTAATTTATTTTTCTTTCATTTTCTAGAATACTGATTAATAAATAAATATATTTGTTGATGAGTAATGATTTAGAAAATGTTATGAACAAAACACTAATGACTTCGTATCTAGGAACAAAGAACAAGCAATTTTTCAAAATAAAACGATAAATGAACAAAAAGATGGTATCTCTTATATATTTTTGCTTTTAATCCAGGTAAAATGTACAAAACGGTGAAATATATGTTTTTTGCCAATAGAATACACTTTGATCACAAAAATATCTTATTGACTATCGTCAGCAAATAAAATAAATGCATGAAAGTCATAAAATATTTAGAATATTCACAATAAACTAGACACAAGATAATAAATTTTTAGCTTATTTCACAACATTATGGATCATACGTTGGAAGACATGGAATGAAGAAGATAAGAAAGTTATGAGAATTTTTCGGAATCTGAATCAATTTAAAATCATTTCTTGTTCAAATATAAGAAGGATCCAAATAACGGTATCTTGTTACATTTAATTTATTTTTCTCTCTTCTTCCGAAATTAAACTTTAAAAAATCTGTTAAATGCAACAACTCAGAAAAGGTAATAACCAAAACCCTAATGCTTTTGTTAGTTAGAGATAGGAATCATTTAGATATCATCATATTTAGGAAGAACAATGCTATGCAGTTTTACCAATTTCAATAAAGAAAATTTTTGTTATGTTACGTTTGGCATATATCCCACCAGAACTTGTAAAAAAAAAAGGATCGATGATCGTAATGACGGTATTTCTTTTTTTTCATTTTTTTAATTTTAATTCTGTTCTATTTTTTCCATATAGATAAAATGAAAGAAACGCTGAAATTTTCGTTTCTAGGCAATAGAACACAATTTAAACACAAAAATAAATGTTTGAATATCGTCCGAAAATAGAATGAATGCAAGCCGGTAACAAAATATTTAGAATATTATAATAAACTAGACAATACATTTTTAACTAATTGCATAGCGTTAAGTATCATACGTTGGAAAAGGTGGAAAGTAGAAGATAAAGAAGTTCAAAAAATAAAAATATGCGAAATTTGAAGGATCTGCGATAAATGAACAAAAAGATGGTATCTCTTATATATTTTTTCTTTTAATCCAGGTAAAATGTACAAAACGGTGAAAACGGTAATGATTTAGAAAATGTTATGAACAAAACATTAATGACTTCGTATCTAGGAACACAGAACAAGCAATTTTTCAAAATAAAACGATAAATGAACAAAAAGATGATATCACTTATATACTTTTGCTTTTAATCCAGGTAAAATGTACAAAACGGTGAAATATATGTTTCTTGCCAATAGAATACACTTTAATCACAAAAATATCTTATTGACTATCGTCAGCAAATAAAATAAATGCATGCCAGTCATAAAATATTTAGAATATTCACAATAAACAAGACACAAGATAATAAATTTTTAGCTTATTTCACACATTATGGATCATACGTTGGAAGACATGGAATGTAGAAGATAAGAAAGTTATGAGAATTTTTCGGAATCTGAATCACGTTAAAAATCATTTCTTGTTCAAATATAAGAAGGATCCAAATAACGGTATCTTGTTACATTTAATTTATTTTTCTCTCTTCTTCCAAAATTAAACTTTAAAAAATTTGTTAAATGCATTAACTCAGAAAAGGTAATAACCAAAACCCTAATGCTTTTTTTTTGTTAGAGATAGCAATCATTTAGATATCATCATATTTAGGAAGAACAATGCTATGAAGTTTTACCAATTTCAAAAAAGAAAATTTTTGTTATGTTAAGTTTGGCATATATCCAACAAGAACTTGTAAAAAAAAAAAGGATCGATGAACGTAATGACGGTATTTCTTTTTTCTCATTTTTTTATTTTAATTCTGTTCTATTTTTTCATATAGATAAAATGAAAGGAACGCTGAAATTTTCGTTTCTAGGCAATAGAACACAATTTAAACACAAAAATACATTTTTGAATATCGTCCGAAAATAGAATGAATGCAAGCCGGTAACAAAATATTTAGAATATTACAATAAACTAGATAATACATTTTAAACTACTTGCATAGCGTTAAGTACCATACGTTGGAAAAGGTGGAAAGTAGAAGATAAAGAAGTTCAAAAAATAAAAATATGCGATATTTGAAGAATCTGAAAATCGGTGGAAATAATCTTTTATTCAAATCTAAGAACGAGAGAAATGACGGTATCTTGTAACATTTAATTTATTATTCTTTCATTTTCTAGAATACTGATTAATAAATAAATATATTTGTTGATGAGTAATGATTTAGAAAATGTTATGAAGAAAACACTAATGACTTCGTATCTAGGAACACAGAACAAGCAATTTTCAGAATAAAACGATAAATGAACAAAATGATGGTATCTCTTATATATTTTTTATTTTAATCCAGGTAAAATGTACAAAACGGTGAAATATATGTTTCTTGCCAATAGAATACACTTTGATCACAAAAATATCTTATTGACTATCGTCAGCAAATAAAATAAATGCATGAAAGTCATAAAATATTTAGAATATTCAAAATAAACTAGACACAAGATAATAAATTTTTAGCTTATTTCACATTATTTATCATACGTTGGAAGACATGGAATGTAGAAGATAAGAAAGTTATGAGAATTTTTCGGAATCTGAATCACGTTAAAATCATTTCTTGTTCAAATATAAGAAGGATCCAAATAACGGTATCTTGTTACATTTAATATATTTTTCTCTCTTCTTCCGAAATTAAACTTTAAAAAATTTGTTAAATGCAACAACTCAGAAAAGGTAATAACCAAAACCCTAATGCTTTTGTTAGTTACAGATAAGAATCATTTAGATATCATCATATTTAGGAAGAACAATGCCATGCAGTTTTACCAATTTCAATAAAGAAAATTTTTGTTATGTTAAGTTTGGCATATATCCAACAAGAACTTGTAAAAAAAAAAGGATCGATGAACGTAATGACGGTATTTCTTTTTTCTCATTTTTTTATTTTAATTCTGTTCTATTTTTTCATATAGATAAAATGAAAGGAACGCTGAAATTTTCGTTTCTAGGCATTAGAACACAATTTAAACACAAAAATAAATGTTTGAATATCGTCCGAAAATAGAATGAATGCAAGCCGGTAACAAAATATTTAGAATATTATAATAAACTAGACAATACATTTTTAACTAATTGCATAGCGTTAAGTATCATACGTTGGAAAAGTTGGAAAGTAGAAGATAAAGAAGTTCAAAAAATAAAAATATGCGAAATTTGAAGGATCTGCGATAAATGAACAAAAAGATGGTATCTCTTATATATTTTTTCTTTTAATCCAGGTAAAATGTACAAAACGGTGAAAACGGTAATGATTTAGAAAATGTTATGAACAAAACATTAATGACTTCGTATCTAGGAACACAGAACAATCAATTTTTCAAAATAAAACAATAAATGAACAAAAAGATGATATCACTTATATACTTTTGCTTTTAATCCAGGTAAAATGTACAAAACGGTGAAATATATGTTTCTTGCCAATAGAATACACTTTAATCACAAAAATATCTTATTGACTATCGTCAGCAAATAAAATAAATGCTAGCCAGTCATAAAATATTTAGAATATTCACAATAAACAAGACACAAGATAATAAATTTTTAGCTTATTTCACAACATTATGGATCATACGTTGGAAGACATGGAATGTAGAAGATAAGAAAGTTATGAGAATTTTTCGGAATCTGAATCACGTTAAAATCATTTCTTGTTCAAATATAAGAAGGATCCAAATAACGGTATCTTGTTACATTTAATTTATTTTTCTCTCTTCTTCCAAAATTAAACTTTAAAAAATTTGTTAAATGCATTAACTCAGAAAAGGTAATAACCAAAACCCTAATGCTTTTTTTTTGTTAGAGATAGCAATCATTTAGATATCATCATATTTAGGAAGAACAATGCTATGAAGTTTTACCAATTTCAAAAAAGAAAATTTTTGTTATGTTAAGTTTGGCATATATCCCACCAGAACTTGTAAAAAAAAAGGATCGATGATCGTAATGACGGTATTTCTTTTTTTTTAATTTTTTAATTTTAATTCTGTTCTATTTTTCCATATAGATAAAATGAAAGAAACGCTGAAATTTTCGTTTCTAGGCAATAGAACACAATTTAAACACAAAAATACATTTTTGAATATCGTCCGAAAATAGAATGAATGCAAGCCGGTAACAAAATATTTAGAATATTATAATAAACTAGACAATACATTTTTAACTAATTGCATAGCGTTAAGTATCATACGTTGGAAAAGGTGGAAAGTAGAAGATAAAGAAGTTTAAAAAATAAAAATATGCGAAATTTGAAGGATCTGCGATAAATGAACAAAAAGATGGTATCTCTTATATATTTTTTCTTTTAATCCAGGTAAAATGTACAAAACGGTGAAAACGGTAATGATTTAGAAAATGTTATGAACAAAACATTAATGACTTCGTATCTAGGAACACAGAACAATCAATTTTTCAAAATAAAACAATAAATGAACAAAAAGATGATATCACTTATATACTTTTGCTTTTAATCCAGGTAAAATGTACAAAACGGTGAAATATATGTTTCTTGCCAATAGAATACACTTTAATCACAAAAATATCTTATTGACTATCGTCAGCAAATAAAATAAATGCTAGCCAGTCATAAAATATTTAGAATATTCACAATAAACAAGACACAAGATAATAAATTTTTAGCTTATTTCACATTATTTATCATACGTTGGAAGACATGGAATGTAGAAGATAAGAAAGTTATGAGAATTTTTCGGAATCTGAATCACGTTAAAAATCATTTCTTGTTCAAATATAAGAAGGATCCAAATAACGGTATCTTGTTACATTTAATTTATTTTTCTCTCTTCTTCCAAAATTAAACTTTAAAAAATTTGTTAAATGCATTAACTCAGAAAAGGTAATAACCAAAACCCTAATGCTTTTTTTTTGTTAGAGATAGCAATCATTTAGATATCATCATATTTAGGAAGAACAATGCTATGAAGTTTTACCAATTTCAAAAAAGAAAATTTTTGTTATGTTAAGTTTGGCATATATCCAACAAGAACTTGTAAAAAAAAAAGGATCGATGAACGTAATGACGGTATTTCTTTTTTCTCATTTTTTATTTTAATTTTGTTCTATTTTTTCATATAGATAAAATGAAAGGAACGCTGAAATTGTCGTTTCTAGGCAATAGAACACAATTTAAACACAGAAATACATTTTTGAATATCGTCCGAAAATAGAATGAATGCAAGCCGGTAACAAAATATTTAGAATATTACAATAAACTAGATAATACATTTTAAACTAATTGCATAGCGTTAAGCACCATACGTTGGAAAAGGTGGAAAGTAGAAGATAAAGAAGTTCAAAAAATAAAAAAATGCGAAATTTGAAGAATCTGAAAATCGGTGGAAATAATCTTTTATTCAAATCTAAGAACGAGAGAAATGACGGTATCTTGTAACATTTAATTTATTTTTCTTTCATTTTCTAGAATACTGATTAATAAATAAATATATTTGTTGATGAGTAATGATTTAGAAAATGTTATGAACAAAACACTAATGACTTCGTATCTAGGAACAAAGAACAAGCAATTTTTCAAAATAAAACGATAAATGAACAAAAAGATGGTATCTCTTATATATTTTTGCTTTTAATCCAGGTAAAATGTACAAAACGGTGAAATATATGTTTTTTGCCAATAGAATACACTTTGATCACAAAAATATCTTATTGACTATCGTCAGCAAATAAAATAAATGCATGAAAGTCATAAAATATTTAGAATATTCACAATAAACTAGACACAAGATAATAAATTTTTAGCTTATTTCACAACATTATGGATCATACGTTGGAAGACATGGAATGAAGAAGATAAGAAAGTTATGAGAATTTTTCGGAATCTGAATCAATTTAAAATCATTTCTTGTTCAAATATAAGAAGGATCCAAATAACGGTATCTTGTTACATTTAATTTATTTTTCTCTCTTCTTCCGAAATTAAACTTTAAAAAATCTGTTAAATGCAACAACTCAGAAAAGGTAATAACCAAAACCCTAATGCTTTTGTTAGTTAGAGATAGGAATCATTTAGATATCATCATATTTAGGAAGAACAATGCCATGCAGTTTTACCAATTTCAATAAAGAAAATTTTTGATTATGTTACGTTTGGCATATATCCCACCAGAACTTGTAAAAAAAAAGGATCGATGATCGTAATGACGGTATTTGTTTTTTTTTTAATTTTTTAATTTTAATTCTGTTCTATTTTTCCATATAGATAAAATGAAAGAAACGCTGAAATTTTCGTTTCTAGGCAATAGAACACAATTTAAACACAAAAATAAGTGTTTGAATATCGTCCGAAAATAGAATGAATGCAAGCCGGTAACAAAATATTTAGAATATTATAATAAACTAGACAATACATTTTTAACTAATTGCATAGCGTTAAGTATCATACGTTGGAAAAGGTGGAAAGTAGAAGATAAAGAAGTTCAAAAAATAAAAATATGCGAAATTTGAAGGATCTGCGATAAATGAACAAAAAGATGGTATCTCTTATATATTTTTTCTTTTAATCCAGGTAAAATGTACAAAACGGTGAAAACGGTAATGATTTAGAAAATGTTATGAACAAAACATTAATGACTTCGTATCTAGGAACACAGAACAAGCAATTTTTCAAAATAAAACGATAAATGAACAAAAAGATGATATCACTTATATACTTTTGCTTTTAATCCAGGTAAAATGTACAAAACGGTGAAATATATGTTTCTTGCCAATAGAATACACTTTAATCACAAAAATATCTTATTGACTATCGTCAGCAAATAAAATAAATGCATGCCAGTCATAAAATATTTAGAATATTCACAATAAACAAGACACAAGATAATAAATTTTTAGCTTATTTCACAACATTATGGATCATACGTTGGAAGACATGGAATGTAGAAGATAAGAAAGTTATGAGAATTTTTCGGAATCTGAATCACGTTAAAAATCATTTCTTGTTCAAATATAAGAAGGATCCAAATAACGGTATCTTGTTACATTTAATTTATTTTTCTCTCTTCTTCCAAAATTAAACTTTAAAAAATTTGTTAAATGCATTAACTCAGAAAAGGTAATAACCAAAACCCTAATGCTTTTTTTTTGTTAGAGATAGCAATCATTTAGATATCATCATATTTAGGAAGAACAATGCTATGAAGTTTTACCAATTTCAAAAAAGAAAATTTTTGTTATGTTAAGTTTGGCATATATCCAACAAGAACTTGTAAAAAAAAAAGGATCGATGAACGTAATGACGGTATTTCTTTTTTCTCATTTTTTATTTTAATTCTGTTCTATTTTTTCATATAGATAAAATGAAAGGAACGCTGAAATTTTCGTTTCTAGGCAATAGAACACAATTTAAACACAAAAATACATTTTTGAATATCGTCCGAAAATAGAATGAATGCAAGCCGGTAACAAAATATTTAGAATATTACAATAAACTAGATAATACATTTTAAACTAATTGCATAGCGTTAAGAACCATACGTTGAAAAAGGTGGAAAGTAGAAGATAAAGAAGTTCAAAAAATAAAAAAATGCGAAATTTGAAGAATCTGAAAATCGGTGGAAATAATCTTTATTCAAATCTAAGAACGAGAGAAATGACGGTATCTTGTAACATTTAATTTATTTTTCTTTCATTTTCTAGAATACTGATTAATAAATAAATATATTTGTTGATGAGTAATGATTTAGAAAATGTTATGAACAAAACACTAATGACTTCGTATCTAGGAACAAAGAACAAGCAATTTTTCAAAATAAAACGATAAATGAACAAAAAGATGGTATCTCTTATATATTTTTGCTTTTAATCCAGGTAAAATGTACAAAACGGTGAAATATATGTTTCTTGCCAATAGAATACACTTTGATCACAAAAATATCTTATTGACTATCGTCAGCAAATAAAATAAATGCATGAAAGTCATAAAATATTTAGAATATTCACAATAAACTAGACACAAGATAATAAATTTTTAGCTTATTTCACAACATTATGGATCATACGTTGGAAGACATGGAATGTAGAAGATAAGAAAGTTATGAGAATTTTTCGGAATCTGAATCACGTTAAAATCATTTCTTGTTCAAATATAAGAAGGATCCAAATAACGGTATCTTGTTACATTTAATTTATTTTTCTCTCTTCTTCCGAAATTAAACTTTAAAAAATTTGTTAAATGCAACAACTCAGAAAAGGTAATAACCAAAACCCTAATGCTTTTGTTAGTTAGAGATAGGAATCATTTAGATATCATCATATTTAGGAAGAACAATGCCATGCAGTTTTACCAATTTCAATAAAGAAAATTTTTGATTATGTTAAGTTTGGCATATATCCCACCAGAACTTGTAAAAAAAAAGGATCGATGATCGTAATGACGGTATTTCTTTTTTTTTAATTTTTTAATTTTAATTCTGTTCTATTTTTCCATATAGATAAAATGAAAGAAACGCTGAAATTTTCGTTTCTAGGCAATAGAACACAATTTAAACACAAAAATAAATGTTTGAATATCGTCCGAAAATAGAATGAATGCAAGCCGGTAACAAAATATTTAGAATATTATAATAAACTAGACAATACATTTTTAACTAATTGCATAGCGTTAAGTATCATACGTTGGAAAAGGTGGAAAGTAGAAGATAAAGAAGTTCAAAAAATAAAAATATGCGAAATTTGAAGGATCTGCGATAAATGAACAAAAAGATGGTATCTCTTATATATTTTTTCTTTTAATCCAGGTAAAATGTACAAAACGGTGAAAACGGTAATGATTTAGAAAATGTTATGAACAAAACATTAATGACTTCGTATCTAGGAACACAGAACAAGCAATTTTTCAAAATAAAACGATAAATGAACAAAAAGATGATATCACTTATATACTTTTGCTTTTAATCCAGGTAAAATGTACAAAACGGTGAAATATATGTTTCTTGCCAATAGAATACACTTTAATCACAAAAATATCTTATTGACTATCGTCAGCAAATAAAATAAATGCTAGCCAGTCATAAAATATTTAGAATATTCACAATAAACAAGACACAAGATAATAAATTTTTAGCTTATTTCACAACATTATGGATCATACGTTGGAAGACATGGAATGTAGAAGATAAGAAAGTTATGAGAATTTTTCGGAATCTGAATCACGTTAAAAATCATTTCTTGTTCAAATATAAGAAGGATCCAAATAACGGTATCTTGTTACATTTAATTTATTTTTCTCTCTTCTTCCAAAATTAAACTTTAAAAAATTTGTTAAATGCATTAACTCAGAAAAGGTAATAACCAAAACCCTAATGCTTTTTTTTTGTTAGAGATAGCAATCATTTAGATATCATCATATTTAGGAAGAACAATGCTATGAAGTTTTACCAATTTCAAAAAAGAAAATTTTTGTTATGTTAAGTTTGGCATATATCCAACAAGAACTTGTAAAAAAAAAAGGATCGATGAACGTAATGACGGTATTTTTTTTTTCTCATTTTTTTATTTTAATACTGTTCTGTTTTTACATATAGATAAAATGAAAGGAACGCTGAAGTTTTCGTTTCTAGGCAATAGAACACAATTTAAACACAAAAATACATTTTTGAATATCGTCCGAAAATAGAATGAATGCAAGCCGGTGACAAAATATTTAGAATATTACAATAAACTAGATAATACATTTTAAACTACTTGCATAGCGTTAAGTACCATACGTTGGAAAAGGTGGAAAGTAGAAGATAAAGAAGTTCAAAAAATAAAAATATGCGAAATTTGAAGAATCTGAAAATCGGTGGAAATAATCTTTTATTCAAATCTAAGAACGAGAGAAATGACGGTATCTTGTAACATTTAATTTATTATTCTTTCATTTTCTAGAATACTGATTAATAAATAAATATATTTGTTGATGAGTAATGATTTAGAAAATGTTATGAACAAAACACTAATGACTTCGTATCTAGGAACACAGAACAAGCAATTTTTCAGAATAAAACGATAAATGAACAAAATGATGGTATCTCTTATATATTTTTGCTTTTAATCCAGGTAAAATGTACAAAACGGTGAAATATATGTTTCTTGCCAATAGAATACACTTTGATCACAAAAATATCTTATTGACTATCGTCAGCAAATAAAATAAATGCATGAAAGTCATAAAATATTTAGAATATTCACAATAAACTAGACACAAGATAATAAATTTTTAGCTTATTTCACATTATTTATCATACGTTGGAAGACATGGAATGTAGAAGATAAGAAAGTTATGAGAATTTTTCGGAATCTGAATCACGTTAAAATCATTTCTTGTTCAAATATAAGAAGGATCCAAATAACGGTATCTTGTTACATTTAATTTATTTTTCTCTCTTCTTCCGAAATTAAACTTTAAAAAATTTGTTAAATGCAACAACTCAGAAAAGGTAATAACCAAAACCCTAATGCTTTTGTTAGTTACAGATAAGAATCATTTAGATATCATCATATTTAGGAAGAACAATGATATGAAGTTTTACCAATTTCAAAAAAGAAAATTTTTGTTATGTTAAGTTTGGCATATATCCAACCAGAACTTGTAAAAAAAAAAGGATCGATGAACGTAATGACGGTATTTCTTTTTTTCTCATTTTTTTATTTTAATTCTGTTCTATTTTTCCATATAGATAAAATGAAAGAAACGCTGAAATTTTCGTTTCTAGGCAATAGAACACAATTTAAACACAAAAATAAATGTTTGAATATCGTCCGAAAATAGAATGAATGCAAGCCGGTAACAAAATATTTAGAATATTATAATAAACTAGACAATACATTTTTAACTAATTGCATAGCGTTAAGTATCATACGTTGGAAAAGGTGGAAAGTAGAAGATAAAGAAGTTCAAAAAATAAAAATATGCGAAATTTGAAGGATCTGCGATAAATGAACAAAAAGATGGTATCTCTTATATATTTTTTCTTTTAATCCAGGTAAAATGTACAAAACGGTGAAAACGGTAATGATTTAGAAAATGTTATGAACAAAACATTAATGACTTCGTATCTAGGAACACAGAACAAGCAATTTTTCAAAATAAAACGATAAATGAACAAAAAGATGATATCACTTATATACTTTTGCTTTTAATCCAGGTAAAATGTACAAAACGGTGAAATATATGTTTCTTGCCAATAGAATACACTTTAATCACAAAAATATCTTATTGACTATCGTCAGCAAATAAAATAAATGCTAGCCAGTCATAAAATATTTAGAATATTCACAATAAACAAGACACAAGATAATAAATTTTTAGCTTATTTCACATTATTTATCATACGTTGGAAGACATGGAATGTAGAAGATAAGAAAGTTATGAGAATTTTTCGGAATCTGAATCACGTTAAAAATCATTTCTTGTTCAAATATAAGAAGGATCCAAATAACGGTATCTTGTTACATTTAATTTATTTTTCTCTCTTCTTCCAAAATTAAACTTTAAAAAATTTGTTAAATGCATTAACTCAGAAAAGGTAATAACCAAAACCCTAATGCTTTTTTTTTGTTAGAGATAGCAATCATTTAGATATCATCATATTTAGGAAGAACAATGCTATGAAGTTTTACCAATTTCAAAAAATAAAATCTTTGTTATGTTAAGTTTGGCATATATCCAACAAGAACTTGTAAAAAAAAAAGGATCGATGAACGTAATGAAGGTATTTCTTTTTTCTCATTTTTTTATTTTAATTCTGTTCTATTTTTTCATATAGATAAAATGAAAGGAACGCTGAAATTTTCGTTTCTAGGCAATAGAACACAATTTAAACACAAAAATACATTTTTGAATATCGTCCGAAAATAGAATGAATGCAAGCCGGTGACAAAATATTTATAATATTACAATAAACTAGATAATACATTTTAAACTACTTGCATAGCGTTAAGTACCATACGTTGGAAAAGGTGGAAAGTAGAAGATAAAGAAGTTCAAAAAATAAAAAAATGCGAAATTTGAAGAATCTGAAAATCGGTGGAAATAATCTTTTATTCAAATCTAAGAACGAGAGAAATGACGGTATCTTGTAACATTTAATTTATTATCCTTTCATTTTCTAGAATACTGATTAATAAATAAATATATTTGTTGATGAGTAATGATTTAGAAAATGTTATGAAGAAAACACTAATGACTTCGTATCTAGGAACACAGAACAAGCAATTTTCAGAATAAAACGATAAATGAACAAAATGATGGTATCTCTTATATATTTTTTATTTTAATCCAGGTAAAATGTACAAAACGGTGAAATATATGTTTCTTGCCAATAGAATACACTTTGATCACAAAAATATCTTATTGACTATCGTCAGCAAATAAAATAAATGCATGAAAGTCATAAAATATTTAGAATATTCACAATAAACTAGACACAAGATAATAAATTTTTAGCTTATTTCACATTATTTATCATACGTTGGAAGACATGGAATGTAGAAGATAAGAAAGTTATGAGAATTTTTCGGAATCTGAATCACGTTAAAATCATTTCTTGTTCAAATATAAGAAGGATCCAAATAACGGTATCTTGTTACATTTAATATATTTTTCTCTCTTCTTCCGAAATTAAACTTTAAAAAATTTGTTAAATGCAACAACTCAGAAAAGGTAATAACCAAAACCCTAATGCTTTTGTTAGTTACAGATAAGAATCATTTAGATATCATCATATTTAGGAAGAACAATGCCATGCAGTTTTACCAATTTCAATAAAGAAAATTTTTGTTATGTTAAGTTTGGCATATATCCAACAAGAACTTGTAAAAAAAAAAGGATCGATGAACGTAATGACGGTATTTCTTTTTTTCTCATTTTTTTATTTTAATTCTGTTCTATTTTTTCATATAGATAAAATGAAAGGAACGCTGAAATTTTCGTTTCTAGGCATTAGAACACAATTTAAACACAAAAATAAATGTTTGAATATCGTCCGAAAATAGAATGAATGCAAGCCGGTAACAAAATATTTAGAATATTATAATAAACTAGACAATACATTTTTAACTAATTGCATAGCGTTAAGTATCATACGTTGGAAAAGTTGGAAAGTAGAAGATAAAGAAGTTCAAAAAATAAAAATATGCGAAATTTGAAGGATCTGCGATAAATGAACAAAAAGATGGTATCTCTTATATATTTTTTCTTTTAATCCAGGTAAAATGTACAAAACGGTGAAAACGGTAATGATTTAGAAAATGTTATGAACAAAACATTAATGACTTCGTATCTAGGAACACAGAACAATCAATTTTTCAAAATAAAACAATAAATGAACAAAAAGATGATATCACTTATATACTTTTGCTTTTAATCCAGGTAAAATGTACAAAACGGTGAAATATATGTTTCTTGCCAATAGAATACACTTTAATCACAAAAATATCTTATTGACTATCGTCAGCAAATAAAATAAATGCTAGCCAGTCATAAAATATTTAGAATATTCACAATAAACAAGACACAAGATAATAAATTTTTAGCTTATTTCACAACATTATGGATCATACGTTGGAAGACATGGAATGTAGAAGATAAGAAAGTTATGAGAATTTTTCGGAATCTGAATCACGTTAAAATCATTTCTTGTTCAAATATAAGAAGGATCCAAATAACGGTATCTTGTTACATTTAATTTATTTTTCTCTCTTCTTCCAAAATTAAACTTTAAAAAATTTGTTAAATGCATTAACTCAGAAAAGGTAATAACCAAAACCCTAATGCTTTTTTTTTGTTAGAGATAGCAATCATTTAGATATCATCATATTTAGGAAGAACAATGCTATGAAGTTTTACCAATTTCAAAAAAGAAAATTTTTGTTATGTTAAGTTTGGCATATATCCCACCAGAACTTGTAAAAAAAAAGGATCGATGATCGTAATGACGGTATTTCTTTTTTTTTAATTTTTTAATTTTAATTCTGTTCTATTTTTCCATATAGATAAAATGAAAGAAACGCTGAAATTTTCGTTTCTAGGCAATAGAACACAATTTAAACACAAAAATACATTTTTGAATATCGTCCGAAAATAGAATGAATGCAAGCCGGTAACAAAATATTTAGAATATTATAATAAACTAGACAATACATTTTTAACTAATTGCATAGCGTTAAGTATCATACGTTGGAAAAGGTGGAAAGTAGAAGATAAAGAAGTTTAAAAAATAAAAATATGCGAAATTTGAAGGATCTGCGATAAATGAACAAAAAGATGGTATCTCTTATATATTTTTTCTTTTAATCCAGGTAAAATGTACAAAACGGTGAAAACGGTAATGATTTAGAAAATGTTATGAACAAAACATTAATGACTTCGTATCTAGGAACACAGAACAATCAATTTTTCAAAATAAAACAATAAATGAACAAAAAGATGATATCACTTATATACTTTTGCTTTTAATCCAGGTAAAATGTACAAAACGGTGAAATATATGTTTCTTGCCAATAGAATACACTTTAATCACAAAAATATCTTATTGACTATCGTCAGCAAATAAAATAAATGCTAGCCAGTCATAAAATATTTAGAATATTCACAATAAACAAGACACAAGATAATAAATTTTTAGCTTATTTCACATTATTTATCATACGTTGGAAGACATGGAATGTAGAAGATAAGAAAGTTATGAGAATTTTTCGGAATCTGAATCACGTTAAAAATCATTTCTTGTTCAAATATAAGAAGGATCCAAATAACGGTATCTTGTTACATTTAATTTATTTTTCTCTCTTCTTCCAAAATTAAACTTTAAAAAATTTGTTAAATGCATTAACTCAGAAAAGGTAATAACCAAAACCCTAATGCTTTTTTTTTGTTAGAGATAGCAATCATTTAGATATCATCATATTTAGGAAGAACAATGCTATGAAGTTTTACCAATTTCAAAAAAGAAAATTTTTGTTATGTTAAGTTTGGCATATATCCAACAAGAACTTGTAAAAAAAAAAGGATCGATGAACGTAATGACGGTATTTCTTTTTTCTCATTTTTTATTTTAATTTTGTTCTATTTTTTCATATAGATAAAATGAAAGGAACGCTGAAATTTTCGTTTCTAGGCAATAGAACACAATTTAAACACAAAAATACATTTTTGAATATCGTCCGAAAATAGAATGAATGCAAGCCGGTAACAAAATATTTAGAATATTACAATAAACTAGATAATACATTTTAAACTAATTGCATAGCGTTAAGAACCATACGTTGAAAAAGGTGGAAAGTAGAAGATAAAGAAGTTCAAAAAATAAAAAAATGCGAAATTTGAAGAATCTGAAAATCGGTGGAAATAATCTTTTATTCAAATCTAAGAACGAGAGAAATGACGGTATCTTGTAACATTTAATTTATTTTTCTTTCATTTTCTAGAATACTGATTAATAAATAAATATATTTGTTGATGAGTAATGATTTAGAAAATGTTATGAACAAAACACTAATGACTTCGTATCTAGGAACAAAGAACAAGCAATTTTTCAAAATAAAACGATAAATGAACAAAAAGATGGTATCTCTTATATATTTTTGCTTTTAATCCAGGTAAAATGTACAAAACGGTGAAATATATGTTTTTTGCCAATAGAATACACTTTGATCACAAAAATATCTTATTGACTATCGTCAGCAAATAAAATAAATGCATGAAAGTCATAAAATATTTAGAATATTCACAATAAACTAGACACAAGATAATAAATTTTTAGCTTATTTCACAACATTATGGATCATACGTTGGAAGACATGGAATGAAGAAGATAAGAAAGTTATGAGAATTTTTCGGAATCTGAATCAATTTAAAATCATTTCTTGTTCAAATATAAGAAGGATCCAAATAACGGTATCTTGTTACATTTAATTTATTTTTCTCTCTTCTTCCGAAATTAAACTTTAAAAAATCTGTTAAATGCAACAACTCAGAAAAGGTAATAACCAAAACCCTAATGCTTTTGTTAGTTAGAGATAGGAATCATTTAGATATCATCATATTTAGGAAGAACAATGCCATGCAGTTTTACCAATTTCAATAAAGAAAATTTTTGATTATGTTAAGTTTGGCATATATCCCACCAGAACTTGTAAAAAAAAAGGATCGATGAACGTAATGACGGTATTTGTTTTTTTTTCATTTTTTTATTTTAATTCTGTTCTATTTTTTCATATAGATAAAATGAAAGAAACGCTGAAATTTTCGTTTCTAGGCAATAGAACACAATTTAAACACAAAAATAAGTGTTTGAATATCGTCCGAAAATAGAATGAATGCAAGCCGGTAACAAAATATTTAGAATATTATAATAAACTAGACAATACATTTTTAACTAATTGCATAGCGTTAAGTATCATACGTTGGAAAAGGTGGAAAGTAGAAGATAAAGAAGTTCAAAAAATAAAAATATGCGAAATTTGAAGGATCTGCGTATAATATGAACAAAAAGATGGTATCGTCTTATATATTTTTTCTTTTAATCCAGGTAATAATGTACAAAACGGTGAAAACGGTAATGATTTAGAAAATGTTATGAACAAAACACTAATGACTTCGTATCTAGGAACACAGAACAAGCAATTTTTCAAAATAAAACGATAAATGAACAAAAAGATGATATCACTTATATACTTTTGCTTTTAATCCAGGTAAAATGTACAAAACGGTGAAATATATGTTTCTTGCCAATAGAATACACTTTAATCACAAAAATATCTTATTGACTATCGTCAGCAAATAAAATAAATGCATGCCAGTCATAAAATATTTAGAATATTCACAATAAACAAGACACAAGATAATAAATTTTTAGCTTATTTCACAACATTATGGATCATACGTTGGAAGACATGGAATGTAGAAGATAAGAAAGTTATGAGAATTTTTCGGAATCTGAATCACGTTAAAATCATTTCTTGTTCAAATATAAGAAGGATCCAAATAACGGTATCTTGTTACATTTAATTTATTTTTCTCTCTTCTTCCAAAATTAAACTTTAAAAAATTTGTTAAATGCATTAACTTAGAAAAGGTAATAACCAAAACCCTAATGCTTTTTTTGTGTTAGAGATGGCAATCATTTAGATATCACCATATTTAGGAAGAACAATGATATGAAGTTTTACCAATTTCAAAAAAGAAAATTTTTGTTATGTTACGTTTGGCATATATCCAACAAGAACTTGTAAAAAAAAAAGGATCGATGAACGTAATGACGGTATTTCTTTTTTTTTCACTTTTTTATTTTAATTCTGTTCTATTTTTTCATATAGATAAAATGAAAGAAACGCTGAAATTTTCGTTTCTAGGCAATAGAACACAATTTAAACACAAAAATAAATGTTTGAATATCGTCCGAAAATAGAATGAATGCAAGCCGGTAACAAAATATTTAGAATATTATAATAAACTAGACAATACATTTTTAACTAATTGCATAGCGTTAAGTATCATACGTTGGAAAAGGTGGAAAGTAGAAGATAAAGAAGTTCAAAAAATAAAAATATGCGAAATTTGAAGGATCTGCGATAAATGAACAAAAAGATGGTATCTCTTATATATTTTTTCTTTTAATCCAGGTAAAATGTACAAAACGGTGAAAACGGTAATGATTTAGAAAATGTTATGAACAAAACATTAATGACTTCGTATCTAGGAACACAGAACAAGCAATTTTTCAAAATAAAACGATAAATGAACAAAAAGATGATATCACTTATATACTTTTGCTTTTAATCCAGGTAAAATGTACAAAACGGTGAAATATATGTTTCTTGCCAATAGAATACACTTTAATCACAAAAATATCTTATTGACTATCGTCAGCAAATAAAATAAATGCATGCCAGTCATAAAATATTTAGAATATTCACAATAAACAAGACACAAGATAATAAATTTTTAGCTTATTTCACATTATTTATCATACGTTGGAAGACATGGAATGTAGAAGATAAGAAAGTTATGAGAATTTTTCGGAATCTGAATCACGTTAAAAATCATTTCTTGTTCAAATATAAGAAGGATCCAAATAACGGTATCTTGTTACATTTAATTTATTTTTCTCTCTTCTTCCAAAATTAAACTTTAAAAAATTTGTTAAATGCATTAACTCAGAAAAGGTAATAACCAAAACCCTAATGCTTTTTTTTTGTTAGAGATAGCAATCATTTAGATATCATCATATTTAGGAAGAACAATGCTATGAAGTTTTACCAATTTCAAAAAATAAAATCTTTGTTATGTTAAGTTTGGCATATATCCAACAAGAACTTGTAAAAAAAAAAGGATCGATGAACGTAATGAAGGTATTTCTTTTTTCTCATTTTTTTATTTTAATTCTGTTCTATTTTTTCATATAGATAAAATGAAAGGAACGCTGAAATTTTCGTTTCTAGGCAATAGAACACAATTTAAACACAAAAATACATTTTTGAATATCGTCCGAAAATAGAATGAATGCAAGCCGGTGACAAAATATTTAGAATATTACAATAAACTAGATAATACATTTTAAACTACTTGCATAGCGTTAAGTACCATACGTTGGAAAAGGTGGAAAGTAGAAGATAAAGAAGTTCAAAAAATAAAAATATGCGATATTTGAAGAATCTGAAAATCGGTGGAAATAATCTTTTATTCAAATCTAAGAACGAGAGAAATGACGGTATCTTGTAACATTTAATTTATTATTCTTTCATTTTCTAGAATACTGATTAATAAATAAATATATTTGTTGATGAGTAATGATTTAGAAAATGTTATGAAGAAAACACTAATGACTTCGTATCTAGGAACACAGAACAAGCAATTTTCAGAATAAAACGATAAATGAACAAAATGATGGTATCTCTTATATATTTTTTATTTTAATCCAGGTAAAATGTACAAAACGGTGAAATATATGTTTCTTGCCAATAGAATACACTTTGATCACAAAAATATCTTATTGACTATCGTCAGCAAATAAAATAAATGCATGAAAGTCATAAAATATTTAGAATATTCACAATAAACTAGACACAAGATAATAAATTTTTAGCTTATTTCACATTATTTATCATACGTTGGAAGACATGGAATGTAGAAGATAAGAAAGTTATGAGAATTTTTCGGAATCTGAATCACGTTAAAATCATTTCTTGTTCAAATATAAGAAGGATCCAAATAACGGTATCTTGTTACATTTAATATATTTTTCTCTCTTCTTCCGAAATTAAACTTTAAAAAATTTGTTAAATGCAACAACTCAGAAAAGGTAATAACCAAAACCCTAATGCTTTTGTTAGTTACAGATAAGAATCATTTAGATATCATCATATTTAGGAAGAACAATGCCATGCAGTTTTACCAATTTCAATAAAGAAAATTTTTGTTATGTTAAGTTTGGCATATATCCAACAAGAACTTGTAAAAAAAAAAGGATCGATGAACGTAATGACGGTATTTCTTTTTTCTCATTTTTTTATTTTAATTCTGTTCTATTTTTTCATATAGATAAAATGAAAGGAACGCTGAAATTTTCGTTTCTAGGCATTAGAACACAATTTAAACACAAAAATAAATGTTTGAATATCGTCCGAAAATAGAATGAATGCAAGCCGGTAACAAAATATTTAGAATATTATAATAAACTAGACAATACATTTTTAACTAATTGCATAGCGTTAAGTATCATACGTTGGAAAAGTTGGAAAGTAGAAGATAAAGAAGTTCAAAAAATAAAAATATGCGAAATTTGAAGGATCTGCGATAAATGAACAAAAAGATGGTATCTCTTATATATTTTTTCTTTTAATCCAGGTAAAATGTACAAAACGGTGAAAACGGTAATGATTTAGAAAATGTTATGAACAAAACATTAATGACTTCGTATCTAGGAACACAGAACAATCAATTTTTCAAAATAAAACAATAAATGAACAAAAAGATGATATCACTTATATACTTTTGCTTTTAATCCAGGTAAAATGTACAAAACGGTGAAATATATGTTTCTTGCCAATAGAATACACTTTAATCACAAAAATATCTTATTGACTATCGTCAGCAAATAAAATAAATGCTAGCCAGTCATAAAATATTTAGAATATTCACAATAAACAAGACACAAGATAATAAATTTTTAGCTTATTTCACAACATTATGGATCATACGTTGGAAGACATGGAATGTAGAAGATAAGAAAGTTATGAGAATTTTTCGGAATCTGAATCACGTTAAAATCATTTCTTGTTCAAATATAAGAAGGATCCAAATAACGGTATCTTGTTACATTTAATTTATTTTTCTCTCTTCTTCCAAAATTAAACTTTAAAAAATTTGTTAAATGCATTAACTCAGAAAAGGTAATAACCAAAACCCTAATGCTTTTTTTTTGTTAGAGATAGCAATCATTTAGATATCATCATATTTAGGAAGAACAATGCTATGAAGTTTTACCAATTTCAAAAAAGAAAATTTTTGTTATGTTAAGTTTGGCATATATCCCACCAGAACTTGTAAAAAAAAAGGATCGATGATCGTAATGACGGTATTTCTTTTTTTTTAATTTTTTAATTTTAATTCTGTTCTATTTTTCCATATAGATAAAATGAAAGAAACGCTGAAATTTTCGTTTCTAGGCAATAGAACACAATTTAAACACAAAAATACATTTTTGAATATCGTCCGAAAATAGAATGAATGCAAGCCGGTAACAAAATATTTAG
This sequence comes from Nezara viridula, assembly GCA_928085145.1. NCBI lineage: Eukaryota > Metazoa > Arthropoda > Insecta > Hemiptera > Pentatomidae > Nezara > Nezara viridula. Next base: position 141,676,367 of record OV725077.1, on the reverse strand, counting down.
AATATTATAATAAACTAGACAATACATTTTTAACTAATTGCATAGCGTTAAGTATCATACGTTGGAAAAGGTGGAAAGTAGAAGATAAAGAAGTTTAAAAAATAAAAATATGCGAAATTTGAAGGATCTGCGATAAATGAACAAAAAGATGGTATCTCTTATATATTTTTTCTTTTAATCCAGGTAAAATGTACAAAACGGTGAAAACGGTAATGATTTAGAAAATGTTATGAACAAAACATTAATGACTTCGTATCTAGGAACACAGAACAATCAATTTTTCAAAATAAAACAATAAATGAACAAAAAGATGATATCACTTATATACTTTTGCTTTTAATCCAGGTAAAATGTACAAAACGGTGAAATATATGTTTCTTGCCAATAGAATACACTTTAATCACAAAAATATCTTATTGACTATCGTCAGCAAATAAAATAAATGCTAGCCAGTCATAAAATATTTAGAATATTCACAATAAACAAGACACAAGATAATAAATTTTTAGCTTATTTCACATTATTTATCATACGTTGGAAGACATGGAATGTAGAAGATAAGAAAGTTATGAGAATTTTTCGGAATCTGAATCACGTTAAAAATCATTTCTTGTTCAAATATAAGAAGGATCCAAATAACGGTATCTTGTTACATTTAATTTATTTTTCTCTCTTCTTCCAAAATTAAACTTTAAAAAATTTGTTAAATGCATTAACTCAGAAAAGGTAATAACCAAAACCCTAATGCTTTTTTTTTGTTAGAGATAGCAATCATTTAGATATCATCATATTTAGGAAGAACAATGCTATGAAGTTTTACCAATTTCAAAAAAGAAAATTTTTGTTATGTTAAGTTTGGCATATATCCAACAAGAACTTGTAAAAAAAAAAGGATCGATGAACGTAATGACGGTATTTCTTTTTTCTCATTTTTTATTTTAATTTTGTTCTATTTTTTCATATAGATAAAATGAAAGGAACGCTGAAATTTTCGTTTCTAGGCAATAGAACACAATTTAAACACAAAAATACATTTTTGAATATCGTCCGAAAATAGAATGAATGCAAGCCGGTAACAAAATATTTAGAATATTACAATAAACTAGATAATACATTTTAAACTAATTGCATAGCGTTAAGAACCATACGTTGAAAAAGGTGGAAAGTAGAAGATAAAGAAGTTCAAAAAATAAAAAAATGCGAAATTTGAAGAATCTGAAAATCGGTGGAAATAATCTTTTATTCAAATCTAAGAACGAGAGAAATGACGGTATCTTGTAACATTTAATTTATTTTTCTTTCATTTTCTAGAATACTGATTAATAAATAAATATATTTGTTGATGAGTAATGATTTAGAAAATGTTATGAACAAAACACTAATGACTTCGTATCTAGGAACAAAGAACAAGCAATTTTTCAAAATAAAACGATAAATGAACAAAAAGATGGTATCTCTTATATATTTTTGCTTTTAATCCAGGTAAAATGTACAAAACGGTGAAATATATGTTTTTTGCCAATAGAATACACTTTGATCACAAAAATATCTTATTGACTATCGTCAGCAAATAAAATAAATGCATGAAAGTCATAAAATATTTAGAATATTCACAATAAACTAGACACAAGATAATAAATTTTTAGCTTATTTCACAACATTATGGATCATACGTTGGAAGACATGGAATGAAGAAGATAAGAAAGTTATGAGAATTTTTCGGAATCTGAATCAATTTAAAATCATTTCTTGTTCAAATATAAGAAGGATCCAAATAACGGTATCTTGTTACATTTAATTTATTTTTCTCTCTTCTTCCGAAATTAAACTTTAAAAAATCTGTTAAATGCAACAACTCAGAAAAGGTAATAACCAAAACCCTAATGCTTTTGTTAGTTAGAGATAGGAATCATTTAGATATCATCATATTTAGGAAGAACAATGCCATGCAGTTTTACCAATTTCAATAAAGAAAATTTTTGATTATGTTAAGTTTGGCATATATCCCACCAGAACTTGTAAAAAAAAAGGATCGATGATCGTAATGACGGTATTTCTTTTTTTTTTAATTTTTTAATTTTAATTCTGTTCTATTTTTCCATATAGATAAAATGAAAGAAACGCTGAAATTTTCGTTTCTAGGCAATAGAACACAATTTAAACACAAAAATAAATGTTTGAATATCGTCCGAAAATAGAATGAATGCAAGCCGGTAACAAAATATTTAGAATATTATAATAAACTAGACAATACATTTTTAACTAATTGCATAGCGTTAAGTATCATACGTTGGAAAAGGTGGAAAGTAGAAGATAAAGAAGTTCAAAAAATAAAAATATGCGAAATTTGAAGGATCTGCGATAAATGAACAAAAAGATGGTATCTCTTATATATTTTTTCTTTTAATCCAGGTAAAATGTACAAAACGGTGAAAACGGTAATGATTTAGAAAATGTTATGAACAAAACATTAATGACTTCGTATCTAGGAACACAGAACAAGCAATTTTTCAAAATAAAACGATAAATGAACAAAAAGATGATATCACTTATATACTTTTGCTTTTAATCCAGGTAAAATGTACAAAACGGTGAAATATATGTTTCTTGCCAATAGAATACACTTTAATCACAAAAATATCTTATTGACTATCGTCAGCAAATAAAATAAATGCATGCCAGTCATAAAATATTTAGAATATTCACAATAAACAAGACACAAGATAATAAATTTTTAGCTTATTTCACAACATTATGGATCATACGTTGGAAGACATGGAATGTAGAAGATAAGAAAGTTATGAGAATTTTTCGGAATCTGAATCACGTTAAAAATCATTTCTTGTTCAAATATAAGAAGGATCCAAATAACGGTATCTTGTTACATTTAATTTATTTTTCTCTCTTCTTCCAAAATTAAACTTTAAAAAATTTGTTAAATGCATTAACTTAGAAAAGGTAATAACCAAAACCCTAATGCTTTTTTTGTGTTAGAGATGGCAATCATTTAGATATCACCATATTTAGGAAGAACAATGTTATGAAGTTTTACCAATTTCAAAAAAGAAAATTTTTGTTATGTTAAGTTTGGCATATATCCCACCAGAACTTGTAAAAAAAAAAGGATCGATGATCGTAATGACGGTATTTCTTTTTTTTTAAATTTTTTAATTTTAATTCTGTTCTATTTTTCCATATAGATAAAATGAAAGAAACGCTGAAATTTTCGTTTCTAGGCAATAGAACACAATTTAAACACAAAAATAAATGTTTGAATATCGTCCGAAAATAGAATGAATGCAAGCCGGTAACAAAATATTTAGAATATTATAATAAACTAGACAATACATTTTTAACTAATTGCATAGCGTTAAGTATCATACGTTGGAAAAGGTGGAAAGTAGAAGATAAAGAAGTTCAAAAAATAAAAATATGCGAAATTTGAAGGATCTGCGATAAATGAACAAAAAGATGGTATCTCTTATATATTTTTTCTTTTAATCCAGGTAAAATGTACAAAACGGTGAAAACGGTAATGATTTAGAAAATGTTATGAACAAAACATTAATTACTTCGTATCTAGGAACACAGAACAAGCAATTTTTCAAAATAAAACGATAAATGAACAAAAAGATGATATCACTTATATACTTTTGCTTTTAATCCAGGTAAAATGTACAAAACGGTGAAATATATGTTTCTTGCCAATAGAATACACTTTAATCACAAAAATATCTTATTGACTATCGTCAGCAAATAAAATAAATGCATGAAAGTCATAAAATATTTAGAATATTCACAATAAACTAGACACAAGATAATAGATTTTTAGCTTATTTCACAACATTATGGATCATACGTTGGAAGACATGGAATGTAGAAGATAAGAAAGTTATGAGAATTTTTCGGAATCTGAATCACGTTAAAATCATTTCTTGTTCAAATATAAGAAGGATCCAAATAACGGTATCTTGTTACATTTAATTTATTTTTCTCTCTTCTTCCGAAATTAAACTTTAAAAAATTTGTTAAATGCATTAACTCAGAAAAGGTAATAACCAAAACCCTAATGCTTTTTTTTTGTTAGAGATAGCAATCCTTTCGATATCATCATATTTAGGAAGAACAATGCTATGCAGTTTTACCAATTTCAAAAAAGAAAATTTTTGTTATGTTAAGTTTGGCATATATCCCACAAGAACTTGTAAAAAAAAAAGGATCGATGAACGTAATGACGGTATTTCTTTTTTCTCATTTTTTTATTTTAATTCTGTTCTATTTTTTCATATAGATAAAATGAAAGGAACGCTGAAATTTTTGTTTCTAGGCAATAGAACACAATTTAAACACAAAAATACATTTTTGAATATCGTCCGAAAATAGAATGAATGCAAGCCGGTAACAAAATATTTAGAATATTACAATAAACTAGATAATACATTTTAAACTAATTGCATAGCGTTAAGTACCATACGTTGCAAAAGGTGGAAAGTAGAAGATGAAGAAGTTCAAAACATAAAAAAATGCGAAGTTTGAAGAATCTGAAAATCGGTTGAAATAATCTTTTATTCAAATCTAAGAACGAGAGAAATGACGGCATCTTGTAACATTTAATTTATTTTTCTTTCATTTTCTAGAATACTGATTAATAAATTAATATATTTGTTGATGAGTAATGATTTAGAAAATGTTATGAACAAAACACTAACGACTTCGTATCTATGTATGTTTCTTGCCAATAGAATGTACTTTAAACACAAAAATATTTTTTTGAAAATCGTCAGCAAATAGAATGAATGCATGCCAGTCATAAAATATTTAGAATATTTACAATAAACCAGACACTAGATAGTACATTTTTAACTTATTTCGCAGCATTAAGGATCATACATTGGAAAACATGGAAAGTAGAAGACAAGAAGGTTATGAGAAATTTTCGAAGCAAAATCCCAGCTTCTTATAACAGTTAATTTATTTTTCCTTCGCCTTCTGGAATTCTAATTAATAAACATAGTTGCTGATAAGTAATCAATCATTTAGAAAAGGTTATAAACAAAACTCTAATTCTTTTGTATGTTAGAGATTCCAATCATTTAGACATCATCACATTTGAGAAGATCATTGCGATGCAGTTTTACCAATTTTAAAAAAGACAGTTTTTGATTATGTTATGTTTGGAATATAACCCCTCAAGAACTTGTAAAAAAAAAAGGATCGATGATCTTAATGGCGTCATTCCTTTTTTTTTTAATTTTAATTTTAATTTCGCTCTATTTTTCCATATAGATAAAGTGAAAGGAACGCTGAAATTTTCGTTTCTAGGCAATAGAACACAATTTAAACACAAAAATACCTTTTTGAATATCATCCGAAAATAGAATGAATGCAAGCCGGTAACAAAATATTTAGAATGTTACAATACACTAGATAATACATTTTAAACTAATTGCATAGCGTTAAGTATTATACGTTAGAAAACATTTCATGTAGAAGATATAGAAGTTCAAATATAAAATATTGAGAAATTTGAAGAATCTGAAAATCGGTGGAAATAATTTTTTATTCAAGTTTAAGAAGGAGAGAAATGCCGGTATCTTGTAACATTTAATTTCTTTTTCTTTCGTTTTCTGAAATTCTGATTAAAAAATAAATATATTTGTTTATAAGTAATGGTTTAGAAAACCATATGAACAAAACACTAATGATTTTGTATCTAGGATTTTAGAATTCTTTAGACATCAATATATTTGAGAAGAGCATAGAGATGCAGTATACGAATATTTGAATGGAGAAAATTTAGATATACACGGAACAAGAAATTTTGAGAATAAAACGATAAATGAACGTAAAGACGGTATTTCTTATATATTTTTTCTTTTCATCCAGGTAAAATGTACAAAACGCTGAAATATTTGTTTCTAGGCAATAGAATAAACTTTCAACACAAAAATATCTTATTGACTATCCTCAGGAAATAGAATAAAGGCCATGCCAGTCATAAAATATTTAGAATATTCACAGTTCACTAGATAATACATTTTTAACTTATTTCGCAGCATTATGTATCATACATTGGAATACATAAAAGAAGAAGATAATAAAGATACGAGAAATTTTCGGAATCTGAACCATGCGAAAAATGAGAAAGATTAAATCAATATTAACAATGAGATTTTATAAATCTTATTTCAGGGTAACCTTATCAGAAATCATCATAACGAAGCAGTTTCACCAATTTTAAAAAAGAAAATCTTTGGTTTAGTTATGTTAGGAATGTATCCCACCAGAACTTGTAAATAAAACGAGCAATGAACTTAATCACGATATTTCTACTTTTTTTTTTTTTTTTAATTCTGTTTTATTGTTAGTAAAAAAAAGGATCGATGAACTTAATGACGTTATTTCTTTTTTTTTTTTTTATTATTTTAATCCCGCTCTATTTTTCCATATAGATAAAGTGAAAGGAACGCTGAAATATTACAATACACTAGATAATACATTTTAAACTAATTGCATAGCGTTAAGTATTATATGTTAGAAAACATTTCATGTAGATGATATAGAAGTTCAAATATAAAATATTGAGAAATTTGAAGAATCTGAAAATCGGTGGAAATAATTTTTTATTCAAGTTTGAGAAGGAAAGAAATGGCAGTATCTTGTAACATTTAATTTCTTTTTCTTTTGTTTTCTTAAATTCTGATTAAAAAATAAATATGTTTGTTTATAAGTAATGGTTTAGAAAAAGTTAGGAACAAAACACTACTGATTTCGAATCTAGGATTTTAGAATTCTTTAGACATCAATATATTTGAGAAGAGCATAGAGATGCAGAATACAAATATTTGAATGGAGAAAATTTAGATATACACGGAACAAGAAATTTTGAGAATAATACGATAAATGAACGTAAAGACGGTATTTCTTATATATTTTTTCTTTTCATCCAGGTAAAATGCACAAAACGCTGAAATATTTTTTTCTAGGCAATAGAATTAACTTTCAACACAAAAATATCTTATTGACTATCCTCAGGAAATAGAATAAATGCCATGCCAGTCATAAAATATTTAGAATATTCACAGTTCACTAGATAATACATTTTTAACTTATTTCGCAGCATTATGTATCATACATTGGAATACATAAAAGAAGAAGATAATAAAGATACGAGAAATTTTCGGAATCTGAACCATGCGAAAAATGAGAAAGATTAAATCAATATTAACAATGAGATTTTATAAATCTTATTTCAGGGTAACCTTATCAGAAATCATCATAACGAAGCAGTTTCACCAATTTTAAAAAAGAAAATCTTTGGTTTAGTTATGTTAGGAATGTATCCCACCAGAACTTGTAAATAAAACGAGCAATGAACTTAATCACGATATTTCTACTTTTTTTTTTTTTTTTATTTCTGTTTTATTGTTAGTAAAAAAAAGGATCGATGAACTTAATGACGTTATTTCTTTTTTTTTTTTTTATTATTTTAATCCCGCTCTATTTTTCCATATAGATAAAGTGAAAGGAACGCTGAAATATTACAATACACTAGATAATACATTTTAAACTAATTGCATAGCGTTAAGTATTATACGTTGGAAAACATTTCATGTAGAAGATATAGAAGTTCAAATATAAAATATTGAGAAATTAGAAGAATCTGAAAATCGGTGGAAATAAGTTTTTATTCAAGTTTAAGAAGGAGAGAAATGCCGGTATCTTGTAACATTTAATTTATTTTTCTTTCGTTTTCTGAAATTCTAATTAAAAAATAAATATGTTTGTTTATAAGTAATGGTTTAGAAAACCATATGAACAAAACACTAATGATTTTGTATCTAGGATTTTAGAATTCTTTAGACATCAGTATATTTGAGAAGAGCATAGAGATGCAGTATACGAATATTTGAATGGAGAAAATTTAGATATACACGGAACAAGAAATTTTGAGAATAAAACGATAAATGAACGTAAGGACGGTATTTGTTATATATTTTTTCTTTTCATCCAGGTAAAATGTACAAAACGCCGAAATATTTATTTCTAGGCAATAGAATAAACTTTCAACACAAAAATATCTTATTGACTATCCTCAGGAAATAGAATAAAGGCCATGCCAGTCATAAAATATTTAGAATATTCACAGTTCACTAGATAATACATTTTTAACTTATTTCGCAGCATTATGTATCATACATTGGAATACATAAAAGAAGAAGATAATAAAGATACGAGAAATTTTCGGAATCTGAACCATGCGAAAAATGAGAAAGATTAAATCAATATTAACAATGAGATTTTATAAATCTTATTTCAGGGTAACCTTATCAGAAATCATCATAACGAAGCAGTTTCACCAATTTTAAAAAAGAAAATCTTTGGTTTAGTTATGTTAGGAATGTATCCCACCAGAACTTGTAAATAAAACGAGCAATGAACTTAATCACGATATTTCTACTTTTTTTTTTTTTTTTAATTCTGTTTTATTGTTAGTAAAAAAAAGGATCGATGAACTTAATGACGTTATTTCTTTTTTTTTTTTTTATTATTTTAATCCCGCTCTATTTTTCCATATAGATAAAGTGAAAGGAACGCTGAAATATTACAATACACTAGATAATACATTTTAAACTAATTGCATAGCGTTAAGTATTATATGTTAGAAAACATTTCATGTAGATGATATAGAAGTTCAAATATAAAATATTGAGAAATTTGAAGAATCTGAAAATCGGTGGAAATAATTTTTTATTCAAGTTTGAGAAGGAAAGAAATGGCAGTATCTTGTAACATTTAATTTCTTTTTCTTTTGTTTTCTTAAATTCTGATTAAAAAATAAATATGTTTGTTTATAAGTAATGGTTTAGAAAAAGTTAGGAACAAAACACTACTGATTTCGAATCTAGGATTTTAGAATTCTTTAGACATCAATATATTTGAGAAGAGCATAGAGATGCAGAATACAAATATTTGAATGGAGAAAATTTAGATATACACGGAACAAGAAATTTTGAGAATAATACGATAAATGAACGTAAAGACGGTATTTCTTATATATTTTTTCTTTTCATCCAGGTAAAATGCACAAAACGCTGAAATATTTTTTTCTAGGCAATAGAATTAACTTTCAACACAAAAATATCTTATTGACTATCCTCAGGAAATAGAATAAATGCCATGCCAGTCATAAAATATTTAGAATATTCACAGTTCACTAGATAATACATTTTTAACTTATTTCGCAGCATTAAGTATCATACATTGGAATACATAAAAGAAGAAGATAATAACGCTACGAGAAATTTTCGGAACATGAACCACGGTAAAAATGAGAAAGATTAAATCAATATTAACAATGAGATTTTATAAATCTTATTTCAGGGTAACCTTATCAGAAATCATCATAACGAAGCAGTTTCACCAATTTTAAAAAAGAAAATCTTTGGTTTAGTTATGTTAGGAATGTATCCCACCAGAACTTGTAAATAAAACGAGCAATGAACTTAATCACGATATTTCTACTTTTTTTTTTTTTTTATTTCTGTTTTATTGTTAGTAAAAAAAAGGATCGATGAACTTAATGACGTTATTTCTTTTTTTTTTTTTTATTATTTTAATCCCGCTCTATTTTTCCATATAGATAAAGTGAAAGGAACGCTGAAATATTACAATACACTAGATAATACATTTTAAACTAATTGCATAGCGTTAAGTATTATACGTTGGAAAACATTTCATGTAGAAGATATAGAAGTTCAAATATAAAATATTGAGAAATTTGAAGAATCTGAAAATCGGTGGAAATAATTTTTTATTCAAGTTTAAGAAGGAGAGAAATGCCGGTATCTTGTAACATTTAATTTATTTTTCTTTCGTTTTCTGAAATTCTGATTAAAAAATAAATATGTTTGTTTATAAGTAATGGTTTAGAAAACCATATGAACAAAACACTAATGATTTTGTATCTAGGATTTTAGAATTCTTTAGACATCAGTATATTTGAGAAGAGCATAGAGATGCAGTATACGAATATTTGAATTGAGAAAATTTAGATATACACGGAACAAGAAATTTTGAGAATAAAACGATAAATGAACGTAAGGACGGTATTTGTTATATATTTTTTCTTTTCATCCAGGTAAAATGTACAAAACGCCGAAATATTTATTTCTAGGCAATAGAATAAACTTTCAACACAAAAATATCTTATTGACTATCCTCAGGAAATAGAATAAAGGCCATGCCAGTCATAAAATATTTAGAATATTCACAGTTCACTAGATAATACATTTTTAACTTATTTCGCAGCATTATGTATCATACATTGGAATACATAAAAGAAGAAGATAATAAAGATACGAGAAATTTTCGGAATCTGAACCATGCGAAAAATGAGAAAGATTAAATCAATATTAACAATGAGATTTTATAAATCTTATTTCAGGGTAACCTTATCAGAAATCATCATAACGAAGCAGTTTCACCAATTTTAAAAAAGAAAATCTTTGGTTTAGTTATGTTAGGAATGTATCCCACCAGAACTTGTAAATAAAACGAGCAATGAACTTAATCACGATATTTCTACTTTTTTTTTTTTTTAATTCTGTTTTATTGTTAGTAAAAAAAAGGATCGATGAACTTAATGACGTTATTTCTTTTTTTTTTTTTTATTATTTTAATCCCGCTCTATTTTTCCATATAGATAAAGTGAAAGGAACACTGAAATATTACAATACACTAGATAATACATTTTAAACTAATTGCATAGCGTTAAGTATTATATGTTAGAAAACATTTCATGTAGATGATATAGAAGTTCAAATATAAAATATTGAGAAATTTGAAGAATCTGAAAATCGGTGGAAATAATTTTTTATTCAAGTTTGAGAAGGAAAGAAATGGCAGTATCTTGTAACATTTAATTTCTTTTTCTTTTGTTTTCTTAAATTCTGATTAAAAAATAAATATGTTTGTTTATAAGTAATGGTTTAGAAAAAGTTAGGAACAAAACACTACTGATTTCGAATCTAGGATTTTAGAATTCTTTAGACATCAATATATTTGAGAAGAGCATAGAGATGCAGAATACAAATATTTGAATGGAGAAAATTTAGATATACACGGAACAAGAAATTTTGAGAATAATACGATAAATGAACGTAAAGACGGTATTTCTTATATATTTTTTCTTTTCATCCAGGTAAAATGCACAAAACGCTGAAATATTTTTTTCTAGGCAATAGAATTAACTTTCAACACAAAAATATCTTATTGACTATCCTCAGGAAATAGAATAAATGCCATGCCAGTCATAAAATATTTAGAATATTCACAGTTCACTAGATAATACATTTTTAACTTATTTCGCAGCATTAAGTATCATACATTGGAATACATAAAAGAAGAAGATAATAACGCTACGAGAAATTTTCGGAACATGAACCACGGTAAAAATGAGAAAGATTAAATCAATATTAACAATGAGATTTTATAAATTTTATTTCAGGTTAACCTTATCAGAAATCATCATAACGATGCAGTTTTACCAATGTTAAAAAAGAAAATTTTTGGTTTAGATATGTTCGGAATGTATCCCACCAGGACTTGGAAATAAAAGGATCAATGAACTTAATGACGGTATTTCTAATTTTTTTTTTTAATTCTGTTTTATTTTTAGATATCTCAAATGAAAGAAACGCTTAAATAATCGTTTCTAGGCAATAGAATACACTTTAAACACAAAACCATTTTTTTGAATATCGTCAGCAAATAGAATGAACGCATGCCGGTAACAAAATATTAAGAATATTGCAATACACTAGATAATACATTTTAAAATAATTGCATAGCATTAAGTATAATATATTGGAAAAGATGGAAAGTAGAAGATAAAGATGGTTTAAATATAAAAAAATATGAAATTTTAAGAATCTGAAAACCGGCGAATATATTTTTTTGTTCAAATCTAAGAAGGAGCAAAATCCCAGCATCTTATAACACTTAATTTATTTTTCCTTCGCCTTCTGGAATTCTGATTAATAAACATAGTTGCTGATAAGTAATCAATCATTTAGAAAAGATTATAAACAAAACACTAATGCTTTTGTATGTTAGAGATTGCAATTATTTAGACATCATCATAATGGAGAAGATCATTGCGATGAAGTTTTACCAATTTTAAAAAAGGAAATTTATGATTTAGTTAAGTTTGGAATATATCCCACAAGAACTTGTAAAAAAAAGGATCGATAAACTTAATGAGGGTATTTCTTTCTTTTTCTTTTTTTTTATTTTAATTCTGTTCTATTTTTCCATACAGATAAAATGAAAGAAACGCTGAAATTTTCGTTTCTAGGCAATAGCATACACTTTAAACACTAAAACACCTTATTGAATATCGTCAGCAAATGGAATAAATGCATGCCAGTCATAAAATATTTAGAATATTCACAATAAACTAGAAACTAGATAATACATTTTTAATTTATTTCACAGCATTAAGGATCATACGTTGGAAGAAATGGAAAGTAGAAAATGAGAAATTTATGAGTAATTTTCGAAATCTGAATCACGGTAAAAATTATTTCTTGTTGAAATATAAGAAGGATCCAAATTACGGTATCTCGTTACATTTAATTTATTTTTCTCTCTTTTTCCGAAATTAAGCTTTTAAAAATCTGTTAAAATGCAATAACTCAGAAAAGGTAATAACCAAAACACTAATACTTTTGTATGTTAGCGATTGCAATCATTTAGACATCATCATATTTAAGAAGATCAATGCGATGCAGTTTTACCAATTTTAAAAAAGAATAATTTTGTTTATGTTAAGTTTGGCAAATATCCCACAAGACCTTGTAAAAAAAAGGATCGATGAACTTAATATTACAATACACTGGATAATACATTTTAAACTAATTGCATAGCGTTAAGTATTATAGGTTAGAAAACATTTCATGTAGAACATATAGAAGTTCAAATATAAAATATTGAGAAATTTGAAGAATCTGAAAATCGGTGGAAATAATTTTTTATTCAAGTTTAAGAAGGAGAGAAATGCCGGTATCTTGTAACATTTAATTTCTTTTTCTATCGTTTTCTGAAATTCTGATTAAAAAATAAATATATTTGTTTATAAGTAATGGTTTAGAAAACCCTATGAACAAAACACTACTGACTTCGTATCTAGGATTTTAGAATTATTTAGACATCAATATATTTGAGAAGAGCATAGAGATGCAGTATACAAATATTTGAATGGAGAAAATTTAGATATACACGGAACAAGAAATTTTGAGAATAATACGATAAATGAACGTAAAGACGGTATTTCTTATATATTTTTTCTTTTCATCCAGGTAAAATGTACAAAACGCCGAAATATTTATTTCTAGGCAATAGAATAAACTTTCAACACAAAAATATCTTATTGACTATCCTCAGGAAATAGAATAAATGCCATGCCAGTCATTAAATATTTAGAATATTCACAGTTCACTAGATAATACATTTTTAACTTATTTCGCAGCATTAGGTATCATACATTGGAATACATAAAAGAAGAAGATAATAAAGATACGAGAAAATTTTTGATTTAGTTAAGTTTGGAATATATCCCACAAGAACTTGTAAAAAAAGGAATCGATGAACTTAATGACGTTATTCATTTTTTTTTTTTTTTTTTTATTCTGTTCTATTTTTCCATATAGATAAAATGAAAGAAACGCTGAAATTTTCGTATCTAGGCAATAGAACACAATGTAAACACAGAAATACCTTTTTGAATATCGTCCGAAAATAGAATGAATGCAAGCCTGTAACAAAATATTTAGAATATTACAATACACTAGATAATACATTTTAAACTAATTGCATAGCGTTAAGTATTATACGTTAGAAAACATTTCATGTAGAAGATATAGAAGTTCAAATATAAAATATTGAGAAATTTGAAGAATCTGAAAATCGGTGGAAATAATTTTTTATTCAAGTTTAAGAAGGAGAGAAATGCCGGTATCTTGTAACATTTAATTTCTTTTTCTATCGTTTTCTGAAATTCTGATTAAAAAATAAATATATTTGTTTATAAGTAATGGTTTAGAAAACCCTATGAACAAAACACTACTGACTTCGTATCTTATTGACTATCCTCAGGAAATAGAATAAATGCCATGCCAGTCATTAAATATTTAGAATATCCACAGTTCACTAGATAATACATTTTTAACTTATTTCGCAGCATTAAGTATCATACATTGGAATACATAAAAGAAGAATGTAATAACGTTACGAGAAATTTTCGGAATCCAAACCACGGTAAAAATGAGAAAGATTAAATCAATATTAACAATGAGATTTTATAAATCTTATTTCAGGTTAACCTTATCAGAAATCATCATAACGAAGCAGTTTCACCAATTTTAAAAAAGAACATCTTTGGTTTAGTTATGTTCGGAATGTATCCCACCAGGACTTGGAAATAAAAGGATCAATGAACTTAATGACGGTATTTCTTTTTTTTTTTTTTATTTTAATTCTGTTTTATTGTTAAATATCTGAAATGAAAGAAACGCTGAAATAATCGTTTCTAGGCAATAGAATACACTTGAAACACTAAAATATCTTTTTGAATATCGGTAGCAAATAGAATAAATTCATACCAGTCATAAAATATTTAGAATATTCACAGTAAACTGGATAATACAATTTAAACTAATTGTAAAGCATTAAGTAGCATACGTTGAAAAAGATGTAAAGTAGAAGATAAAGAAGTTCAAAAAATAAAAAAAAATGCGAAATTTGAATAATCTGAAAATCGGTGGAAACAATTTTTTATTCAAGTAAGAAGGAGAGAAATGACGGTATCTTGTAACATTTAATTTATTTTTCTTTCGTTTTCTAGAATTCTGATTAATAAATAAATATATTTGTTGATAAGTAATGATTTAGAAAATGTTATGAACAAAACACTAATGATTTCGTATCTAGGATTTCGGAATCCTTTAGACATCAATATATTTGAGAAGAGCATAGAGATGCAGTTTACGAATTAATGAATGGAGAAAAATTTGATTTACACGAATCAAGGAATTTTGAGAATAAAACGATAAATGAACGTAAAGACGGTATTTCTTATATATTTTTTCTTTTCATCCAGGTAAAATGTACAAAACGCTGAAATAATCGTTTCTAGGCAATAGAATACACTTTAAACACAAAAATATCCTTTTGAATATATTCAGCAAATAGAATGAATGCATGCCGGTAATAAAATATTAAGAATATTGCAATACACTAGATAATACATTTTAAACTAATTGCATAGCGTTAAGTATTATACGTTAGAAAACATTTCATGTAGAAGATATAGAAGTTCAAATATAAAATATTGAGAAATTTGAAGAATCTGAAAATCGGTGGAAATAATTTTTTATTCAAGTTTAAGAAGTAGAGAAATGCCGGTATCTTGTAACATTTAATTTCTTTTTCTTTCGTTTTCTGAAATTCTGATTAATA
The DNA here is from genome assembly GCA_928085145.1 of Nezara viridula. Classification (NCBI taxonomy): domain Eukaryota; kingdom Metazoa; phylum Arthropoda; class Insecta; order Hemiptera; family Pentatomidae; genus Nezara; species Nezara viridula. The sequence continues at coordinate 141,660,848 of OV725077.1, read as the reverse complement.
AACATAGTTGCTGATAAGTAATCAATCATTTAGAAAAGGTTATAAACAAAACACTAATGCTTTTGTATGTTAGAGATTGCAATTATTTAGACATCTTCATAATGGAGAAGATCATTGCGATGAAGTTTTACCAATTTTAAAAAAGGAAATTTATGATTTAGTTAAGTTTGGAATATATCCCACAAGAACTTGTAAAAAAAAGGATCGATAAACTTAATGAGGGTATTTCTTTCTTTTTCTTTTTTTTTTATTTTAATTCTGTTCTATTTTTCCATACAGATAAAATGAAAGAAACGCTGAAATTTTCGTTTCTAGGCAATAGAATACACTTTAAACACTAAAATAAATTATTGAATATCGTCAGCAAATGGAATAAATGCATGCCAGTCATAAAGTATTTAGAATATTCACAATAAACTAGAAACTAAATAATACATTTTTAATTTATTTCACAGCATTAAGGATCATACGTTGGAAGAAATGGAAAGTAGAAGATGAGAAATTTATGAGTAATTTTCGAAATCTGAATCACTTTAAAAATTATTTCTTGTTGAAATATAAGAAGGATCCAAATCACGGTATCTCGTTACATTTAATATATTTTTCTCTCTTATTCCGAAATTAAGCTTTTAAAAATTTGTTAAGATGCAATAACTCAGAAAAGGTAATAACCAAAACACTAATACTTTTGTATGTTAGAGATTGCAATCATTTAGACATCATCATATTTAAGAAGATCAATGCGATGCAGTTTTACCAATTTTATAAAAGTATAATTTTGTTTATGTTAAGTTTGGCATATATCCCACAAGACCTTGTAACAAAAAGGATCGATGAACTTAATGACGGTATTTCTTACTTTTTCTTTTTTTTTATTTCGATCCTGTTCTATTTTTTCCTGTAGATAAAATGAAAGAAACGCTGAAATTTTCGTATCTATGCAATAGAACACAATTTAAACACAAAAATACCTTTTTGAATATCGTCCGAAAATAGAATGAATGCAAGCCGGTAACAAAATATTTAGAATATTACAATACACTAGATAATACATTTTTAACTAATTGCATAGCGTTAAGTATTTTACGTTAGAAAACATTTCATGTAGATGATAAAGAAGTTCAAAAAAAAAAAAAAAAAATGCGATATTTGAAGAATCTGAAAATCTGTGGAAATAATTTTTTATGCAAGTTTAAGAAGGAGAGAAATGCCGGTATCTTGTAACATTTAATTTCTTTTTCTTTCGTTTTCTGAAATTCTGATTAAAAAATAAATATATTTGTTTATAAGTAATGGTTTAGAAAACCCTATGAACAAAACACTAATGATTTCGTATCTAGGATTTTAGAATCCTTTAGACATCAATATATTTGAGAAGAGCATAGAGATGCAGTATACGAATATTTGAATGGAGAAAATTTAGGTATACACGGAACAAGAAAATTCGAGAATAAAACGATAAATGAACGTAAAGACGGTATTTCTTATATATTTTTTCTTTTCATCCAGGTAAAATGTACAAAACGCTGAAATATTTGTTTCTAGGCAATAGAATAAACTTTCAACACAAAAATATCTTATTGACTATCCTCAGGAAATAGAATAAATGCCATGCCAGTCATAAAATATTTAGAATATTCACAGTTCACTAGATAATACATTTTTAACTTATTTCTCAGCATGAAGTATCATACATTGGAATACATAAAAGAAGAAGATAATAACGTTACGAGAAATTTTCGGAATCTGAACCACGGTAAAAATGAGAAAGATTAAATCAATATTAACAATGAGATTTTATAAATTTTATTTCAGGTTAACCTTATCAGAAATCATCATAACGATGCAGTTTTACCAAATTTAAAAAAGAAAATTTATGGTTTATTTATGTTAGGAATGTATCCCACCAGAAATTGTCAATAAAAGGATCAATGAACTTAATGACGGTATTTCTATTTTTTTTTTTTAATTCTGTTTTATTGTTAAATATCCGAAATGAAAGAAACGCTGAAATAATCGTTTCTAGGCAATAGAATACACTTTAAACACAAAAATATCCTTTTGAATATCGTCAGCAAATAGAATGAATGCATGCCGGTAAATAAAATATTAAGAATATTACAATACACTAGATAATACATTTTTAACTAATTGCATAGCGTTAAGTATTTTACGTTAGAGAACATTTCATGTAGATGATAAAGAAGTTCAAAATATAAAAATAATGAGATATTTGAAGAATCTGAAAATCTGTGGAAATAATTTTTTATGCAAGTTTAAGAAGGAGAGAAATGCCGGTATCTTGTAACATTTAATTTCTTTTTCTTTCGTTTTCTGAAATTCTGATTAAAAAATAAATATATTTGTTTATAAGTAATGGTTTAGAAAACCCTATGAACAAAACACTAATGATTTCGTATCTAGGATTTTAGAATCCTTTAGACATCAATATATTTGAGAAGAGCATAGAGATGCAGTATACGAATATTTGAATGGAGAAAATTTAGGTATACACGGAACAAGAAAATTCGAGAATAAAACGATAAATGAACGTAAAGACGGTATTTCTTATATATTTTTTCTTTTCATCCAGGTAAAATGTACAAAACGCTGAAATATTTGTTTCTAGGCAATAGAATAAACTTTCAACACAAAAATATCTTATTGACTATCCTCAGGAAATAGAATAAAGGCCATGCCAGTCATAAAATATTTAGAATATTCACATTTCACTAGATAATACATTTTTAACTTATTTCGCAGCATTAAGTATCATACATTGGAATACATAAAAGAAGAATATAATAACGTTACGAGAAATTTTCGGAATCTGAACCACGGTAAAAATGAGAAAGATTAAATCAATATTAACAATGAGATTTTATAAATTTTATTTCAGGTTAACCTTATCAGAAATCATCATAACGATGCAGTTTTACCAAATTTAAAAAAGAAAATTTATGGTTTATTTATGTTAGGAATGTATCCCACCAGAAATTGTCAATAAAAGGATCAATGAACTTAATGACGGTATTTCTAATTTTTTTTTTTAATTCTGTTTTATTGTTAAATATCCGAAATGAAAGAAACGCTGAAATAATCGTTTCTAGGCAATAGAATACACTTTAAACACAAAAATATCCTTTTGAATATCGTCAGCAAATAGAATGAATGCATGCCGGTAAATAAAATATTAAGAATATTGCAATACACTAGATAATACATTTTAAACTAATTGCATAGCGTTAAGTATTATAGGTTAGAAAACATTTCATGTAAAAGATTTAGAAGTTCAAATATAAAATATTGAGAAATTTGAAGAATCTGAAAATCGGTGGAAATAATCTTTTATACAAGTTTAAGAAGGAGAGAAATGCCGGTATCTTGTAACATTTAATTTCTTTCTCTTTCGTTTTCTGAAATTCTGATTAATAAACATAGTTGCTGATAAGTAATCAATCATTTAGAAAAGGTTATAAACAAAACACTAATGCTTTTGTATGTTAGAGATTGCAATTATTTAGACATCTTCATAATGGAGAAGATCATTGCGATGAAGTTTTACCAATTTTAAAAAAGGAAATTTATGATTTAGTTAAGTTTGGAATATATCCCACAAGAACTTGTAAAAAAAAGGATCGATGAACTTAATGACGGTATTTCTATTTTTTTTCTTTTTAATTCTGTTTTATTGTTAAATATCTGAAATGAAAGAAACGCTGAAATAATCGTTTCTAGGCAATAGAATACACTTTAAACACAAAAATATCTTATTGACTATCCTCAGGAAATAGAATAAAGGCCATGCCAGTCATAAAATATTTAGAATATTCACAATACAACTAGATAATACATTTTTAATTTATTGCACTAGCATTAAGGATCATACGTTGGAAGAACATGGAAAGTAGAAGATGAGAAATTTATGAGTAATTTCGAAATCTGAATCACGGTGAAATAATTTTCTTGTTGAAATATAAGAAGGATCCAAATCACGGTATCTCGTTACATTTAATTTCTTTTCTCTCGTTATTCCGAAATTAGCTTTTAAAAATTTGTTAAGAATGCAATCATTCAGAAAAGGTAATAACCAAAACACTAATACTTTTGTATGTTAGAGATTGCAATCATTTAGACATCATCATATTTAAGAAGATCATTGCGATGCAGTTTTACCAATTTTAAAAAAGATAATTTTGATTTATGTTAAGTTTGGCATATATCCCACAAGAACTTGTAAAAAAAAGGATCGATAAACTTAATGAGGGTATTTCTTCTTTTTCTTTTTTTTTATTTTAATTCTGTTCTATTTTTCCATACAGATAAAATGAAAGAAACGCTGAAATTTTTGTTTCTAGACAATAGAACACACTTTAAACACTAAAATACCTTATTGAATATCGTCAGCAAATGGAATAAATGCATGCCAGTCATAAAATATTTAGAATATTCACAATAAACTAGAAACTAGATAATACATTTTTAATTAATTTCACAGCATTAAGGATCATACGTTGGAAGAAATGGAAAGTAGAAAATGAGAAATTTATGAGTAATTTTCGAAATCTGAATCACGGAAAAATTATTTCTTGTTGAAATATAAGAAGGATCCAACTCACGGTATCTCGTTACATTTAATTTATTTTTCTCTCTTATGCCGAAATTAAGCTTTTAAAAATTTGTTAAAATGCAATAACTCAGTAAAGGTAATAACCAAAACACTAATACTTTTGTATGTTAGAGATTGCAATCATTAGGACATCATCATATTTAAGAAGATCAATGCGATGCAGTTTTACCAATTTTAAAAAAGAATAATTTTGTTTATGTTAAGTTTGGCATATATCCCACAAGACCTTGTAACAAAAAGGATCGATGAACTTAATGACGGTATTTCTTACTTTTTCTTTTTTTTATTTCGATCCTGTTCTATTTTTTCCTATAGATAAAATGAAAGAAACGCTGAAATTTTCGTATCTATGCAATAGAACACAATTTAAACACAAAAATACCTTTTTGAATATCGTCCGAAAATAGAATGAATGCAAGCCGGTAACAAAATATTTAGAATATTACAATACACTAGATAATACATTTTTAACTAATTGCATAGCGTTAAGTATTTTACGTTAGAAAACATTTCATGTAGATGATAAAGAAGTTCAAAAAAATAAAAAAAAATGCGATATTTAAGAATCTGAAAATCTGTGGAAATAATTTTTTATGCAAGTTTAAGAAGGAGAGAAATGCCGGTATCTTGTTACATTTAATTTATTTTTCTTTCGTTTTCTAGAATTTTGATTAATAAATAAATATATTTGTTTATAAGTAATGGTTTAGAAAACCCTATGAACAAAACACTAATGATTTCGTATCTAGGATTTTAGAATCCTTTAGACATCAATATATTTGAGAAGAGCATAGAGATGCAGTATACGAATATTTGAATGGAGAAAATTTAGATATACACGGAACAAGAAAATTCGAGAATAAAACGATAAATGAACGTAAAGACGGTATTTCTTATATATTTTTTCTTTTCATCCAGGTAAAATGTACAAAACGCTGAAATATTTGTTTCTAGGCAATAGAATAAACTTTCAACACAAAAATATCTTATTGACTATCCTCAGGAAATAGAATAAAGGCCATGCCAGTCATAAAATATTTAGAATATTCACATTTCACTAGATAATACATTTTTAACTTATTTCGCAGCATTAAGTATCATACATTGGAATACATAAAAGAAGAATATAATAACGTTACGAGAAATTTTCGGAATCTGAACCACGGTAAAAATGAGAAAGATTAAATCAATATTAACAATGAGATTTTATAAATTTTATTTCAGGTTAACCTTATCAGAAATCATCATAACGATGCAGTTTTACCAAATTTAAAAAAGAAAATTTATGGTTTATTTATGTTAGGAATGTATCCCACCAGAAATTGTCAATAAAAGGATCAATGAACTTAATGACGGTATTTCTAATTTTTTTTTTTTAATTCTGTTTTATTGTTAAATATCCGAAATGAAAGAAACGCTGAAATAATCGTTTCTAGGCAATAGAATACACTTTAAACACAAAAATATCCTTTTGAATATCGTCAGCAAATAGAATGAATGCATGCCGGTAAATAAAATATTAAGAATATTGCAATACACTAGATAATACATTTTAAACTAATTGCATAGCGTTAAGTATTATAGGTTAGAAAACATTTCATGTAGAAGATTAAGATGTTCAAATATAAAAAAATGAGAAATTTTTAAGAATCTGAAAACCGGTGAATATATTTTTTTGTTCAAATCTAAGAAGGAGTAAAATCCCAGCATCTTATAACACTTAATTTATTTTTCCTTCGCCTTCTGAAATTCTAATTAATAAACATAGTTGCTGGTAAGTAATCAATCATTTAGAAAAGGTTATAAACAAAACACTAATGCTTTTGTATGTGAGAGATTGCAATCATTTGGACATCATCATATTGGAGAAGATCATTGCAATGAAGTTTTCCCAATTTTAGAAAAGGAAATTTTTTATTTAGTTAAGTTTGGGAATATATCCCACAAGAACTTGTAAAAAAAAGGATCGATAAACTTAATGAGGGTATTTTTTTTTTTTTTAATTTTAATTCCGTTCTATTTTTCTATAAAGATATAATGAAAAAAACGCTGAAATAATCGTTTCTAGGCAAAAGAATACATCTTAAACACTAAAATACCTTATTGAATATCGTCAGCAAATGGAATAAATGCATGCCAGTCATAAAATATTTAGAATATTCACGATAAACTAGAAACTAGATAATACATTTTTTAATTTATTTCACAGCATTAAGGATCATACGTTGGAAGAAATGGAAAGTAGAAGATGAGAAATTTATGAGTAATTTTCGAAATCTGAATCACGGTAAAAATTATTTCTTGTTGAAATATAAGAAGGATCCAATTCACGGTATCTCGTTACATTTAATTTATTTTTCTCTCTTATTCCGAAATTAAGCTTTTAAAAATTTGTTAAAATGCAATAACTCAGAAAAGGTAATAACCAAAACACTAATACTTTTGTATGTTAGAGATTGCAATCATTAAGACATCATCATATTTAAGAAGATCAATGCGATGCAGTTTTACCAATTTTAAAAAAGCATAATTTTGATTATGTTAAGTTTGGCATATATCCCACAAGAACTTGTAAAAAGAAGGATCGATGAACTTAATGACGGTATTTCTTACTTTTTCTTTTTTTTATTTCGATTCTGTTCTATTTTTCCCTATAGATAAAATGAAGGAAACGCTGAAGTTTTCGTATCTAGGCAATAGAACACAATTTAAACACAAAAATACCTTTTTGAATATCGTCCGAAAATAGAATGAATGCAAGCCGGTAACAAAATATTTAGAATATTACAAAACACTAAATAACACATTTTTAACTAATTTCATAGCGTTAAGTATCATACGTTGGAAAAGGTGGAAAGTAGAAGATAAAGAAGTTCAAAAAATAAAAAAAATGCGATATTTGAAGAATCTGAAAATCGGTGGAAATAATCTTTTATTGAAGTCTAAGAAGGAGAGAAATGACGGTATCTTGTTACATTTAATTTATTCTTCTTTCGTTTTCTGGAATTCTGATTAATAAATAAATATATTTGTTGATAAGTAATGATTTAGAAAATGTTATGAACAATTTAATGATTTCGTATCTAGGAACACGGAACAAGAAATTTTGAGAATAAAACGATAAATGAACGTAAAGACGGTATTTCGTATATATTTTTTCTTTTCATCCAGGTAAAATGTTCAAAACGCTGAAATATTTGTTTCTAGGCAATAGAATAAACTTTAAACACAAAAATATCTTATTGACTATCCTCAGGAAATAGAATAAATGCCATGCCAGTCATAAAATATTTAGAATATTCACAGTACACTAGATAATACATTTTTAGCTTATTTCGCAGCATTAAGTATCATACATTGGAATACATAAAGGAGGAAGATAATAACGTTACAAGAAATTTTCGGAATCTGAACCACCGTAAAAATGAGAAAGATTAAATCAATATTAACAATGAGATTTTATAACTTTTATTGCAGGTTTACCTTATCAGAAATCATCATAACTATGCAGTTTTACCAATTTTAAAAAAGAAAATTTTTGTTTTAGTTATATTTGGAATGTATCCCACCAGAACTTGTAAATAAAAGGATCGATGAACTTAGTGACGGTATTTCTATTTTTTTTTTTATTAATTTTGTTTTATTTTTAAATATCTAAATTGGAAGAAACGCTGAAATAATCGTTTCTAGGCAATAGAATACACTTGAAACACTAAAATATCTTTTTGAATATCGTTAGCAAATAGAATGAATGCATGCCGGTAACAAAATATTAAGAATATTACAATACACTGGATAATACATTTTAAACTAATTGTAAAGCATTAAGTAGCATACGTTGGAAAAGATGTAAAGTAGAAGATAAAGAAGTTCAAAAAATAAAAAAAAATGCGAAATTTGAATAATCTGAAAATCGGTAGAAACAATGTCTTATTCAAATAAGAAGGAGAGAAATGACGGTATCTTGTAACATTTAATTTGTTTTTCTTTCGTTTTCTAGAATTCTGATTAATAAATAAATATATTTGTTGATAAGTAATGATTTAGAAAATGTTATGAACAAAACACTAATGATTTCGTATCTAGGATTTCGGAATCCTTTAGACATCAATATTTTGAGAAGAGCATAGAGATGCAGTTTACGAATTAATGAATGGAGAAAAATTTGATGTACACGAATCAAGAAATTTTGAGAATGAAGCGATAATTGGACGTAAAGACGGTATTTCTTGTATATTTGTTCTTTTCTTCCAGGTAAAATGAACAAAACGCTTATTTCATTATCAATATTGGATTTTTTCGCCCAAATAAAGGAAATTATTCAAGGAACTGACAAGGATTTCCTAATTTATTTTATTTGTTTAATTAATACACAATATTTTAAAAACTGCTACTTAAAACTGACAATCTATGCCTCACTATTTTTTTACTTAAATTTGATATAATTATTATTTATGCATATATATGATAACTTTCTTCAAATAAGTTGTTACAAAAAGTATATATATATATATATATATATATATATATATATATATATATATATATATATATATATATATATATATATATATATTATATATATATAATTCTTAAACATTTATTAAGCATTTATTAATATATCCAATTTTTAAATATATTTATTAATACCATATGCTGATTCTATAATCTAATTATTTCTGAGTATTCTTAAAGTAAATTATCTTTTTTCCATAAATGTTGTTTTTTTATGTTTTTATATCTAATCTTATTAAATTTTATATTATTTTCTTTAAATAATTATTTTAATCTCTTAAGCTATTCTTTCATTTGTATAATTTTTTTAAACTCTGAAACATAATAATTAAGTATAATATAGGTACAGTTTGCATGAACGTAGCTGTATTATCAGTTATATTTTGTAAATCTACTGTCAGAAATATACTGCCTTTATTTATTATTTTATTATCAATACTGAAAATTGTTTACCTAAATATAAGAAACTATTATTTTATTATATTAGCAGATATAATGTGATTTATGTAATTGACGATTTAATTTAAAAATTCCCTTTACTTAGGGGAAAAATTCCACCCTTAATGTTCCATATGTTTCCGATTTGGCCCAATCCAGATACCTATTCTTCCATAACAAACTGCAGAACCATCCTAATCCTCTCGTTTCAAACCTTGCTAATTCCTCGATCCCTGATAACCCTCCGAGGCGTCTGAAAAGAAGATGGCCTCGGGACCTTCTAATATAGAAATATAATTAAAGTTCTACCAATGGGTAGTTTCTCTTCATGGTGTACATGTCATGTTACCAATGTCACATTTACTTATTGTATTTTCTATGTAATACAGTTGTAAATTTCATTAAAATAAAAGAAAATAAAAGTTGTAGTAACTTGTCTTGTCTTTTAAGTCTGCTAATCTGCTAATATGTTTATATCCTTAAACAGTTGTGATAGTAGGTTATCTATTCCTGGGGCCTCTCTTGTTTTAAGCCTTTCAATAGCTATTTTTACATCCAGTTTATCTGGTTTTCAACTTCTTCTGAGATGAAGGTCCTCAGTGTGGTCCACGTCTTCTTTGTTGATTGAAGTTCCTGGAAATGTTCTTTCCAGATGCTCAATATCATTTCTTTAGATGCCGTCAGAATGTCATATTTTCCTCACATTTGCATATTTCTCGGTTTACATACTACCCTTTCTATCGTAATTTTTGCGTTGCATTTGCATATATCTGACCGTTTTCCTTTCAATTTTTTGTAATATTTCTTTGAGGAATTCCTTTTTTAAGATCTTATAATTTTGTTTGCCTTTTTCTTGACTGCTGAGTACTTGTCCTGAGCAAATTGATCAGTTGTAGCTAGGCAGAGAACTTTTATTTTTCTACTTTCCTCTACTGCATTTTTTCATACTTCTGTGTACCACGTTTTAGCTTTTCGTTTCTTCTGAAAACTTACCACTTACTTAGCTGTTTCTTTTAGTCCTTTCTCTATTTCCTTGCAGTCCTTTCTCTATTTCCTTGCAGTGCTTGTCCACCGTGATACTCTCCGAATCCAAGGATTCGAATATATATTTCAGCTCAAGTAGGAATTTGGTTTTTACTTTAGGATTTTTCGAATTAAGTACTTCATGCCTCCTTCTTTCCTTTCGATCCTCTGTTTTGTGAATTTGCTTTTATCTCTAACATAGTTTCATTCTAATCAGAGAGTGATCCGAATCACAGTCTACTCCATGATAGCTTTAATACATCTTGAATTGAGGTCTGATGTCTCTTATCTACCAACACATGGTAAATTCGTTTTTTCACTCCTTTGGGGCTAATCCGGGTGTACATGTGGATATGTTTGTATAGTAACATTGTACTGCTGACGGCTAGACGTTTATCTGCTGCTAGACTGAGCTCACTACATTGTCATTCCTATTTTCGTGAAGATTTTCGCCTCTGATAATGGGGTTCTCGTCCTATGTTTGCATGTAAGTTTCACCTACGACTAACTTTTTGTCATTTCTATGAGCTTGGTTTCACAATATTTTCTGATCGTAGAAATCATCCTTCACATCTTCAACTTCATCTTCGGTTAGTGCATACACATTAATTACTTTTGTCAATCCATTAAGAATTAATCCTTATTTCGATTAAATAATTTAATATTATTTTTAAAATATGAAATATAATTATTAATTTCACTTTGTTACTTAAATATTATTATATGATGTTTTTTAATTTTTTTTTTTGTACATTTTATATTTTATAATTTTTTAATTACTTTATATTATATTATTATATTATATTATATTTATCTAAGATCAATTTATATTAATTTGTATATTGCTTTCTTATTATTAATTTTATTTTTTAAATATTAATAACTCTAATTGACATACATATTTATTTTTTATTATTTATTCTCTCCTTAATTTTTAAAAGATTTTTATTGATTCCATAATTATTATCTTTTTCATTTTAGCTTACCATTTTATAATTACATAATTTCTCTTTACTTACTTTTGTCAATCCATTAAGAATTAATCCTTATTTCAATTAAATAATTTAATATAATTTTTAAAATATGAAATATGATTATTAATTTTACTTTGATACTTAAATATTATTATATGATGTTTTTAATTTTATTTGTACATTTTATATTTTATAATTTTTAAATTACTTTATATTATTATATTATATTATATTTATCTAAGACCAATTTATATTAATTTGTATATTGCTTTCTTATTATTAAATTTATTTTTTAAATATTAATAACTCTAATTGACATACATATTTATTTTTTATTATTTATTCTCTCCTTAATTTTTAAAAGATTTTTATTGATTCCATAAGTATTATCTTTTTCATTTTAGCTTACCATTTTATAATTACATAATTTTTCTTTACTTACTTTTGTCAATCCATTAAGAATTAATCCTTATTTCAATTAAATAATTTAATATAATTTTTAAAATATGAAATATGATTATTAATTTTACTTTGATACTTAAATATTATTATATGATGTTTTTAATTATATTTGTACATTTTATATTTTATAATTTTTAAATTACTTTCTATTATTATATTATATTATATTTATCTAAGACCAATTTATATTAATTTGTATATTGCTTTCTTATTATTAAATTTATTTTTTAAATATTAATAACTCTAATTGACATACATATTTATTTTTTATTATTTATTCTCTCCTTAATTTTTAAAAGATTTTTATTGATTCCATAATTATTATCTTTTTCATTTTATATTACCATTTTATAATTACATAATTTTTCTTTACTTACTTTTGTCAATCCATTAAGAATTAATCCTTATTTCAATTAAATAATTTAATATAATTTTTAAAATATGAAATATGATTATTAATTTTACTTTGATACTTAAATATTATTATATGATGTTTTTAATTTTATTTGTACATTATATATTTTATAATTTTTAAATTACTTTATATTATTATATTATATTATATTTATCTAAGACCAATTTATATTAATTTGTATATTGCTTTCTTATTATTAAATTTATTTTTTAAATATTAATAACTCTAATTGACATACATATTTATTTTTTATTATTTATTCTCTCCTTAATTTTTAAAAGATTTTTATTGATTCCATAATTTTTTTTTTCATTTTATCTTACCATTTTACAATTACATATTTTTTCTTTAATTACTTTTGTCAATCCATTAAGAATTAATCCTTATTTCGATTAAATAATTTAATATTATTTTTAAAATATGAAATATGATTATTAATTTTACTTTGATACTTAAATATTATTATATGATGTTTTTAATTTTATTCGTACATTTTATATTTTATAATTTTTAAATTACTTTATATTATTATATTATATTATATTTATCTAAGACCAATTTATATTAATTTGCATATTGCTTTCTTATTATTAATTATATTTTTTAAATATTAATAACTCTAATTGACATACATATTTATTTTTTATTATTTATTCTATCCTTAATTTTTAAAAGATTTTTATTGATTCCATAATTTTTTTTTTTTCATTTTATCTTACCATTTTACAATTACATATTTTTTCTTTAATTACTTTTGTCAATTCATTAAGAATTAATCATTATTTCAGTTAAATAATTTAATATAATTTTTAAAATATGAAATATGTTCATTAATTTTACTTTGATACTTAAATATTATTATATGATGTTTTTAATTTTATTTGTACATTATATATTTTATAATTTTTAAATTACTTTATATTATTATATTATATTATATTTATCTAAGACCAATTTATATTAATTTGTATATTGCTTTCTTATTATTAAATTTATTTTTTAAATATTAATAACTCTAATTGACATACATATTTATTTTTTATTATTTATTCTCTCCTTAATTTTTAAAAGATTTTTATTGATTCCATAATTTTTTTTTTCATTTTATCTTACCATTTTACAATTACATATTTTTTCTTTAATTACTTTTGTCAATCCATTAAGAATTAATCCTTATTTCGATTAAATAATTTAATATTATTTTTAAAATATGAAATATGATTATTAATTTTACTTTGATACTTAAATATTATTATATGATGTTTTTAATTTTATTCGTACATTTTATATTTTATAATTTTTAAATTACTTTATATTATTATATTATATTATATTTATCTAAGACCAATTTATATTAATTTGCATATTGCTTTCTTATTATTAATTATATTTTTTAAATATTAATAACTCTAATTGACATACATATTTATTTTTTATTATTTATTCTATCCTTAATTTTTAAAAGATTTTTATTGATTCCATAATTTTTTTTTTTTCATTTTATCTTACCATTTTACAATTACATATTTTTTCTTTAATTACTTTTGTCAATTCATTAAGAATTAATCATTATTTCAGTTAAATAATTTAATATAATTTTTAAAATATGAAATATGTTCATTAATTTTACTTTGATACTTAAATATTATTATATGATGTTTTTAATTTTATTTGTACATTTTATAATTTTTAAATTACTTTATATTATTATATTATATTATATTTATCTAAGACCAATTTATATTATTTGTATATTGCTTTCTTATTATTAATTTTATTTTTTAAATATTAATAACTCTAATTGACATACATATTTATTTTTTATTATTTATTCTATCCTTAATTTTTAAAAGATTTTTAATGATTCCATAATTGTTATTTTTTTTCATTTTATCTCTACATTTTACAATTACATATTTTTTCTTAACATATTTTTGTCAATCCTTTAAGAATTAATCCATTATTTCTATTATATAATTTAATATTATTTTTAAAATATGAAATATAATTATTAATTTTTCTTTGTTACTTAAATATTACTATACGATGTCTTTAAATTTTTTTTGTACATTTTATATTTTATAATTTTTAAATTATTTTATATTATTATATTATATTATTTTTATCTAAGACCAATTTATATTAATTTGTATATTGCTTTCTTATTATTAAATTTATTTTTTAAATATTAATAACTCTAATTGACATACATATTTATTTTTTATTATTTATTCTATCCTTAATTTTTAAAAGGTTTTTAATGATTCCATAATTATTATTTTTTTCATTTTGTCTTACCATTTTACAATTACATAATTTTTCTTAACATACTTTTGTCAATTCTTTAAGAATTAATCCATTATTTCTATTAAATAATTTAATATTATTTATAAAATTTGAAATATAATTACTTATTTTACTTTGTTACTTAAATATTATTATAAGATGGTTTTTAATTTTTTTTTTTTTACATTTTATATTTTATTTTATATTTTCATTACATTAAAAGTGATTCATGTTTTTTATTGAATCGAATGCAATAACTAAAAAAATATTAAATTTAAGTCATTAATAATTGCTTCATTGTAAAGAAGATGAAATTTACTTTAAGTGAACCTAGAGTTTATCTTTGTTAAAACCATTTACAGAGGACTTTTGAGCGGCTAAACTAAGCTAAGTTCTTTATTTAACAAAATCGTAAATTATTCGCAATTTAGTTCTATCAGCACCCCACTATACTACTGTTATCTCAATTTTACAAAAACTCCTTAATTTAATAATCTTTAAGTCTGTATTAATTAATTTGAGTTTTATCAGGAAAAACTTAATTCAGCTTAAATCGTGTAAAAAAATTATATTTTTTATCCTGTCAAGCAAAAGTTTTCTACAAAAATTACTACAATTAATTGTTTCAAAGCTCTTATTTCTTGTTTTTTCATGATCTGTCATGTATTTTAACAAACCCCATTGCATGAAGACGCATTTTATTTATTTAAAAAAATAATTTGAAAAATGTTGATTTTCCAGATAAATCGGTTATAAACTGTTCTTTTCTCCTAGATTTCTATCTTAGGAATTGGATCTGTATTTACAAGTGACAAACGAAATGTTTCTAATCCTAAACGTTTTAATTAAAATAATTGAAGCAATCATCATGTTTTTTTTATTATAAACATATGTTTTAGTACAAGAAACTTTTATTTTGTCACTCATTAATACAAATTATATAATAGAGATCTGGATGAAAAACACAGTTTACAGCCAACTTATCCGAAAAATGAGTAATTTTTGAGTTAATTTTTGTTTTATAAATAAAATTTGTGTTCAGGCAATTGGATTTATTATAATACATCCCAGATCACGGAAAAATAGGGATACTTTTACTTGACAAGATAAAAAATATCATTTTTTCACACGATTTAAGCTTAATCTGAAATTTGTGCCTGATAAACCTCAACTTAATTAATACAGATTTAAAGATTATTAAACGAAGAACTTTTTGTAAAAGTGGCATAACAGTAGTACAGTGGAGTTTTGATAAAAAAAAAAAAAAAATTGTGAACAAGTTATGATTTTGTTAAATAAAGAACTTAGCTTAGTTTAGCCACTCAAAGTTCTCTGTAAATGTTTTTAACAATGATTAACTCTTATGTTCACTTAAAGTGAAGTTCATCTTGTTTACAATGGAGCAGTTATTATTAAATTAAAATTTTTTTTTTTTAGTTATTGATTTCGATTCAACAAAAAACAAGACGCTTAAAAAAAACACAAAAGTTGGATTCTCTACTTTTCTGGTAAAACTTGGCCGATTGTTTATATGAACTTTTGATAAACACTTATGTAATGTAATCAAATGTACTCTGTGATTTGTTAAAATATCGATACTTTCTGTTGATTTTTTATTAATTATTCAATTTATTTAACATTAATTTACTATTAATGAAATGTATGATTTGTTAAATATCAATTCTTTATGTTTTTTTATAAATTACTATATTTGCATTAAACTAATTTACTTGGATTTGAATATTGTTTTATATTATTAATTATATTTTTATGTATATCAACAGAGCAAGGACATAAACACTTGTGTAATGTAATCAAATGTACTATGTGATTTGTTAAAATATCAATACTTTCTGTTTTTTTATTAATTATTCTATTTATATAACATTAATTTACTATTATATGAATCTGACTATATATTTTTACTTAATTGTATTTGATTTTATAAATCTATCTATTATATCATTATCAGAACAAAAATTTTACCTAAATACAATATAATTATATTACTATTATGTGTACTATGTGATTTGTTAAATATCTATTCTTTCTATTTTTTTTATTGATTATTATATTTGCATTAAACTAATTTACTTGTATTTGAATATTGCTTTATATTATTAATTATTATATTTGCATTAAACTAATTTACTTGGATTTGAATATTGCTCTATATTATTAATTATTATATTTGCATTAAACTAATTTACTTGGATTTGAATATTGCTTAATATTATTAATTATATTTTTATGTATATCAACAGAGCAAGGACATAAACACTTGTGTAATGTAATCAAATGTACTATGTGATTTGTTAAAATATCAATACTTTCTGTTTTTTTATTAATTATTCTATTTATATAACATTAATTTACTATTATATGAATCTGACTATATATTTTTACTTAATTGTATTTGATTTTATAAATCTATCTATTATATCATTATCAGAACAAAAATTTTACCTAAATACAATATAATTATATTACTATTATGTGTACTATGTGATTTGTTAAATATCTATTCTTTCTATTTTTTTTATTGATTATTATATTTGCATTAAACTAATTTACTTGGATTTGAATATTGCTTTATATTATTAATTATTATATTTGCATTTAACTAATTTACTTGGATTTGAATATTGCTCTATATTATTAATTATTATATTTGCATTAAACTAATTTACTTGGATTTGAATATTGCTTAATATTATTAATTATATTTTTATGTATACCAACAGAGCAATGACATAAACACACGTGTAATTTAATGAAATGTACTATGTGATTTTGTAAAATATCGATACTTTCTGTTGTTTTCTTATTAAATTATTCTATTTATTTAACGTTAATTTACTATAATAAGAATTTGACTATATATATTTAATTGTAATTGATTATATATACTAAATCTGTAAAAAGATATTATCTTGAATGTTACCTATAATTTAAAATTTTACTAATAATTTTATTTTATTTATTTATTTATACTATTAATTTTTTAATATATAGATCTATTATTTATTTCGTTTTTCATTATGCTAAGATATTTCGTACGATATTACATTACTTTAAGCAATTTTAAAGTATTTTATGCTCTTTGTATTATTTTAACTATTTATTATAAATATTAATTTTATTATATTATTTTTTATTAATTTATTTGTCATCCACTTACACTGACTGATTTATAAGTTCATTACCTTTATAATATTTCACACAGAAATTGATTTTAGCAATGTTAATGATTAAAAAAATATAGAATAAAATATTAAACAAAGGAATTAACAAATCACTTTATTCTTGTTTCTAAGCCATATCATACCTTTATAGATCATTACAGCTTAGAAGAGCATAGAAATGACGTTTAAACAATTTTTCAAAAGGATTTTTCTTAATTGTGATGAAATTTAAAAAGGAAAAAGGATTTTGAAGTTAAAATAATGGAAGAATTTAAATACAGTGTATATATATATATATATATATATATATATATATATATATATATATATATATATATATATATTTTTTTTTTTTTTTTTTTTTTTTTTTTTTTTTTTTTTTTTTTTTTATTTTTTTTTTTTTTTTTTTTTTTTTTTTTTTTTTTGCAGGATCAATCATACAAACTAAAGATTATCTAAAACATATTAAACAAATATGTCGGTTTTTGAGATTACAATCACTTAAATATAACACATTAGAAGAAGTCGAAAAGATATAAAGGAAATTTGAAAATGATTTTGCAGGATCAATCACACAAACCTAAGATTATCTAAAACATATTAAACAAATATGTCGGTTTTTGAGATTACAATCACTTAAATATAACACATTAGAAGAAGTCGAAAAGATATAAAGGAAATTTGAAAATGATTTTGCAGGATCAATCATACAAACCCAAGATTATCTAAAACATATTAGACAAAAAAAATATTTCGGTTTTTGAGATTACAACCACTTAAATATAATACATCAGAAAAAGTCGAAAAGAAATCGGTATCTTGTAAATTTTCTTGATTTTTCATGTTAATGACGCAAAATAATAGTATACAAGAATATATTTAACAAGAGAATTAAAAAAAATACTAAATATTTTGTTCCTAGCAAATAGCAATTTTAGAGATCAATATATCTTAGAAGAGTATAGAAATGTCAATATATCGTAGAAGAATATAGAAATGTCGTTCAAACAATAATTCAAAATGATTTATTTTAATGTGAGAAATCTAAAAAAGTGAGAAAACTAAAAAAGGATTTTGAAGTTAAAACAATGGAAAAATTTAACGACGGAATCTTACTTTTCATTTATTATTTATTTATTTGTTTGTAACTATAACTGCAATTTTTAACTACTAATTGTACTTTACAATGTATAGTAAACTTGTATTGGCAAATCGAATGCAATTGTAACAATTAATGTAAAATTTTAATTTAAAAATTGTAATCGTAACCAAGTGGTCAGTTATAAAACTACCAGTTTTATGATAAACTTCGTATTTGAGTAAATTATCTGAAAAATTGTAATGTTGAATATTTACGAAATTGGTTAGAAGAAACAACCCAGAACATCAAGAAATATTTTATAGATACGTTTCCTGATTTAAAAGTGATTAAATTTATTAAAGGAAAAAATGAATAATCACAATTTTTATTTAAATAGAATTACTGATACTTTCTTTTCCAGGTCCAGTGGTTTATATAGGGCTGAACTGGTTGCAGTAGCTGCAGGTTACTCCAATCAGGGAGGCGACACCGTTCCACTATAAAAAACGGGTAGCGAAACCGCGGGCAGGACCTCTTGGGTGGTTTGGAACTCTGCCCAGTTCAACATCGACAAATATATATATATATATATATATATATATATATATATATATATATATATATATATATATATATATATATATATATATATATATTGAAAAAAGTGTTCCTTATTTGCAGATTGCATATTTGACGATTCGTGATAAAAAAAAAAAAAAAATCCATTGCTGTAGAATATTAATGTATGCAAACATTGAATGTTTTAAACGAGAGTATAAAAACTAATTGTTTCTTTATGATTTATTAGATAATTTTATATCTTATTTCCCTCTGTTATTTTCCATCGTAGTAGACTGCTTTTATAAGTTGCAAACTACAAAATATCACCTTTAGCGCAAATTGAATATATAAAAATTTTGACGTACGACCTTTTTGCACTAACAGTAGTGATGGGTATTAATAGGCATGTTTTCATGCATGAATGTAATTGTATGTTCAGGCATTAATAGGTATGTTTTCAGTCGTAAAATGGATGGAATCAAAAATCTATAGGAAAAATTCAAATTTTTGTTTGTTCGGAGTTAATGAGATCAATATTTTTTTTCAGTCAGAATAAAATTAATAAAGTAGAAAAATAAAAATATTTGTGAAGTTCACATAACTTATCAAAATTTAAATTTCGTACTTTTTTTTTTTTTTTTTTTTTTGAAGAATCACTTATACATACCAAGGATTATCTAAACATATTAAAAAAATATTTCGTTTCATGAGATTAGAATCACTTAAATATAATTTTTTAGAAGAAATCGAAAAGATCTGAAAATGATTTTTTTCGGAGTCAGTTAAATATAAGAAGAAAGATAATGAAGAATTGGAATAATGAAGAAACTAAATGACGGTATCTTGTAAAATTGTCTTGATTTTTCATTTCATGTTAATGACGCAAAATAATAGTATACAATAAAATATGAAACATGGTAATTAAAAAATATTAAATATTTTGTTGCTAGCCAATAGCAATTTTAGAGATCAATATATCTTAGAAGAGTATAGAAATGTCAATATATCTTAGAAGAGTATAGAAATGTCAATATATCTTAGAAGAGTATAGAAATTTCGTTAGAACAATTATTCAAAATGATTTTTTTTTTCAATGTGATAAATTTGAAAAAGTGGTGATAAATTTGAAAAAGTGAGAAAAAAGGATTTTGAAGTTAAAACAATGGAGGAACTTAGTGACAGTATCTTATATTTTTTTGTTTTCTTTGTCAATGACATAAGAAAAGTTCATCGAAAATATACATAAAAAAAAATTAACAAAAGACCAAATATTTCGTTTTCAATAGGATATTAGTAAAATCAGAGAAGAAAAAAAGTGTGATTTCAATTGGTTTAATTAAAAAGTATGAAACATCTATTATACTGTTAATGAATTATGTGTATTAGGAATTTTATTTGAAATTAGGCACGTGAAACCTAAAATTAAATGAAAATGTAACCATAAACTCAAACCATAATTTTATGTTCAAATTCAACTATAAACGTATGCGAATGCATAAATGAACATTATAATGAACCGTTAACGTAATTAAATAAAGTGACATTACTAACAAATGAAACTGTTGCAATAATTGTTATTGTATATCATAATTTTAACTGAAACTGAAATTATAACTTACTGTAAAAAAAATTATTAATAGGAATGTAAATGCAACTCTTAATTACACAAACAAATGAATAATCACAATTTTTATTTAAATAGAATTACTGATACTTTCTTTTCCAGGTCCAGTGGTTTATATAGGGCTGAACTGGTTGCAGTAGCTGCAGGTTACTCCAATCAGGGAGGCGACACCGTTCCACTATAAAAAACGGGTAGCGAAACCGCGGGCAGGACCTCTTGGGTGGTTTGGAACTCTTCCCAGTTCAACATCGACAATATGTTGCGTGGATGTGAAGGGATCGTTGGTTGCGACATATCATTGTGAGCGGTGTGGCCGAATGGGCTAACGCGTGTGCACTGCACCACCGTTGCCCAGCAACCTGATATATCAATCAAATGATATAAAAATAGTCACGAGTTCACGTCCCGGTGCCGAGGGAGTCTTTTAAATCCCCGCTTACACTCCCTGGTCCGTGAAAACCCTGTATAGCCTTAACAGCGAGGAAGGGGAGGACAAAAAAAAAAAAAAAATGGTTGTGACTTATTAGAGCAAATAGGGGCGCGCGGATTAGAAGTAACAGTGGGCGGGTAGACTACCCGAATAGGGAAAAAGAAGTACAAGTGTTATAGGAGCGTAAGATATAGTAGAGTTCGAGTAGGCTCGGTAATCAGAGCGAGGATTGCAGAGGAAGGGTTCGCTACGAATATGAGAACATATTCTATAAGGATGTGGATAAGTTAGGAGTAACAGGAGAAACCGTGCACGAAATTCCGCTAAAAGAGGAGCGTCCTTTGAAATAAGTGCAAGACACTCGCAGCAGTATTACAGTTACTTGTTAGCTTATTACTGTTGAGATATTGCTGTTATTTTTAGATAGGAGAAACCTAACTAAGCCCGAATGAAAAGTTAGAGGAGTTGAATGCAAAAGTATTATTGGTTATACCAATACTTTACGTGTAGTAACTATTATTGTCAAGTATTAGTAACTATTTTGCCTTAATTTTTATTCAAAATTGCCTTATTTTTTTTACCAGTCCTGGTCTTGATCTTGCAACAGTTAGGCGACCTTGGTCTTAGTCTTGCAAAGTGCAAGACCAAGACCGATTTTGGGAAACACTAGTGATAATCACCAAAATTGTGATAACTTCGCACAACTCCACCGATTATTAGGAACATTATTTGAGATTCCTATATGCTAAACGAAATTGTACAAACCCCATCTCCGTAGATAAATTAGGATAAATGATATGAAAAAATGTATGAGAAGTTTTTCTTAATATCTTCCTTAAAAATGAATTAAATCTAAAAGTTATTGGTGTAGGTTGGAAGGGCATTAATTCAGTTTTTTAAAGTTTAGTTAGGAGAACATCCTAAGAAGTTATAAATGGTTTCGTTAACGGCAGTAAAAAAATCCTCAAAGTTTGCAATTTTTTATTTCTATAAAAATTCGTTTTTAATAGTTTTCAAGGATACTTACTATATGCAAATCTAACTTGTCTATTTTTAACACAAATTTACTTGGAATACTTTACTAGCTCTTTTGGCTGTTGTAATTATTTATACATTGATACAAAGCAAAGGAAAAACGTCTGCCAAGTAAGGTATAGCTTCCTCACCGTTTGCATTGGCTAAAAAATATCTATATTACAAGGTCTAAAATTTTTCGCGTGAGAATAAAATCTCTGGAAGAAGCCATTTTCGGAAATTCAGCAATCCCTCAACACATACGGGTTCGATATCTGCATATGTAGGTAGCATATTTGCTCATTCGGGATTAATAAAAAATCCAGTGCGTACTGAACATGAATATCACTACTGTTAGTGCAAAAGGTCGTAGTAAACATTGAGTTTCTTACATGAAAGCACTAAACCTAATCAATTGTTTCTTTATGATTTATTGGTATAATTTCATAATTTATTGCCCTCTGCTATTTTTCATCGTAGCAGAATGCTTGTATTAGTTGCAGAACACAAAATGTTACCTTTAACACAAGTAGAATTTAAAGTCGAAAATATTTATATAAGACCTATTGCACTAATAGTAATAATATGTACTTAATCGGCATGTTTTCACTCCAAAAATGGATGGTGAAAAACATCCATAATTAAAAATAAACTTTTTGATTTTTCTAAGTCAACCAGACCAATACGTTTCTTCAGTTAGAAAAAATATTTAAGCTGGAATTTAAAAATATATGTAAAAATAACAGATACTCGATTCCACGACGAGCTAGTTGAACTTCAAAAGCAATAAACATAATCACAAATAAGATTATTCTTTTTTACAAACTCATAGTAAAAATTAATTTAAATTTATTAAAAATTACATGAAATCTAAGTAACGGCATAAAGAATCATGCCAGTAACATTTGAAATCGACGAAACAATACAGTACAAATTAACTCTTTGAATAAAATCTAAAATTTTATAACCCCATAAAAATATCGTCTTAACCTAACTTTCACTCCATATGATCTGTGCCTTTCACATTTCACTGCGATTATATTGTTAACAATTACTGATATTAATTTTAATTATTAAATAGAATTCAATGAAATTCATACTAGGTAATTTCTAGACTATTCTCCAAAATTCCTCCAAGTTTGGGTCAAATTGAATACGCAGTTTTCAAACTATGGGCTTGCCAAATAATACGTTTGCTGATCTGAAATAGAAAGTATTTTTTCTAGGAGAAGAGGGTAGAATTTGATCAAATCCATACCTGCTTGATTATCTCTTTACCAATTCTTTACTTCCCTCCAAATTTGAGCCAAATCGAACATGCGGTTTTAGAGATATAGAAGCATCAAGGGAAAACACGTTTGCACATATATAAGAGAATTTAGAGGACAGAATTCAATAAAATTTACATTCCTGTAAATCCATGAAAATCGAATGAAATGTACTAGGTGAAGTGCCCGTCACATCGATTTGACTACAAACAGACATACACGAAATTTGATCCTTGATGTCTGAAATGTAAAACGCGAGTGGAAATTATCGATTCAGAGCGCACAAGTTTTTCCTCTTGCACGAACACAATGCTTCTCTACCTTCGGTAGTGAGGAAGCAAAAATAAATAACATAAATTATGTTTAAAATTGCATAATTGTTTTTTCTGCTCCTAGGGACCATTGGAACTAACCCCAAAACATCTGTCAAATATTTTGCGACGTAATCGCACCGAAAACAAACTGGTTAAAATCGGATATGACCCACTGAACTCCTGAAATTAACTGCTGGCACGTTACCGTGCCCCAGAGGTTCAACATGTTAACAATTTCTGTCTTTATGGTCGCCCCACTTCAAAATATTTTTGTGCTGATTTTGTTTCTTTTTTCGACTATTTCCACATAAATTGAAAGGATAAGTAATCCGATAGCTGTGATGTATTTCTGCGCTAATGGATATCGATTACGAAGTCAACAGTGTTCAGTGGACACTTCTTCCAACTATAATATTAATCGTAGCTGGAACTCTGATCGTACATAAACTAAATAGATTAATACGGATACTATTGTTATAATAATTTGATAATTTTTGAAACATGCAACAAATTATAGCAAATTTAATGCAGTTTTATTATTATTACTGAATTATTACTGAGAGCTACAAGGTCTGATTGAGGAAGTCTGGCGTGACACGCTTCACTGAGTATTGTTTTTTCTTCTTGTTTTGTCTCACTTTTATACGACATGGATGAATACCTTGGCCCTTGGCACCAAACTTGAAATCGTCAGCTTATTCAGGAAAATAAAGCTGCGAAGAAATATTAGTCATCAAAAAAGAAATATTAATTCAGAAAGAGGATTAATATATTAATAGAAACGTAAAATCTCCTTGAGAGATTTTAATACCAAGCAATACCAGCAAGAATAGATTTTTAGTTTATTTGGTAGTATACATAAACTACCATTGTATTATAAATATATAAGCACAATCATTTGGTGTATAAGTATATACTCACATATATTCATTTCCCAACCTCACGTTGCTACCAACCATTGTCTCTATGGCGCAGCAGTAGTCCAACCGTTGCTCCATAGCCGATCCCTTTGGGGCCAATTGGTCTGTATCCTTCCCACCAACTTATTTGGGTTTGTGTTACAGTACTGTGACAAATCAGTCTAGACCCGTGGATTATGGTGGTTCAGAGTCACCAGGCGCAGAAGAACCTATATTTCTTTCTCCGAAACAGACCCATACCTAACGGGTGCTACTGATATCCTGATGAACCACATCCCGATCTCCGATTTAAGTATACAGAGTAGGGTCATCAGTCTTACGCCCGGTCGGTGTAAGTTACGTCCAGTAGACTGATGGGCCTCACATACCGGGGGGAATCTCTGGCAGCGTGGCTTTCTCTGGTGGACAATCACCCAGTCGGGCGGTTACCCATCCAAGATTTATGATTTAAATTTTTTATTTCTTTTGAAATATGTTGTTATCCTCCAACTCCTAACTTATATCAGCTAAACTTAATTGCTGTCAATATCTGTTTCTAAACAATTTCGCGAGTACCAAACTATACGAATGATATTTAATCTGGATATGAAGAGACATAAGAACCATAAAATAAAAACTGTTCCGAAGCATAATCGTGTGTTCGGTTTAAGAATCCCTGTTATTTAAAAAGAAAAACAATGATTAGCTTTATTAGCGCCGAAGAGAAGAGAGGAGCAGAGTAAATGTTGCATAACAACGGTAAAAGAACGACCATGAAATTATCATAGTTTATTTTTAAAGTTATTTGTGTAAATTTACAGATTTTGTTAATTATTTGGCAATAATAACTTCCAATTGGTAACAATTGAGTATATTTCTATTATCAATGTTACATGTTAACAAGTTAGTTGACGTTTCGGGATATTTATTCCCATCTTCGGAACTGCAATCCCAATAATCTTGTGGATGCAAGGCTAAAAAAATTTTGAGTAATAGTATTGTGCTTGTTACATTACATGTTTGAATTTTGTTGTTACAATAAATTTGTAATTACCTTAAAATTAATAATAATAATGTGCTCCATCGTCAAATTTCTAATTCATGTTCTAAAATGTATCATCTAGAGCAACATCCTGCTTTTGACCAATAATTGGGTATCTGCCATAGTGAAAAAATTGACCTTTGGATATAACTGTTTTATATGACTATTTTTGTTATTGTTGTTAATGTTTATTTTATGTATCTGTAATTTCACTTCTATTAAATTTTAATTTTGTCCAATATGTCCGTATAATGAGTTCCTAAATGTTTAGTGTATGTTTTGTAGTTGACTGTTGTTCTATTGTTTTTTGTGATGTGTATTGCTTCAAGTAATTTATTATTGGTGTTTTTTGGTTCTGTGCCTATTATCTGTGGTTTAATAAAGTTAAATTTATGCTGTAATTTTATACTGTGAAGGCTGTTGTGTTTATGTTTTATTTTTATTTTTACAGTTGGTGATATGTTGTGAGATTATAGTTCCTAATTTCTTCGATGTTTTACCAATGTAGATTATGGGGCAGTTTTGACAGTTTAATTTATATATTACATTTTTCTTGTTTATTGGTTCTATTTTATCCTTTGTGTTGGTGATGTGCCTGCTTAGTTTCTTGTTATTATATTGTCCGAGATTAGTTTCTGTTAAGTCATAATTTTTGAACACGTCTTTAATTTTGTTAGTAAGTTCAGGTATGTATGTCATTTTGTAGTAGTTGTTAACGCCCATTTTGTTTGTTTGTGAGAGGTCGTCCTGATTGTTCTCGTTTGTTGGATTTGTTTTTTTCAAAAAAATAGATGATGAATTGTTGTGTAGGTTACCTTATTGCAATGTTTTCCTTTGGTGTTTTTTGTATTGTTTGTTTTTCGGTTCTATTTTTGTTATGGTGTAGTGCTGTACTTAATCGACTGTACCAAATTTTGTTGATTAAGTTTATAGGGTAAAAGTTGTCGTAAGTATTGTATATTTCGGTTTTTACTTGTGGGATGTAAGGTTTGTCAGTCAGTTCTATTGATTTGTGAATTAGGTTCTTGGCTGTATTAATCATTTGATGTTTGGGATGATTTCAGCTAAAGTTAAGGATTCTATTACTGGTATTCTCTTTTTTTGTCCATTTGGTAAGTATCTGTCCTTTGTCTAACATTATGTCCATGTCCAAAAATCTGAGTCTATTGTTTGTGGCTTTTTCTAATGTAAATTTGATTCTTTTGTTGTACTGGTTGAAGCTTTTCATTATTTCATTTTCCGAACTTTTTTTTATTATGAGTAATAAGTCATCTATGTATTTTTTTATTAATAGTGGTTTGTGTTCTAAGTTAGTTAGTTGTGTTGTGATCTGTTTGTTTAAAAATATGCCACTTGAATTCGTTGACAGTGTACTTCCCATCACTCCCCAACGTTGTTTATAAAATTCAGTATTGTATTTGAAATAATTATTTCTTGTACAGAGAATTCCTTCGATGAATATTCTTTTGTCTTTAATTTTGGTTTCACTTTTTACACTGTCCCAGTTGTCGTCAATAATTTTTATACATTCATCAAATGGGATATTAGTGAAAAGTGACACAGCATCTAAACTTATAATTTCTATATCTTTTAACTCACATTGGAAATTTTTAATTATTTCTTTCAATTCTTTAGTATTTTTGATGTCAAAGTTATTATTATTATAGAGAGAGTTGAGAGATGGGTTTAGGAATTTGGAAAGAGCTTCAGTTGGACCATCTATATTGTTTATTATGGGTTTTAATCTGTTATAAGTTTTTTGTAGTTTTATGAGGCCATGTATTCTAAGTGTAGTGGAGTCTGAGACTTATGGAGTTTATTAACATGTGCATTGACTTTAGTATTTATTTCAGGTATCGGATTGTTCCTTATTTTCCTATAAGTGTTTTTGTCACTTAATAGCTCCTCCATTTTGTCATTTTAATCTTTTTTATAGAGTATTGCTATTTTTTTAGTTTTATCCGATTTTATTATAACTATATCATCATTTTGGTCAATAAACTGCTAAGGTCTTCGTTTATTTGGATGTTGAAGGGTGATATTGTTTTATTTTTGTTGGATACAAAGTTATTAATAAGTCTACATATTTTATTTATTGTTGGATTTATATGATTCTCTGATGTGTATAAATTGCCAAGTATGTTCTCCATATCCATTATTAAATTTACGATATCTTTATCTTTGTTCTGAAATTCTCCCATAAGGATAATAAATTAATGATATTGTTAAGCACAATCGTATGTTAGGTTTAAGAATCCCTGTTATTTAAAAAGAAAAACAATGATTAGCTTTATTAGCATCGAAGAGGAGAAAGGAGCAAAGTAAATGTTGCATAACAACGGTAAAAGAACGACCATGAAATTACCGTAGTTTATTTTTAAAGTTATTAGTGTAAATTTACAGAATTTTTTAACTATTTTGAATACCGCCAATCAGTACATTTAATCTTTCTCAAGTGTGCATAATTTAGCACAAATATATGTATATATTTACAAACACACACGTATATATATATATATATATATATATATATATATATATATATATATATATATATATATATATATATATATATATATATATATATATATATAAATAATAAAAAGCTATAATATATATATATATATATATATATATATATATATATATATATATATATAAAGCTACTCTTAAAAGTAGCTTAATATATTTTCTGGTGGATGATGCTGAGACTGTCGGTGTGTCCTGGCCTGAGGTATCAAAGCTCTATTTTTAAAAGTAGGTTAAAATTTTGAAATAATTGTTATTAGAAACATATGGAAACATAATTGTGTACCGATTGAGCTATTTGTTGTTCTAGATTTGAAGAGGATCCCATTGTTAACTTATAAAAAGAAAAATACCGGGATCGAAACGTCAATAAACACAGTGGAAATGAACATTTAGTAGTTTATTGAATAATTAATATGTGACCTTATTCCCAATTAAATAGTTATATATATATATATATATATATATATATATATATATATATATATATATATATATATCTGTGTGTGTGTGTGTGTGTGTGTAAATATATATATGTGTATGTGTGTGTGTGTGTGTGTGTGTGTGTATGTATTGATATATATATATATATATATATATATATATATATATATATATATATATATATATATATATATATATATATACATATTTACAGCATATTTGAGAAAGAAAGCTAACAAAGCTAATTTTTAATAACCTACTCCTGAACTATATGCCGGTAAAAATATCATGAAGGGCTAAATATAGTACACTTAAATAAAAAATTGTATACTATATGGAGTGGAGACTGAGAGAGAGCACTAAAGCCACAAACGCTCATGTAAACTATATGAAACCGTAACATTTTAGCATATGATAAATGCACATACATTATCGAAAAGCCAATTATATTGTTTTTAATTATATTGTTTATAGTCACATAACTTATATTGTTTAAATTCAATATAGACGGTTCATATCGAAAGACCAATATTGATATTGTCGTCGGCACAAATATCGGCCTATAACTATCGATACCATCAAAATATAGCACTCGAAATATCGATACTATGCAGAGTCGATAATTCCATCGATGGAACAAATGACCCTGGTTTGAAAATGTTCTAACCAATAAATTTGGTCAAATTGAGTTTACACTCAGAAATCAAGCTCAACAAAGTTATCTATGTTCCAAATGAATGAATTTTAGTGCAGGTCTTGTAACCATAACAACTGAGTTCATAAATTATGCGAGTTTATAACCTATACGCGTTATTCAACTATTACGCCTATTTTCATATACAATATATGAAAATAGGCAGGGTGAGTATAATTTTTCTCCTAACTATCAGATTAAGATACAATCCTCAGTGTTTCCAAAAATGATAGTTTATTAAACTATTAAAATATCGCACGGACGATATCGATAGTCGATTATATCAAAGCACCTACTTTACCTACATCGATGATAAATTATCGAATACCGGAAATGTTAAAGACACAGCTTTAATTTATTTTATTTTTTTTATTTAAATAATAATTTATTTAATTGTTAATTTGGTTCATTTCATCAAAATGAAATAAATCTATTATTAATTATATTGAATATTCTATGCATATAGCTTATATTGTTTATATAGACAATATAGACTGGTTCATGGTTTATATATACTGTTATGGATTGTAGCCCTAGCTGTAAACAAGTGCTAGGTTCAAGCCCTAAGGCCATAGACAATAGACGGTTTGACCCCATCCGTTATTGAGCTGAGTGCTGCTAACCTATATATTGCCCATTGCAGTTCTACTCTGAAGAGACCTAATTCTCTCGTCATGCTCACCACTGCCCTTTTGCAGTTTGATTATATGAGCTCTCATGAAAAATTTACATTTAGTCGCTGTAGAAGGATTGAATTGTCAGCGTTTCTTCCATTTTTTATGGCCGTCACCTACTTGCGACTACGTAACGTTGTACAACTTTTATTATTTTTGTTTTGGTATAAATTTTATTGTAGGGATATTAATGTTTGTTTCTTCGTCCCTATTATTGATTTTAATTTTGGGCCAGTCATATTTCTCTATTTAATTTCCATAGACAAACATAATTTTATTTTATTAAATATTTCTGTCATCCATAACAACCTTAATGTTCCTTATGTTTCTGACCTGGCCCAATCCAGATACCTATCCATAATAAACTTCGGAACCATCCAAACCCTCTCGTTTCTAACCTTGCTTCCTCTTCGATCCCTGACAACCCTCAGAGGCGTCTGAAAAGAAGATGGCCTCGAGATCTCCTTTTGTAAATACATTTTTAGAGTGCTACCAATGGGTAGTTTCTCAAGATGTGATTTCATGCTATTTTATATCTTTGTTCACATTTACTGAATGTATTTTTACTTGTAATACAGTTGTAAATATCATCAAAAAAAAATATATATTTCTTAATTGATTTTATTATCATTATATTTAGTTTTTTATTGTAATTGTGAAACAGATTTCACTTCTTTTCTTTATGTATTATTATGTTTAACTTTTGAAAAATAAATGCTTAACACATCCACATCATCACAGTCCCCTATTCTGTTATGTAATTGTTCTTTTTTTACTAACCGTCGTAGTTAAGTCTCATTTAGAGTTTAATTTAGACCCAGAGGGTCTCCAGGAAGAAAAATATCGATATTTCGATATTATTTACTATAGTATGTATATATTACGATGGCTATTAACGGTCATTCCTACATTGCCGCTGTATTTACTTTTCTATACAAAAGGGGTTGAATGGTGATATACTAATGTTGATTTATCACAGGTAATATGGATAGTTTTATATCTTCTTATTTTAGGTTTAAGAAGTCTATATTTAAGAATTTTGCAGTCATTACATTTCATATTTCCCAAGTCACATAAGATTCATATCTTATATCTCGGCCTTCTAAATTGAGCATAGAGAATAGTTTATCTTCAGATCACCTACGTAAGGAGCTAAATTTAAATGTTTATTTTTCTAAAATAGTTTTAGCTCAAACATTTTTGTTCGATTCTGCCGATTCGGGGAAAATAACATGAAGTACATTTCATTGGTCTCTCTTTTTTTTTAATATCTATTTATTTATTGAGTAAAAATACATTTTTCCTCAATTAAGGGCATTAGTATTTGAGGTGTAAGAGACTCATTCGTAACATATATACAATAACAAAAAAAAATATAGAAACATTATAACAAAAGGAAAGAAAATTTAGTAAAACAGAAGAAATAAAACATGAGACAACATTAAATAAAAATATAAAAACACATGCATATTTATTTACAATATTTACAGCCAGCCGAGAGAGCTCCAAGTCGGGCCCTTTCCTCCACGTGTGGAGGACAAAGCAAGACTCCAAGAGATCCCAGCGCTTCTCTCTCAGCCGCGTCACTGTGATAGGCATCCAGTGGAGACTGAGAGAGGGCACTAAAGCCACAAACGCTCATGACTTGAGTGGAGAAGCTGTCCATTGTAAGTACTCCAATGACGTGTTTACAAAAGATCTCGATGCCACTGCCGTTTCCATCTTCGAGGAAGATTATAGGGGTGACTTGAACTGGATAAGGATTGTGCTAAGGAATTAGGATGATGGATTAGGTTCTGATGAAAATTTGAGATTCGAGACGGAATAACGTCAAGTACATAGGGGATTAGGATGTTAAGGTCATGATGAAGTTTGTAACATGATAAGGAGCATTGACTACTGTGCGAAGGAATTTAGATTGGAAGGATTGGATGCATTTGATATTCAAAAGTTTAACTGTCCCCCATAGTTAGAGACCATAGGTCCAGATGGGTTTTAGTGTGGTCTTGTAAATTAATAATTTGTTTTCTACTGAGAGATTAGAGTTCATGTTAAGTAATCTATATAATTGGCCAAATCGTCGGTTAAGTTCTTCTCTTTTAAGTCTAGGATAATATGGATATTTTGGAGTTCTAGCAATGGCCAGATTCTCCACTCAAGTCATGAGTGTCTGTGGCTGTAGCGCTCTTACTCATCCTCCGCTGGTTTAAAATACCAGTGAAGTGGCTGAGGGAGAAGCGTAGGGATCTCCTAAGCCTCCCTTTTCCCTCCACATGTGGAGGGGACAGGATTGATTCGGAGATCACCTGGCAAATTGTAAATAATGTATGTTTTATATAAGGTGTTTGTTTTACTTTTATTTCTATTTTTATTTACTTATGTTTATATATATTTTTTTTTTCTTTACTCTTTTGTTCTTTCTTCTTATTCTTTTGTTATTACTTTATTTATTTATATTTTTGTATATACGGTATGAATGCAATCTCTGAACTCTATTATAAGTGTCCTTAACTGTGACAAATTGTAATATTTCTGAATAAAGTGTTTTAATAAAAAAAAAAAAAAGTCTAGTATAGGGGTTCCATGTTAGTCTTTTGTCTAAAAGGAATCCATTCCAATTAAAATTATAAACTATTCCAATTTAAAAACTGTTCCATTATTAGCACATTATAATTGGAACTTTAGTGATAAAATTCTGTTGTTCACATTTAATTACTGTTATAAAATCTATAAATTATTTAGGTAATAAATATAACATTAGTCAATTTTACTTTCATGAGCGAAAATTAGAACGCATTTCTTGCGGAGGTTGGAGGTTCATAGTACAAACATGCATTTCGTCAGTTTAATCCAAATAATCACTATATACACTTTTGATAAAGCTTAACATATTTATGAATTACGATCAACAAAAACTCATTGGTGTAACAAAATAAGAGTAAACTATGACGTCAAAATTAATCACACTAAGTGCACAATGTTCTGATTTCACAGAGAGAAAATTAATTAAAATACTTTTATAAATTGATGACTTTTCAATAAACCGACGATGTGCATTTGTAATTACGAAAAACAAAAATTCATTCATAGCCCTTCATTTCAATTATCTTTGTCAACCCTTCGACTTCTTTTTTCCTCTATAGACATGAAGTATATTATTTCAAAACAAGGCGTTATTTTAAGAAAAGATTCTCTGATCAAATTAAGGGATTAAAAGCAAAGCGAATTACAATGAAGCTAACCTATAGTGATATGTTAATCAATCTGTGATTTTCTTTCACAAGCAATTTGTTTGGAACAATAGTTGCTAAAAACAACTTTTCTATCTATTGTAAAAACTGTTTCATGTATATTGTTGTATGAGCCAATCTAGAATTTCAACTTATTGTTAACGAAAATGAAGAACTTACTCTTGGCATTTCAACAAACAAATATGTGCCTCTTCCAAAGACCGCAAACTACAAACTGAAATAGAAACTTATTATGATGTTGACTTGGGAGAAGAAGCCCTTTTTTTCCCGAATAAATTTCAGTGAATCGGTGAAAATCAATGAAGAGAATTATTTAAAGAGTATAACGAAAGATAAGAATTAAATCTGCAAATTTGGTAGATTTTGTTGTTTCGCTCATTGAAAATAAAACCTATGACTGAAATCTTGAATTTCATCTTAAATGATGCATTTTAAGTTGTCATTTATCTTCAAATATGCAAAATAAGATTTGACGAATGAAATAATTCGTATAGATATTTAATCAGAGGTTAAAATAAATCTCGCAAACAAAATATGCAATAGCATAAAAACCCGGGTCTTGATCATCACTTTCTGAGAGACATTAGAAATAAGAGAAGGAGGTATTGGTACCTCCTCGGTACCGATATCAGCTTATTCATGCTTATTTTTCTATCAATTGAGCACTTTACAATTCACTTTTTAAAAAAATCACATAATTTTAATAAAATACGAATTAAATGACTTTTAAAAAAATTAGTAAACAAATTAAAACTTATATTTTATTAAGTATTGGAATAGGTAATTTATGAACAGAAATATAAATGAAACGAATTTCAAATTAGGACAAATTCGAATAAGCTGTATTTGTGTGTGTGTGTGTGTGTGTGTGTGTGTGTGTGTGTGTGTGTGTGTGTGTGTGTGTGTATATATATATATATATATATATATATATATATATATATATATATATATATATATATATATATATATAACGAAAGATAAGAATTAAATCTGCAAATGTGGTAGATTTTGTTGTTTCGTTCATTGAAAATAAAACCTATGACTGAAATCTTGAATTTCATCTTAAATGATGCATTTTAAGTTGTCATTTATCCTCAAACATGCAAAATAAGATTTGACGAATGAAATAATTCGTATAGATATTTAATCAGATATATATATATATATATATATATAATGACTTTTTATGTAATCTGTAAAAAGGTGAGACATAAAAATTTCGGACACTTTGTGTAGTAGAGGAATTAATTTAATTTGTTTTTAACGTAGCTGTTAAATCATTACTTACTGAGAGACACCAGAAATAAGAGAAGGTGATATTGGTACCTCCTCGGTACATAACGCATCCTCATGTACATGGCACAACATGGCACACTAAAACATCGCACCCTTTCGAAAATGCTAGACTTACGAGACACGACAGGCACCGGGACAGCACCCGATTTACATGCTTCATATAGCGGAACTGAGTCAAATAACGAGATAGATGGCAGTGGGGAAGTCGCTGGAGTGGGGGCATGTCGAGCAGCACAACTTCGTAAGCAAACTTAAGACATAAACAAGAAATATGTTTTCTATTAACTTAATACTATGACTGTATTAAAATTTATCTTTAAATACTAAAATATAAACTTCTTTTGTTTGGTAGTTTTAGGTTGATTTTACTGAGTTGACGTTTCGGGAAAATCTTTCCCTTCATCAGAAATGTCTATCATTTTCTGAAATTTAAAATTAATTATAAACATGTTATTACACTAATCACATTGCTTCCTCACTACCGAAGTTAGGGAAGCATTGTGTTCGTGCGAAATTTTAAAAAAAAAATTTGTGCTCAGAATCCAAAATTTCCACTCGCATTTTAAGTTTCCGGCATAAAAGATCAAATTTGGTCCGTTGTCTGTCTGTCTGTCTGTCTGTAATCAAATCGATGTGACGGACAGATCACCTCGTTCATCCAATGCTCATGAAATTTTCAGGGATTATGCGGATTGGTGCCTAGATGGTCCCATATCAATTTTATCAAATTCCATCCACGTCCGGTTACGCGCGCTCAAACGTATTATTTTGTCAATATTTCAGAAAGGGAACGTTCGATTTTGCACAAAGTTGGAAAAAATGTAGATATTAAAAATAATGTAATGTCAATTTTATTGAATTCTGTCCACTACTTTCTCTTATATATGGATTACTATACTACGCGCGTTGCTATAGACTGTAGCGCTTAAACGATTGTACCGATTTCTATGAAACTTCGCTAAAGTCATTTTCTCGACGCCCTGTAAATTGATCTATATAACATAATTCAACGAAAAGAAGCTGTAAATTACGAGGGATGGTAAAACGAAATTCCGAATAACTTAAAAAGTATACACTATTTATTTTTTTTATTTATTTAAAAGTTTACGGAATTTCCAAAAAAAAAAAAATTCTTTAAAATCGGACAATTAGGAGCAAAGATATGGTCTTTTGTATTTTTTAGATGTTTTGCTGCATATATATATGTGTATATATATATATATATATATATATATATATATATATATATATCTTTTGTTTTGATTTTTTAATTTTGAATGTGTTACTGAAGTAATGCTATATTTTTAGCATATTACTAATGATTTAAAAAAAAGTTTAGTCCAATAATTGGAATCATCTTTTATTTATTTTTCTTTATAACTAAGGAGATAATGTTACTTTAAATGTATAATTGTTTGGAAATAATAAAACATTGTAAAATAATTTGCACAGTTATTTTTTCAAATTAATATCGTTATATGAATATGAAAAAAAAATCTTTCAGGCTGAAGCCCCACCCCCAAAATTAAATCTGTATCCACTAGTGTATATCACTACTATAAGTGCAAATGGTCGTATGTAAAAATTTTCATATTTTATTCTATTTGTATTAAAGGTGACATTTTGTAGTCTGCAACTGATAAATAGAAATAGTCTGCTACTATGGAAAATAGCAAATGACAATAAAATATGAAATTACACTAATAAAACATAAAGAAATAAGGAATTTTTATAAAACTTGTTAAACAATAAATTTTTACATAAGACCTTTTGCACTAACAGTATTGCAATTGATGTTCAGTAAGAATTTCTTTTGTTTTGCTTTTTATTAAGGCTAATCAAATATGAGAAGAGAAATGTCGATATCTTGTAACATTTAATTTATTTATATTTATTTTTCTGGAATTCTGATTAATAAATTAATATATTTGTTGATAAGTAATGATTTAGAAAACGTTACAAACAAAACACTAATGATTTCGTATCTAGGATTTTGGAATCCTTTAGACATCAATATATTTGAGAAGAGATATAGAGATGCAGTTTACAAATTTTAGAATGAGAAAAATTTGATATACACGAAACCAGGAATTTTGAAATAAGACGATAAATGGACGTAAAGACGGTATTTCTTTTATATTTTTTCTTTTTATCCAGGTAAAATGAACAAAACGCTGAAATAATCAATTCTAGGCAATAGAATGTACTTTCAACACAAAAATATCTATCGTCAGCAAATGAAAATAAATGCATGCCAGTCATAAAATATTTCGAATATTCACAATACACTAGACACTAGATAATATATCTTAACTTATTTCACAGCATTAAGTATCATACATCGGAAGAAATGGAAAGTAGAAGATAAGAAAGTTATAAGAAATTTTCGGAATCTGAAACACGGTAAAAATTATTCCTTGTTCAAATAAAAGAAGGATCCAAATCACTGTATCTTGTTACATTTAATTTACTTATCTCTCTTCTTCTGAAATTAAAATTTTAAAATTTTTAAAAAATGCAATAACTCGGAAATGGTAATAACCAAAACACTAATGCTTTTGTATGTGAGAGATTACAATCATTTGGACATCATCATATTGGAGAAGATCATTGCGATGCAGTTTTACCAATTTTTAGAAAGAAACATTTTGATTTAGTTAGGTTTGGAATATATTCCACAAGAACTTGTACAAACAGGATCGATAAACTTAATGAGGGTATTTCTTTCTTTTTTTTTTAATTTTAATTCCGTTCTACTTTTCCATATAGATAAAATGAAAGAAACGCTGGAATTTTCGTTTCTAGGCAATAGAATACACTTAAAACACAAAAATACCTTCTTGAATATCGTCAGCAAATAGAATGAATGCATGCCGGTAACAAAATATTAAGAATATTACAATACCCTGGATAGTACATTTTAAACTAATTGCGTAGCATTAAGTAGCATACTTTTGAAAAGTAGAAAAGTAGAAGATTAAGAATTTTCAATAATAAAAAAACGAGAAATTTTAGGAATCTGAAAATCAGTGGAAAAAACTTTTTATTCAAGTACAAGAAGGAGAGAAATGTCGGTATCTTGTAACATTTAATTTATTTATATTTATTTTTCTGGAATTCTGATTAATAAATAAATATATTTGTTGATAAGTAATGATTTAGAAAACGTTACAAACAAAACACTAATGATTTCGTATCTAGGATTTTGGAATCCTTTAGACATCAATATATTTGAGAAGAGCATAGAGATGCAGTTTACGAATTTTAGAATCGAGAAAAATTTGATATACACGAAACCAGGAATTTTAAAAATAAGATGATAAATGGACGTAAAGACGGTATTTCTTGTATATTTTTTTCTTTTCATCCAGGTAAAATGAACATAATGCTGAAATAATCGTTTCTAGGCAATAGAATACACTTTCACCAAAAAAATATAAATCGTCAGCAAATAGAATAAATGCAAGCCAGTCATAAAATATTTCGAATATTCACAATACACTAGACACTAGATAATACATTTTAAATTCTTTCACAGCATTAAGGATCATACATCGGAAGAAATGGAAAGCAGAAGATAAGAAAGTTATGATAAATTTTCGGAACCTGAAACACGGTAAAAATTATTTCTTGTTCAAATATGAGAAGGATCCAAATCACGGTATCTTGTTACATATAATTTATTTTTCTCTCTTCTTCCGAAATTAAACTTTCAAAAATCTGTTAAAATGCAATAACTAAAAAAAGGTAATGACCAAAACACTAATGCTTTTGTATGTGAGAGATTGCAGTCATTTAGACATCATCATATTGGAGAAGATCATAGCGATGCATTTTTAAAAATTTTAAAAAAGATAACTTTTTGATCCAGTTAAATTTGGAATATATCCCACAAGAACTAGTAAAAAAAAGGATCGATAAACTTAATGAGGGTATTTCTTTTTCTGTTTTTTTTTAAATTTTAATTACGTCCTATTTTTCCAGATAGATAAAATGAAAGAAACGCTGAAACATTCGTTTCTAGGCAATAGAATACACTTTAAAAACAAAAATACCTTTTTGAATATATTCAGCAAATACAATGAATGCATAACGGTATGATAATATTAAGAATATTACAATACACTAGATAATACATTTTAAACTAATTGCATAGCATTAAGTATCATACGTAGGAAAAGATGGAAAGTAGAAGATAAAGAATTTAAAAAAATTAAAAAACGAGAAATTTTAGGAATCTGAACATCAGTGGAAAAAACTTTTTATTTAAGTACAAGAAGGAGAAAAATGCCGGTATCTTGTAACATTTTAATTTTTTTTTTCTGGAATTCTGGTTAATAAATAAATATGTTTATTGATAAGTAATAATTCAACAACCGTTATAAACAAAACATTAATGATTTCGTATCTAGGATTTTAGAATCCTTTAGACATCAATTTATTGGAGAAGAGCATAGAGATGCAGTTTATAAATTTTAGAATAGAGCAAAATTTGATATACGCTGAAATAATCGTCTCTAGGCAATAGAATACACTTTGAACACAACAATATCGATCGTCAGCAAATGGAGTATATATACATGCCAGTCATAAAATATTATTCACAATACACTCGACACTAGATAATACATTTTAAATTATTTCATGGCATTAAGTATCATACATCGGAAGAAATGGAAAGCAGAAGATAAGAAAGTTATGATAAATTTTCGGAATCTGAAACACGGTAAAAATTATTCCTTGTTCAAATATAAGAAGTATCCAAATCACGTTATCTTGTTACATTTAATATATTTTTCTCTCTACTTTCGAAATTAAACTTTCGAAAATTTGTTAAAATACAATAACTCAGAAAAATTAATGACCAAAACACTAATGCTTTTATATGTGAGAGATTGCAATTATTTAGACATCATCATATTGGAGAATATCATAGCGATGCAGTTTTAAAAATTTTAGATAAAATGAAAGAAACGCTGACATTTTCGTTTCTAGGCAATAGAATACACTTTAAACACAAAAATCCCTTTTTGAATATCGTCAGCAAATAGAATGAATGCATACCGGTAACTAAATATTGAGAATATTACAATACACAAGATAATACATTTAAACTAATTGCATTGCATTAAGTAGCATACGTAGAAAAAGATGGAAAGTAGAAGATTAAGAATTTTAAATAATAAAAAAACGAAAAATTTTAGGAATCCGAAAATCGGTGGAAATAGTTTTTTATTCAAGTATAAGATGGAGAGAAATGCCGGTATCTTGTAACATTTAATATTTTTATTTTTATTTTTCTGGAATTCTGATTAATAAATTAATATATTTGTTGATAACTAATGATTTAGAAAACGTTATAAGCAAAACACTAATGATTTAGTATCTAGAATTTTGG
Organism: Nezara viridula; assembly: GCA_928085145.1. NCBI lineage: Eukaryota > Metazoa > Arthropoda > Insecta > Hemiptera > Pentatomidae > Nezara > Nezara viridula. The sequence goes on along the minus strand of OV725077.1, from coordinate 141,620,398 downwards.
AATCTTTTAGACATTAATATAATTGAGAAGAATATAGAGATGCAGTTTACAAAATTTAGAACAGAGAAAAATTTTATATACACGAAACCAGGAATTTTGAAATAAGACGATAAATGGACGTAAAGACGGTATTTCTTTTATATTTTTTCTTTTCATCCAGGTAAAATGAACAAAACGCTGAAATAATCAATTCTAGGCAATAGAATGTACTTTCAACACAAAAATATCTATCGTCAGCAAATGAAAATAAATGCATGCCTGTCATAAAATATTTCGAATATTCACAATACACTAGACACTAGATAATATATTTTAACTTATTTCACAGCATTAAGTATCATACATCGGAAGAAATGGAAAGTAAAAGATAAGAAAGTTATAAGAAATTTTCGGAATCTGAAACACGGTAAAAATTATTCCTTGTTCAAATAAAAGAAGGATCCAAATCACGGTATCTTGTTACATTTAATTTACTTATCTCTCTTCTTCTGAAATTAAAATTTTAAAATTTTTAAAAAATGCAATAATTCGGAAATGGTAATAACCAAAACACTAATACTTTTATATGTGACAGATTGCAATCATTTAGACATCATCATATTGGAGAAGATCATTGCGATGCAGTTTTAAAAATTTTAAAAAAGATAGTTTTTGATTTAGTTACAAAAATACCTTTTTGAATATAGTCAGCAAATAAAATGAATGCATACCGGTAACCAAATATTAAGAATATTACAATAAACTAGATAATACATTTTAAACTAATTGCATAGCATTAAGTATCATACTTTTGAAAAGATGAAAACTAGAAAATTAAGATTTTTCAATAATAAAAAAACGAGAAATTTTAGGAATCTGAAAATCAGTGGAAAAAACTTTTATTCAAGTACAAGAAGGAGAGAAAAGTCGGTATCTTGTAACATTTAATTTATTTATATTTATTTTTCTGGAATTCTGATTAATAAATAAATATATTTGTTAATAAGTAATGATTTAGAAAACGTTATAAACAAAACACTAATGATTTCGTATTTAGGATTTTGGAATCCTTTAGACATCAATATATTTGAGAAGACCATAGAGATGCAGTTTACGAATTTTAGAATCGAGATAAATTTGATATACACGAAACCAGGAATTTTAAAAATAAGATGATAAATAAACGTAAAGACGGTATATCTTATATATTTTTTCTTTCCATTCAGGTAAAATGAACAAAATGCTGAAATATTCGTTTCTAGGCAATAGAATACACTTTCAACACAAAAATATCTATCGTAAGGAAAATGAATAAATGCATGCCAGTCATAAAATATTTAGAATATTCACAATACACTCGACACTAGATAATACATTTTAAATTATTTCACAGCATTAAGTATCATACATCGGAAGAAATGGAAAGCAGAAGATAAGAAAGTTATGATAAATTTTCGGAATCTGAAACACGGTAAAAATTATTCCTTGTTCAAATATAAGAAGGATCCAAATCACGGTATCTTGTTACATTTAATTTATTTATCTCTGTTCTTTTGAAATTAAACATTCAAAAATTTGTTAAAATGCAATAACTAAGAAAAAGTAATGCCCAAAACACTAATGCTTTTATATGTGACAGATTGCAATCATTTAGACATCATCATATTGGAGAAGATCATTGCGATGCAGTTTTAAAAATTTTAAAAAAGATAGTTTTTGATTTAGTTAAGTTTGGAATATATCCCACAAGAACTTGTAAAAAAGAGGATCGATAAACTTAATGAGCGTATTTCTTTACCTTTTTTTTTTTAATTTTAATTCCTTTCTATTTTTCCATATAGATAAAATGAAAGAAACGCTGAAACTTTCGTTTATAGGCAATAGAATACCGTTTGAACACAAAAATACCTTTTTGAATATCGTCAGCAAATAGAATGAATGCATACCGGTAACAAAATATTAAGAATATTACAATACCCTGGATAGTACATTTTAAACTAATTGCGTAGCATTAAGTAGCATACTTTTGAAAAGTAGAAAAGTAGAAGATTAAGAATTTTCAATAATAAAAAAACGAGAAATTTTAGGAATCTGAAAATCAGTGGAAAAAACTTTTTATTCAAGTACAAGAAGGAGAGAAATCTCGGTATCTTGTAACATTTAATTTATTTATATTTATTTTTCTGGAATTCTGATTAATAAATAAATATATTTGTTAATAAGTAATGATTTAGAAAACGTTATAAACAAAACACTAATGATTTCGTATTTAGGATTTTGGAATCCTTTAGACATCAATATATTTGAGAAGAGAATAGAGATGCAGTTTACGAATTTTAGAATCGAGATAAATTTGATATACACGAAACCAGGAATTTTAAAAATAAGATGATAAATGAACGTAAAGACGGTATATCTTATATATTTTTTCTTTCCATTCAGGTAAAATGAACAAAACGCTGAAATATTCGTTTCTAGGCAATAGAATACACTTTCAACACAAAAATATCTATCGTAAGGAAATGGAATAAATGCATGATAGTCATAAAATATTTAGAATATTCACAATACACTCGACACTAGATAATACATTTTAAATTCTTTCACAGCATTAAGGATCATACATCGGAAGAAATGGAAAGCAGAAGATAAGAAAGTTATGATAAATTTTCGGAACCTGAAACACGGTAAAAATTATTTCTTGTTCAAATATGAGAAGGATCCATATCACCGTATCTTCATACATTTAATATATTTTTCCGTCTTCTTCCGAAATTAAACTTTCAAAAATTTGTTAAAATGCAATAACTAAGAAAAGGTAATGACCAAAACACTAATGCTTTTATATGTGAGAGATTGCAATCATTTAGACATCATCCTATTGGAGGAGATCATTCCGATGCAGTTTTAAAAATTTTAAAAAAGATAATTTTTGATTTAGTTAAGTTTGGAATATATCCCACAAGAACTAGTAAAAAAAAGGATCGATAAACTTAATGAGGGTATTTCTTTTTCTGTTTTTTTTTAAATTTTAATTACGTCCTATTTTTCCAGATAGATAAAATGAAAGAAACGCTGAAACATTCGTTTCTAGGCAATAGAATACACTTTAAAAACAAAAATACCTTTTTGAATATATTCAGCAAATACAATGAATGCATAACGGTATGATAATATTAAGAATATTACAATACACTAGATAATACATTTTAAACTAATTGCATAGCATTAAGTATCATACGTAGGAAAAGATGGAAAGTAGAAGATAAAGAATTTAAAATAATAAAAAAACGAGAAATTTTCGGAATCTGAAAATCGTTGGAAATAACTTTTTATTCAATTATAAGAAGGAGAAAAATGCCGGTATCTTGTAACATTTTAATTTTTTTTTCTGGAATTCTGGTTAATAAATAAATATGTTTATTGATAAGTAATAATTCAACAACCGTTATAAACAAAACATTAATGATTTCGTATCTAGGATTTTAGAATCCTTTAGACATCAATTTATTGGAGAAGAGCATAGAGATGCAGTTTATAAATTTTAGAATAGAGCAAAATTTGATATACGCTGAAATAATCGTCTCTAGGCAATAGAATACACTTTGAACACGACAATATCTATCGTCAGCAAATGGAATATATGCATGCCAGTCATAAAATATTATTCACAATACACTCGACACTAGATAATACATTTTAAATTATTTCACTGCATTAAGTATCATACATCGGAAGAAATGGAAAGCAGAAGATAAGAAAGTTATGATAAATTTTCGGAATCTGAAACACGGTAAAAATTATTCCTTGTTCAAATATAAGAAGTATCCAAATCACGTTATCTTGTTACATTTAATATATTTTTCTCTCTACTTTCGAAATTAAACTTTCGAAAATTTGTTAAAATACAATAACTCAGAAAAATTAATGACCAAAACACTAATGCTTTTATATGTGAGAGATTGCAATTATTTAGACATCATCATATTGGAGAAGATCATAGCGATGCAGTTTTAAAAATTTTAAAAAAGATAGTTTTTGATTTAGTTAAGTTTGGAATATATCCCACAAGAACTTGTAAAAAAGAGGATCGATAAACTTAATGAGCGTATTTCTTTACCTTTTTTTTTTAATTTTAATTCCTTTCTATTTTTCCATATAGATAAAATGAAAGAAACGCTGACATTTTCGTTTCTAGGCAATAGAATACACTTTAAACACAAAAATCCCTTTTTGAATATCGTCAGAAAATAGAATGAATGCATACCGGTAACTAAATATTAAGAATATTACAATACCCTGGATAGTACATTTTAAACTAATTGCGTAGCATTAAGTAGCATACTTTTGAAAAGATGAAAGTAGAAGATTAAGAATTTTCAATAATAAAAAAACGAGAAATTTTAGGAATCCGAAAATGGGTGGAAATAGTTTTTTATTCAAGTATAAGATGGAGAGAAATGCCGGTATCTTGTAACATTTAATATTTTTATTTTTATTTTTCTGGAATTCTGATTAATAAATTAATATATTTGTTGATAACTAATGATTTAGAAAGCGTTGTAAGCAAAACACTAATGATTTAGTATCTAGAATTTTGGAATCTTTTAGACATTAATATAATTGAGAAGAATATAGAGATGCAGTTTACAAAATTTAGAAGAGAAAAATTTTATATACACGAAACCAGGAATTTTGAAATAAGACGATAAATGGACGTAAAGACGGTATTTCTTTTATATTTTTTCTTTTCATCCAGGTAAAATGAACAAAACGCTGAAATAATCAATTCTAGGCAATAGAATGTACTTTCAACACAAAAATATCTATCGTCAGCAAATGAAAATAAATGCATGCCAGTCATAAAATATTTCGAATATTCACAATACACTAGAAACTAAATAATGCATCTTAACTTATTTCACAGCATTAAGTATCATACATCGGAAGAAATGGAAAGTAGAAGATAAGAAAGTTATGAGACATTTTCGGAATCTGAAACACAGGAAAATTATTTCGTGTTCAAATATAAGAAGTGTGATATATCGATTATACCAATTAGTGATTGAGTTGTATTAACCTGACAGTGTTATATTTGATGATGAATAAAACAGTTGTGTTCACTAATATTGTAGTTTTGTGCTTTAGTATTCCAAGTACTTAACATTTGGCGATGAGGATAAAAGTAATGAAGAAAGGTACTTCGTGGGTGTATGAATTAAAGAAACAAGACTTGATTTTAAAACTAAAAGAATTAGGTTTGGTTTTTGATGAGGCTGATTCTGTAGATAGGTTAAGGCAAATTTTAGTGCAGGAATTGAGAAGTGAAAATAAAGAAGAAAAGCAAGGAAATTAGTGAAAACGTAACCCAAGTTAAAGCAAAGAATAAAGGAGCAAGCTACAGGATCGTGACCTGTAAAATTGAATTTCGTTTACATGAGGATGACTGGGACACTTTTATTGAAAGGTTAGAACTGTATTTCATTGCACATGATATTGAAGAAAGTAAGTATGTACCAGAACTGCTTATAAAGGTGAGTGCAGAAACCTACATTCTTATTAGAAATTTAGCAATACCAAAAAACCTAAAGGACCTTTCATTTAAAGAAATTGTTTCTTTAATGTCTAAGCACTTAAATCCTAAATCTTCGGAACTATTAGAAAGACATAAATTTAACAATATATATCAATTAGCGTCAGAAACAATAAATGATTTTGTAGCCCGTTTGAAAAGAGCATCTATGCACTGTAACTTTCCCGATGTTGAGATGTCACTAAGAGATCAGTTTGTTTGCGGTATAAAGAATCATGAGACACGAGTTGAATTATTTAGAAAAGAGAAGGTTTCATTTTCAGATGCTTTGAAAATCGCAGAGACCAGGGAACTGGCAATGGAAAGTGCTTCTAACACCGCAGGCACTAGCAACTCATCGGATAACCTGTGCTCGCAGGTAAACTATATCAGAGGAAATACAGACAGCAACAAATCACCTAAAGGTAGAAGTCTAGAATTAACTCAAGGGCGGTCTAGTTATGGGAAGATGCAGTGTAAAGAAGACTTAATTAAAAAAGGTAATACACATCCATCATTATTTAATAGCAATAAAAACAATTTTAGTTGCTTTTGTTGCGGTGAGATTAGCAGTCACTATGCTAGAGAATGTATCCACAGATTTAAAGTGTGTAACTTTTGTAATGTCAGGGGGCATTTGGAAAAAATGTGTCTAAAAAAACGGAACAAAAGAGTAAAGCAAAGAGTAAATTATTTAGAAGAGGGCATAAAAACAGAAGACGATAGTAATAATGAACAAAATTTTTTTCACTTAGAACAAATTCTTTTAGAGGACATTGAACTATCGAATGCGAATTAGATGAATATGGAATCCAAGGCGGAACCGTTGGTCATTGATTTGTCAATAAATGAAGTTAAAATTACAATGCAAATAGACACCGGATCATATGTAACAGTGATAACAAAAGAATCGAAAGATCGATATTTTTCACATACAGCAATGATCGAACCTGACCTAACCTTAACAACATATGGTAAAAACGATTTGAAGCCTATAGGGATGCTAACAAATTTGAAAGTGTCATTTAATGATAAGGAAGTAAATGATGTAAAATGCTATGTTTTACCAGGGAGCGCTCCCTCTTTGTTGGGAAGAAGCTGGCTTAACAAACTTGGCATGTGGCCATTCAAACTAGAATTAAATTATTGTAATTCAGAGGATACAAGTGAGAAAGTAATGGCTAAGATTAAGTCATTATTCCCGACATTATTTAGTCCAGGGCAAGGAGTTTATACAGGAAAAAAGGTTAAATTGGTTTTTAAAAAAGACACAATGCCTGTACAATTAAAACCACATAGGGTGCCTTTTGCATTTAAAGACAAGGTAAAAAGAGAAATAAAAAGATTAATTTCCGTAGGTAACCTAGAGCCTGTGACGGTTAGTAGTTGGGCGATACCTATAGTGCCTGTCCTAAAATCCAATGGGGAAGTTAGAGTGTGTGGTAACTTTAAGTTAATCGTCAATCCATATTTAATTATCAAGCGTCAACCTGTGCCAAGTAAAGAGGAGATTTTTAGTAAATTACAAGTAGGTAGTAAATGGTCCCAGATTGATTTAGCACATGCATTTATGCAATTCAGAGTTGATGAAAGTTCTAAAGAAGCACTAACGATTATTACAGATGAAGGTTTATTTCAATATACCAAACTACCGGAGGGCGTGGCGTCCAGCCCTTGAGAATGTCAAGAAATTTTAATGGAAATACTTAAAGGAATGCCTTACACTGAAGTTTACATAGATAATATTTATTGTACAGGTAGAACAGATGAAGAGCACATTTCTATCATAACCGAAATATTTAGGCGCTTAAATGAAGCAGGCTTAAAATAAATGAAAGAAAGTGAGAATTTTTAAAAAGTAAGTTGGAGATTTTAGGATTTGTTCTGGATAAACAAGGAATTCATCCAGCAGAAAGTAAGGTTATTGCAGTCACGGGTGCTCCAAGGCCTAAAGATTGCAAACAGTTAAGGAGTTTTCTTGGATTGGTGAATTATTATGAATCATTTCTGAAGCACAGAGCTGATAAACTGAGTTGTCTTTATGATTTGCTGAAGTCAGAAAAGTGGTATTGGTCCGAAGAATGTGAGGAAAGCTTCAAATGGATCAAGAGGCAAATCGTGTCCGACAAGGTATTGACATTGTTTGATCCGAATGAACAATTAGTCCTGTCATGCGATGCCAGTCAATACGGACTGTCAGCGATCCTTTCTCATAAATTCAAGAATGGAGAGGAAAAACCCATAGCATTTGCATCGAAAGTAATTCCGGTAACTGAGAGGCATAGGGCAATCATTGATAAAGAAGCTGCTGCCATCATCTTTGGCTTCAAGAAATTTTACCAGTATGTCTATGGGAGTTCTGCGCATGCGTTAGCCCTAGTTAAACATACGTCTCTTATAAAAATCTCATTTATCAGTGGCAGTATACAAGTTTAATGTGAACAATTAGTGTTATCAGTTACATTAACAATTACGTTTGATACTGGACAAAAAAAATAAGGTGAGTAATCACTTATTTACAACACAAGGGTGAACAGTGTAAATAGACCTTAGGTTAGTTAGATAACGGCCAGCCATAAGCTGCAACAGTCGTTAATACCAGTGGGCTAGATACCTCCGTCGGAGGCAGATCTGTGCTCTCCAAGAGCGCGTCTATATTTTCGTGTTCAATAAAATTTTTTTTCCCTCTCTTCACTTTTATCAATTTTTCTTTTAAAAATAAATATGAAATGCGATATTATCACATGCTAATGTCGAGTAAGGGCAAAAACACTAGGTCCAGGAGCCTGGATACTACAATTAGTTCTCCCATTAAAAAAAAGACAAGGCATTCGAAAAGAAACACTCCACCAGCCACACCAGGTAGCTCCATAGAAGAAGTGGAACCCCAACCTGGCTCCTCACAACAACCCAACAATTATGAGACAACTCAAGCTATGGGTGAAGAATCGCCGTTTTTCACTTCGAATCCATTTGAAGTGCTTTCAAATATAAATAACGAACAAATGGAAGCAGCATCCATCCCCAGAGAACCCAAACCCCCACCAATATTTGTTAGAAATATTAAAAATTTTCAATTGATGTGTAATCAATTGAATAATCTGGTAGGTTCAGGAAAATATTTATGCCAAAGCCGCACCAATGACACTAAGTTAATGCCCGACACTCCAGAAACCTATAGAAAAATCATAAAATATTTATCTGACACCAAGGCTGATTACCACACGTATCAACTGCGTCAAGAGAGGGCGCTCAGGGTCGTTATCAGAAGACTGCACCCATCTACGCCAACAGATGCTATAAAAGAAGAGCTCACGGGTATGGGATTCCATGTTCGCCAGATAGTGAACATATTTAAGGAGGATAGAGAACAGCCTGGAATAAAAAATAAAATACCTCTTCCACTATTCTTCGTTGACCTTGACCGAACACCCGATGTCGAAAACATCTACAAGGTCACACGCCTTTATTATACAAGCGTTGTTGTAGAAAAGCCCTACAGCAAGCGCGACATCGTTCAATGCCATAACTGCCAGGCTTATGGCCATACGAAACGGTATTGTCATCACATTCCTAGATGTGTGAGGTGTGGTGAGCAACACAAAACAGAGGACTGTAGGAAGTCTAGAACTTCACCTGCAGTATGCGCTTTATGCCACCAAGGACACCCAGCCAACTACAAGGGTTGTCAAACTTACAAAGATTTGAAAACACGAATGTACGCAACGCCTAGAGAAGAAGGGACATCCAGGCCACCAAGACAACCCTATAGAACAGTGAACGGAAGAGTGTCCTATGCTCAGATGTTCAAAGGAGACACTGTAAACACTCAATCTCAGGCCCTGCCACAAGAATCTAAACCTCAAGAATTCACACATCAACCTCAAGACCCATATCCCTCCATCCCTGAACGTAGGTTAAATACTCACACATTCATTCCTCCTCCTTCCAATTCCACTGACCTCACAAGCCTATTGACATCTTTCCTTTCCGAATTTAGATCTCTCATTACCCCCCTTATTTCGCTACTTACCAATGTTATATCCAACCTCATTCCACTGCCAAGAAATCCATAAATGTCCTCAACCAAATTCCTCTCCATTCTCCTCTGGAATGCGAATGGTATTCGGAACCACATCAACGAACTGATAATCTTATTACATGACAAAAACATCGACATAGCACTAATAACTGAAACTCGACTAACCAACAAACGACAAATCAACGTGCCCGGCTACAATATTTATCGAACCGACCATCCTGATGGAACAGCACATGGTGGCACTGCCATAATTATCCATCGATCCGTTTCCCATCATTTGTTTCCCTTACCAAGCCATAATTTCCTACAATCCACAGCCGTAATAGTCCAAACCCCCCTTTACCCAATAACACTAGTTGCGGCATATTCCCCACCTAAAACACCCATTTCCGAATCCCAAATAATTTCCTTCCTGAATTCCTTAGGACACCACTTCCTCCTAGGTGCAGATCTAAATGCAAAACACCAGCAATGGGGAGCCAGATCCACAAATTCCCGAGGGCGAACATTGCTATCTGCACTTAATTCCCATCGCAGCAACATCCTTTCACCTAATACACCCACATACTGGCCAACAGATCCCAACCGCAATCCCGACCTTCTAGACTTTTTCCTCCACAAAGGTCTAGGATCACTACACTGTTCTATTTCAAGGTTTGATGATCTTTCCTCAGACCATAGTCCTCTAGTCCTAACCGTTTCCACATCTCCCATTCCCAAATCATCCCCACCTTCATTTATCAGGGGGCCAGTTAACTGGAACCTTTTCCGTCAAATACTGGAAGATAATATTGACCTCAGAGTTTCCTTTAAAACACCTGAAGACCTCGACGATGCAGTGCATTCCTTCACTACCCTGATCCAGCAAGCAGCTTGGACTGCATCCTCACCTGATCGTCCCAAAAAATACCATAACATAAATCCTTTACCTCAAGATCTATTGGACCTAATCCATAGCAAACGTTGCTCTAGGACCCTTTGGCAAAGAACCAGGCATCCTGATGACCGGAAATCGTATAATTATTATTCCAAACAGGTAAAAAAGAAACTGGAAACTTTTAAAACCCAATCCTACAATTCCTACCTCTCCTCATAATCCGCTAGTGATAACTCCCTCTGGAATGTAACCAAAAAAATCCTTAAATTCCAGTCCATTTCCCATCCACTTCGCCGTGATGATGGTTCCTGGGCTTCGTCAGATGCGAATAGAGCAGAGGAGTTTGCTAAACATTTATCCTACACATTCACCCCTCATCCCGAACTCCATCCCAGCCACACTGCTGAAGTTGAAGAATTCCTCTCTTCACCAATTCCTCTCTCTCTACCTCCAAAACCTGTTAACCCCTCTGAGGTCAAATTCCTTATAAACAAATTAAAACCCCGAAAATCCCCTGGATATGATCTCCTCACTTCACAAATCCTCAGACAACTTCCCAAAAAAGCAATCATATTCCTTACCTATCTATACAACTGCATCCTTCGCACAACCAACTTTCCTTTGGTGTGGAAACATTCCATAATCATCCTGTTTCCAAAACCAGGTAAACCTGTTAATAACACATCATCCTATAGACCGATAAGCTTACTCCCGATCCTCTCAAAAATCTTTGAGAAAATCCTTCTCAAACGCATCCTACCCATAATCGAATCCCACAACATCCCTTCTCATCAGTTTGGATTCCGCTCAAGACATTCCACTGTCCAACAAGGCCTTCGTGTTGTGGACCATATATCCTCTGCACTTGAAAACAAGCATTATTGCACTGGTGCCTTTCTGGACGTAGCACAAGCTTTCGACCGGGTGTGGCACGATGGCTTGCTTTTCAAGCTCAAAACCCATTTACCCCAATCCTTATACCTAGTCCTCAAATCCTACCTCTCAAATCGTTCCTTTCAAGTCCGTTGTGACACCGCATTCTCCACTTACTATCCAGTTGAGGCTGGTGTTCCACAAGGCAGTGTCTTGGGCCCAGTTCTCTATATCCTCTTCACTTCCGATATCCCTTCAAATCCCGATACATTTCTAGCTACATTTGCTGATGATACTGCCATTCTATCTTCCCACTCAGATCCTCAAATAGCATCTCTAAACCTACAATCTCACCTCTCTTTGATTGAGCAGTGGTGCAACAACTGGCGCATCAAAATCAATGAATCAAAATGCAAACATATCACTTTTACCCTGCGACGCAGATCCTGTCCGTCAATCCTTTTTAATTCAATTCCACTTCCCTACTCAGACACAGTCCGTTACCTTGGCTTCCTTCTTGACAAAAGACTAACTTGGAACCCACATACCAGACTTAAAAGACAAGAACTTAACCGACGATATGGCCAGCTGTATAGATTACTAAGTAGGACATCCCATCTTTCGATTGAAAATAAACTTTTAATCTACAAGACCATACTGAAACCTATCTGGACCTACGGACTTGAACTGTGGGGAACTGCTAAACATTCGAATATCAAACGCATCCAATCCTTCCAGTCCAAAGTACTTAGAACAATAGTCAATGCCCCATATTATGTCACAAACAAGACCCTACACCATGACCTTAACATCCCATTTGTCCTCGACATCATCCCAACCAGATTCTCAAACTTTCACCAAAACCTTATCCATCATCCAAATCCTCTAGCTCAATCCCTATCCAGCTCCCTTCATCCCTACAATCCTCCACGAAGGTTAAAACGGCAGTGGCCCAGAGATCTCTTGTAAATATGCTTCTGGAGTCCTGGCAATGGCCAGCTTCTCCACTCATGTCCCGAGCGTCTGTGGCTCTAGTGCCCTCTTTCAGTCTCCATTGGCTTCTAATACTAGTGATGCGGCTGGAAAAGTGGCACTGGGATCTCCTGGAGTCTTGCTTTGCCTTCCACATGTGGGGGAAAAAGCCTGGCTCGGAGATTCTTGGGCGAATGTATATATTGTATATAGGTATGATTGTGTTTATAAGTTTCTTTTTATGTTATTGTTATTTATTTTTTTTTCTTTTATTTTCTTTCTTCATCAGTATTATTTATTTACTTTTTATATTTATATTTATTTCTCTATTATTTGTATATATTGTTTGAATGAGAACTCTTAGCCCTAATACTTATAGCCCTCCAGTGGCTGATTGTATTATTATTCAATAAATAGATAAAAAAAAAAAAAAAAAAAAAAAAAGTATGTCTATGGAGCTCACATAATTCTTAGAACAGACCATGAACCTTTGAAATACATTTTTGGAAATTACAAAAATCTATCTGTCACAATTCAAAATAGATTACAAAGATGGGATTATTATCTTTCAGGATTCACTTACAGTATAGAAGTCGTAAGGTCCTCAGGAAACGGTAACTGCGATGCCTTGTCAAGATTGCCTTTGAATGACCACACTCCGGTATTTGATACAGAATTTACAGTTCTTAACCATGTGGAAGAAGGGATGCCTGTGTTGAATTACAAACAAGTGGTCACTGAATCAGTGAAAGATAGGATATTAAGGTGATAAATTGGGTAGCCGCGGGGTGGCCAACTGAAAATAAGAATTTATCTGAAATCGAAAAGAAGTTTTTCTCAAAGAAACTAGAATTATCGCTGGATAAAGGATGTCTCATGTGGGGAATAAGAGTGGTTTTACCAGAATCACTTCGACTTATCTTACTGAAGCATTTACACACATCACACCTTGGTATAACTAAGATGAAGCAAATGGCAAGATCTTATTTTTGGTGGCCGAACTTGGATTTAGATATTGAAAATTACGTTGGAAGTTGCTTCACCTGTGTAGCGAATAAAAAGAATCCAACCAAAATTGCGAATTCGCAGTGGCCTTATCCAAGCAAAGCTTGGTCTCGACTACACGCTGATTTCTTAGGTCCTTTACGAAATAGGATGTTTTTAGTTGTCATAGATGCCCACAGCAAATGGCCAGAAGTTTTTGACATGAGAGATAATACGAAAGCCTGGAAGGTTATTCAAATCTTCAAAAAGTTATTTGTCAGACACGGATTGTGTGATCATTTGGTTACTGATGGAGGACCCCAATTCACAAGCAGTTTATTCAGAAACTTTTTGAAAAGGAATGGTATAAGGCATACAGTAACACCTCCAAAACATCCAGCAACAAATGGAGCTGCAGAAAATTTTGTTGGTACGTTCAAAGATAAAATGTGCAAGATGTTAAAATCTGGGCTATCAGTCGAGTATGCTATGGACAATTTTCTTTTAGACTACAGGCGAATAGAGCATTCTACTACCGAAAGATCACCAGCTTATCTTATGTATAAAAGAGAAATTAAAACGAAATTTGACCTTCTGAAACCAAATGTGAATAATGATGTGGAACTTAAGCAGTGCCAATCCCTCTTAAGAAATGAATCATCCCGTTGTATCAACTTTCAGGTAAATGATGAAGTAATGGTAGATGATTTTAGTGTAAATGCCGCAAATAAGAGGACTCGAGGAAGAATAAAAAAGCAACTGTCACCTGTAACATTTTTAGTTGAAACAGACGATGGTATTACATGCAAACGCCATGTGGACCAAATCGTCAGATTTCTCCCTGGGAAAAAAATAAGAGAAGAGGCTATTTCTATAAATCAACAAGAGAGCAACCAAATAATCAGTCATGGAGTGGGAGCCCTCCTTGAGAGCTGCAGAAGACTCAGTTATTTGTGTTCTTAGTTTTATACAAGACTTATATGTAATTTTGATAATTTTTTTCATGTTTTAATGTTTCATGTTTCATATATGTTTCTATTTTTGTAACTATGATACACATTCTTTAGAAAGGGGGGAATTGTGATATATCGATTATACCAATTAGTGATTGAGTGGTATTAACCTCAGAGTGTTATCTTTGATGATGAATAAAACAGTTGTGTTCACTAATATTGTAGTTTTGTGCTTTAGCATTCCAAGTACTTAACAAGAAGGATCCATATCACCGTATCTTCATACATTTAATATATTTTTCCGTCTTCTTCCGAAATTAAACTTTCAAAAATTTGTTAAAATGCAATAACTAAGAAAAGGTAATGACCAAAACATTAACGCTTTTGTATGTGAGAGATTGCAATCATTTAGACATCATCCTATTGGAGGAGATCATTCCGATGCAGTTTTAAAAATTTAAAAAAAGATAATTTTTGATTTAGTAAAGTTTGGAATATATCCCACAAGAACTTGTAAAAAAAGGATCGATAAACTTAATGAGGGTATTTCTTTTTCTTTTTTTTTTTTTTATTTTAATTCTGTTCTATTTTTCCATATAGATAAAATGAACGAAACGCTGAAATTCTCGTTTCTAGGCAATAGAAAACACTTTAAACACAAAAATACCTTTTTGAATATCGTTAGCAAATAGAATAAATGCATACCGGTAACAAAATATTAAGAATATTACAATACATTAGATAATACATTTTAAACTAATTGTATAGTATTAAGTATCATATGTTTGAAAAGATCGAAAGTAGAAGATAAGGAATTTAAAAAAATAAAAAAACGAGAAATTTTAAGAATCTGAAAATCAGTGGGAATAGTTTTTAATTCAAGTATAAGATGGAGAGAAATGCCGGTATCTTGCAACATTTAATTTTTTTTTCTATTTCTGGAATTCTGATTAATAAATAAATATATTTATTGATAAGTAATAATTTAGAAAACGTTATAAACAAAACACTAATGATTTCGTATTTTGGAATCTTTTAGACATCAATAGATTTGAGAAGATTGTAGAGATGCAGTTTACAAATTTTAGAATAGAGAAAAATTGTATGTACACGAAACCAGGAATTTTGAAAATAAGACGATAAATGGACTTAAAGACGGTATTTCTTGTATATTTTTTCTTTTCATCCAGGTAAAATAAACAAAACGCTGAAATAATCAATTCTATTCAATAGAATGCACTTTCAACACAAAAATATTTATCGTCAGCAAATAGAATATATGCATGCCAGTCATTAAATATTATTAATAATACACTAGACACTAGATAATATATTTTAACGTATTTCACAGCATTAAGTATCATACATCGGAAGAAATGGAAAGTAGAAGATAAGAAATTTATAAGAAATTTTCGGAATCTGAAACACATGAAAATTATTTTTTGTTCAAACATAATAAGGATCCAAATCACGGTATCTTGTTACATTTAATTTATTTTTCTCTCTTCTTCCGAAATTAAACTTTCAAAAATTTGTTAAAATGCAATAACTAAGAAAAGGTAATGACCAAAACACTAACGCTTTTGTAAGTGAGAGATTGCAATCATTTAGACATCATCATATTGGAGAAGATCGTAGCGATGCAGTTTTAAAAATTTTAAAAAAGATAATTTTTTGATTTAGTTAAGTTTGGAATATATCCCACAAGAACTTGTAAAAAAGAGGATCGATAAACTTAATGAGCGTATTTCTTTACCTTTTTTTTTAATTTTAATTCCTTTCTATTTTTCCATATAGATAAAATGAAAGAAACGCTGACATTTTCGTTTCTAGGCAATAGAATAAACTTTATACACAAAAATACCTTTTTGAATATCGTCAGCAAATAGAATGAATGCATACCGGTAACAAAATATTAAGAATATTACAATACACTAGATAATACATTTTAAACTATTTGTATAGCATTAAGTATCATACGTTTGAAAAGCTCGAAAGTAGAAGATAAGGAATTTAAAATAATAAAAAAATGAAAAATTTTAGGAATCTGAAAATCGGTGGAAATAGTTTTTTATTCAAGTATAAGATGGAGAGAAATGCCGGTATCTTGTAACATTTAATATATTTATTTTTCTTTTTCTGGAATTCTGATTAATAAATTAATATATTTATTGATAAGTAATAATTTAGAAAACGTTATAAACAAAACACTAATGAATTCGTATCTAGGATTTTGGAATCTTTTAGACATCAATATATTTGAGAAGATTATAGAGATGCAGTTTACAAATTTTAGAATAGAGAAAAATTTGATATACACGAAACCAGGAATTTTTTAAATTAAACGATAAATGGACGTAAAGACGGTATTTCTTGTATATTTTTTCTTTTCATCCAGGTAAAATAAACAAAACGCTGAAATAATCAATTCTATTCAATAGAATGCATTTTCAACACAAAAATATTTATCGTCAGCAAATAGAATATATGCATGCCAGTCATTAAATATTATTAACAATACACTAGACACTTGATAATATATTTTAACCTATTTCACAGCATTAAGTATCATACATCGGAAGAAATGGAAAGTAGAAGATAAGAAAGTTATGAGAAATTTTCAAAATCTGAAACACAGGAAAATTATTTTTTGTTCAAATATAAGAAGGATCCAAATCACGGTATCTTGTTACATTTAATTTATTTTTCTCTCTTCTTCCGAAATTAAACTTTCAAAAATTTGTTAAAATGCAATAACTAAGAAAAGGTAATGACCAAAACACTAACGCTTTTGTATGTGAGAGATTGCAATCATTTAGACATCATCATATTGGAGAAGATCATAGCGATGCAGTTTTAAAAATTTTAAAAAAGATAATTTTTGATTTAGTTAAGTTTGGAATATATCGCACAAGATCTTGTAAAAAAGAGGATCGATGAACTTAATGAGCGTATTTCTTTACCTTTTTTTTTATTTTAATTCCTTTCTATTTTTCCATATAGATAAAATGAAAAATACGCTGACATTTTCGTTTCTAGGCAATAGAATAAACTTTATACACAAAATACCTTTTTGAATATCGTCAGCAAATAGAATGAATGCATACCGGTAACAAAATATTAAGAATATTACAATACACTAGATAATACATTTTAAACTATTTGTATAGCATTAAGTATCATACGTTTGAAAAGATCGAAAGTAGAAGATAAGGAATTTAAAATAATAAAAAAACGAATAAATTAATATATTTATTGATAAGTAATAATTTAGAAAACGTTATAAACAAAACACTAATGAAATCGTATATAGGACTTTGGAATCTTTTAGACATCAATATATTTGAGAAGATTATAGAGATGCAGTTTACAAATTTTAAAATAGAGAAAAATTTTATATACACGAAACCAGGAATTTTGAAAATAAGACAATAACTGGACTTAAAGACGGTATTTCTTGTATATTTTTTGTATTCATCTAGGTAAAATGAACAAAACCATAAAATAATCGTTGCTAGGCAATAGAATACACTTTCAACACAAAAATATCTATCGTCAGCAAATAGAATATATGCATGCCAGTCATTAAATATTATTAATAATACACTAGACACTAGATAATATATTTTAACGTATTTCACAGCATTAAGTATCATACATCGGAGGAATAGTAAGTAGAAGATAAGAAATTTATATGAAATTTTCGGAATCTGAAACACAAGAACATTATTTTTTGTTCAAATATAAGAAGGGTCCAAATCACGGTATCTTGTTACATTTAATTTATTTTTCTTTCTTCTTTCGAAATTAAACTTTCATAAATCTGTTAAAATGCAATAACTAAAAAAAGGTAATGACCAAAACACTAATGCTTTTGTATGTGTGAGATTGCAATAAGTAATAATTTAGAAAACGTTATAAACAAAACACTAATGAAATCGTATATAGGACTTTGGAATCTTTTAGACATCAATATATTTGAGAAGATTATAGAGATGCAGTTTACAAATTTTAAAATAGAGAAAAATTTGATATACACGAAACCAGGAATTTTGAAAATAAGACGATAAATGGACTTAAAGACGGTATTTCTTGTATATTTTTTGTATTCATCTAGGTAAAATGAAAAAAACCATAAAATAATCGTTGCTAGGCAATAGAATACACTTTCAACACAAAAATATCTATCGTCAGCAAATAGAATATATGCATGCCAGTCATTAAATATTATTAACAATACACTAGACACTTGATAATATATTTTAACCTATTTCACAGCATTAAGTATCATACATCGGAAGAAATGGAAAGTAGAAGATAAGAAAGTTATGAGAAATTTTCGAAATCTGAAACACAGGAAAATTATTTTTTGTTCAAATATAAGAAGGATCCAAATCACGGTATCTTGTTACATTTAATTTATTTTTCTCTATTCTTCCGGAATTAAACTTTCAAAAATCTGTTAAAATGCAATAACTAAAAAAGGTAATGACCAAAACACTAATGCTTTTGTATGTGTGAGATTGCAATCATTTAGACATCATCATATTGGAGAAGATCATAGCGATGCAGTTTTAAAAAATATAATTTTTTGATTTAGTTAAGTTTGGAATATATCCCACAAGAACTTGTAAAAAAGAGGATCGATAAACTTAATGAGCGTATTTCTTTACCTTTTTTTTTAATTTTAATTCCTTTCTATTTTTCCATATAGATAAAATGAAAGAAACGCTGACATTTTCGTTTCTAGGCAATAGAATAAACTTTATACACAAAAATACCTTTTTGAATATCGTCAGCAAATAGAATGAATGCATACCGGCAACAAAATATTAAGAATATTACAATACACTAGATAATACATTTTAAATTAATTGTATAGCATTAAGTATCATACGTTTGAAAAGATCGAAAGTAGAAGATAAGGAATTTAAAATAATAAAAAAACGAAAAATTTTAGGAATCTGAAAATCGGTGGAAATAGTTTTTTATTCAAGTATAAGATGGAGAGAAATGCCGGTATCTTGTAACATTTAATATATTTATTTTTATTTTTCTGGAATTCTGATTAATAAATTAATATATTTATTGATAAGTAATAATTTAGAAAACGTTATAAACAAAACACTAATGAATTCGTATCTAGGATTTTGGAATCTTTTAGACATCAATATATTTGAGAAGATTATAGAGATGCAGTTTACAAATTTTAGAATAGAGAAAAATTTTATATACACGAAACCAGGAATTTTTTAAATTAAACGATAAATGGACGTAAAGACGGTATTTCTTGTATATTTTTTCTTTTCATCCAGGTAAAATAAACAAAACGCTGAAATAATCAATTCTATTCAATAGAATGCATTTTCAACACAAAAATATTTATCGTCAGCAAATAGAATATATGCATGCCAGTCATTAAATATTATTAACAATACACTAGACACTTGATAATATATTTTAACCTATTTCACAGCATTAAGTATCATACATCGGAAGAAATGGAAAGTAGAAGATAAGAAATTTATAAGAAATTTTCGGAATCTGAAACACAGGAAAATTATTTTTTGTTCAAATATAAGAAGGATCCAAATCACGGTATCTTGTTACATATAATTTATTTTTCTCTCTTCTTCCGAAATTAAACTTTCAAAAATCTGTTAAAATGGAATAACTAACAAAAGGTAATGACCAAAACACTAATGCTTTTGTATGTTAGAGATCTCAATCATTTAGACATCATCATATTGGAGAAGATCATAGCGATGTAGTTTTAAAAATTTTAAAAAAGATAATTTTTGATTTAGTTAAGTTTGGAATATATCGCACAAGAACTTGTAAAAAAGAGGATCGATGAACTTAATGAGCGTATTTCTTTACCTTTTTTTTTAATTTTAATTCCTTTCTATTTTTCCATATAGATAAAATGAAAGAAACGCTGACATTTTCGTTTCTAGGCAATAGAATAAACTTTATACACAAAAATACCTTTTTGAATATCGTCAGCAAATAGAATGAATGCATACCGGTAACAAAATATTAAGAATATTACAATACACTAGATAATACATTTTAAACTAATTGTATAGCATTAAGTATCATACGTTTGAAAAGATCGAAAGTAGAAGATAAGGAATTTAAAATAATAAAAAAACGAATAAATTAATATATTTATTGATAAGTAATAATTTAGAAAACGTTATAAACAAAACACTAATGGAATCGTATCTAGGATTTTGGAATCTTTAAAACATCAATATATTTGAGAAGATTATAGAGATGCAGTTTACAAATTTTAGAATAGAGAAAAATTTGATATACACGAAACCAGGAATTTTGAAAATAAGACGATAAATGGACTTAAAGACGGTATTTCTTGTATATTTTTTGTATTCATCTAGGTAAAATGAACAAAACCATAAAATAATCGTTGCTAGGCAATAGAATACACTTTCAACACAAAAATATCTATCGTCAGCAAATAGAATATATGCATGCCAGTCATTAAATATTATTAATAATACACTAGACACTAGATAATATATTTTAACGTATTTCACAGCATTAAGTATCATACATCGGAAGAAATGGAAAGTAGAAGATAAGAAATTTATAAGAAATTTTCGGAATCTGAAACACAGGAAAATTATTTTTTGTTCAAATATAAGAAGGATCCAAATCACGGTATCTTGTTACATTTAATTTATTTTTCTCTCTTCTTCCGAAATTAAACTTTCAAAAATTTGTTAAAATGCAATAACTAAAAAAAGGTAATGACCAAAACACTAATGCTTTTGTATGTGTGAGATTGCAATCATTTAGACATCATCATATTGGAGAAGATCATAGCGATGCAGTTTTAAAAATTTTAAAAAAGATAATTTTTGATTTAGTTAAGTTTGGAATATATCCCACAAGAACTTGTAAAAAAGAGGATCGATAAACTTAATGAGCGTATTTCTTTACCTTTTTTTTTAATTTTAATTCCTTTCTATTTTTCCATATAGATAAAATGAAAGAAACGCTGACATTTTCGTTTCTAGGCAATAGAATAAACTTTATACACAAAATACCTTTTTGAATATCGTCAGCAAATAGAATGAATGCATACCGGTAACAAAATATTAAGAATATTACAATACACTAGATAATACATTTTAAACTAATTGTATAGCATTAAGTATCATACGTTTGAAAAGATCGAAAGTAGAAGATAAGGAATTTAAAAAAATTAAAAACGAAAAATTTTAGGAATCTGAAAATCGGCGGGAATATAGTATTTTATTCTAGTATAAGATGGAGAGAAATGCCGGTATCTTGTAACATTTAATATATTTTTTTTTATTTTTCTGGAATTCTGATTAATAAATTATTATATTTATTGATAAGTAATAATTTAGAAAACGTTATAAACAAAACACTAATGAATTCGTATCTAGGATTTTGGAATCTTTTAGACATCAATATATTTGAGAAGATTATAGAGATGCAGTTTACAAATTTTAGAATAGAGAAAAATTTGATATACACGAAACCAGGAATTTTTTAAATTAAACGATAAATGGACGTAAAGACGGTATTTCTTGTATATTTTTTCTTTTCATCCAGGTAAAATAAACAAAACGCTGAAATAATCAATTCTATTCAATAGAATGCATTTTCAACACAAAAATATTTATCGTCAGCAAATAGAATATATGCATGCCAGTCATTAAATATTATTAACAATACACTAGACACTTGATAATATATTTTAACCTATTTCACAGCATTAAGTATCATACATCGGAAGAAATGGAAAGTAGAAGATAAGAAATTTATAAGAAATTTTCGGAATCTGAAACACAGGAAAATTATTTTTTGTTCAAATATAAGAAGGATCCAAATCACGGTATCTTGTTACATTTAATTTATTTTTCTCTCTTCTTCCGAAATTAAACTTTCAAAAATCTGTTAAAATGCAATAACTAAAAAAAGGTAATGACCAAAACACTAATGCTTTTGTATGTTAGAGATTGCAATCATTTAGACATCATCATATTGGAGAAGATCATAGCGATGCAGTTTTAAAAATTTTAAAAAAGATAATTTTTGATTTAGTTAAGTTTGGAATATATCCCACAAGAACTTGTAAAAAAGAGGATCGATAAACTTAATGAGCGTATTTCTTTACCTTTTTTTTTAATTTTAATTCCTTTCTATTTTTCCATATAGATAAAATGAAAGAAACGCTGACATTTTCGTTTCTAGGCAATAGAATAAACTTTATACACAAAAATACCTTTTTGAATATCGTCAGCAAATAGAATGAATGCATACCGGCAACAAAATATTAAGAATATTACAATACACTAGATAATACATTTTAAATTAATTGTATAGCATTAAGTATCATACGTTTGAAAAGATCGAAAGTAGAAGATAAGGAATTTAAAATAATAAAAAAACGAAAAAATTTAGGAATCTGAAAATCGGTGGAAATAGTTTTTATTCAAGTATAAGATGGAGAGAAATGCCGGTATCTTGTAACATTTAATATATTTATTTTTATTTTTCTGGAATTCTGATTAATAAATTAATATATTTATTGATAAGTAATAATTTAGAAAACGTTATAAACAAAACACTAATGAATTCGTATCTAGGATTTTGGAATCTTTTAGACATCAATATATTTGAGAAGATTATAGAGATGCAGTTTACAAATTTTAGAATAGAGAAAAATTTGATATACACGAAACCAGGAATATTTTAAATAAAACGATAAATGGACGTAAAGACGGTATTTCTTGTATATTTTTTCTTTTCATCCAGGTAAAATAAACAAAACGCTGAAATAATCAATTCTATTCAATAGAATGCACTTTCAACACAAAAATATTTATCGTCAGCAAATAGAATATATGCATGCCAGTCATTAAATATTATTAACAATACACTAGACACTTGATAATATATTTTAACCTATTTCACAGCATTAAGTATCATACATCGGAAGAAATGGAAAGTAGAAGATAAGAAAGTTATGAGAAATTTTCAAAATCTGAAACACAGGAAAATTATTTTTTGTTCAAATATAAGAAGGATCCAAATCACGGTATCTTGTTACATTTAATTTATTTTTCTCTCTTCTTCCGAAATTAAACTTTCAAAAATCTGTTAAAATGCAATAACTAAAAAAAGGTAATGACCAAAACACTAATGCTTTTGTATGTGTGAGATTGCAATCATTTAGACATCATCATATTGGAGAAGATCATAGCGATGCAGTTTTAAAAATTTTAAAAAAGATAATTTTTGATTTAGTTAAGTTTGGAATATATCGCACAAGAACTTGTAAAAAAGAGGATCGATGAACTTAATGAGCGTATTTCTTTACCTTTTTTTTTTAATTTTAATTCCTTTCTATTTTTCCGTATA
Source organism: Nezara viridula (assembly GCA_928085145.1). Taxonomy (NCBI): domain Eukaryota; kingdom Metazoa; phylum Arthropoda; class Insecta; order Hemiptera; family Pentatomidae; genus Nezara; species Nezara viridula. Next base: position 141,596,726 of record OV725077.1, on the reverse strand, counting down.
GATAAAATGAAAGAAACGCTGACATTTTCGTTTCTAGGCAATAGAATAAACTTTATACACAAAAATACCTTTTTGAATATCGTCAGCAAATAGAATGAATGCATACCGGTAACAAAATATTAAGAATATTACAATACACTAGATAATACATTTTAAACTAATTGTATAGCATTAAGTATCATACGTTTGAAAAGATCGAAAGTAGAAGATAAGGAATTTAAAATAATAAAAAAACGAATAAATTAATATATTTATTGATAAGTAATAATTTAGAAAACGTTATAAACAAAACACTAATGAAATCGTATATAGGACTTTGGAATCTTTTAGACATCAATATATTTGAGAAGATTATAGAGATGCAGTTTACAAATTTTAAAATAGAGAAAAATTTTATATACACGAAACCAGGAATTTTGAAAATAAGACAATAACTGGACTTAAAGACGGTATTTCTTGTATATTTTTTGTATTCATCTAGGTAAAATGAACAAAACCATAAAATAATCGTTGCTAGGCAATAGAATACACTTTCAACACAAAAATATCTATCGTCAGCAAATAGAATATATGCATGCCAGTCATTAAATATTATTAATAATACACTAGACACTAGATAATATATTTTAACGTATTTCACAGCATTAAGTATCATACATCGGAGGAATAGTAAGTAGAAGATAAGAAATTTATATGAAATTTTCGGAATCTGAAACACAAGAACATTATTTTTTGTTCAAATATAAGAAGGGTCCAAATCACGGTATCTTGTTACATTTAATTTATTTTTCTTTCTTCTTTCGAAATTAAACTTTCATAAATCTGTTAAAATGCAATAACTAAAAAAAGGTAATGACCAAAACACTAATGCTTTTGTATGTGTGAGATTGCAATCATTTAGACATCATCATATTCTAGAAGAGCATAGCGATGCAGTTTTAAAAATTTTAAAAAAGATAATTTTTGATTTAGTTAAGTTTGGAATACATCCCACAAGAACTTGTAAAAAAGAGGATCGATAAACTTAATGAGCGTATTTCTTTACCTTTTTTTTTAATTTTAATTCCTTTCTATTTTTCCATATTGATAAAATGAAAGAAACGATGACATTTTCGTTTCTAGGCAATAGAATAAACTTTATACACAAAATACCTTTTTGAATATCGTCAGCAAATATAATGAAAGCATACCGTTAACAAAATATTAAGAATATTACAACACACTAGATAATACATTTTAAATTAATTGTATAGCATTAAAAATCAGACGCTTGAAATGATCGAAAGTAGAAGATAAGCAATTTAAAATAATAAAAAAACGAAAAATTTTAGGAATCTGAAAATCGGTGGAAATAAATTTTTATTCAAGTATAAGATGGAGAGAAATGCAGGTATCTTGGAACATTTAATACATTTATTTTTATTTTTCTGGTATTCTGATTAATAAATTAATATATTTATTGATAAGTAATAATTTAGAAAACGTTATAAACAAAACACTAATGAATTCGTATCTAGGATTTTGGAATCTTTTAGACATCAATATATTTGAGAAGATTATAGAGATGCAGTTTACAAATTTTAGAATAGAGAAAAATTTGATATACACGAAACCAGTAATTTTTTAAATAAAAAGATAAATGGACGTAAAGAAGGTATTTCTTGTATATTTTTTCTTTTCATCCAGGTAAAATAAACAAAACGCTGAAATAATCGATTCTATTCAATAGAATGCACTTCCAACACAAAAATATTTATCGTCAGCAAATAGAATATATGCATGCCAGTCATTAAATATTATTAACAATACACTAGACACTTGATAATATATTTTAACCTATTTCACAGCATTAAGTATCATACATCGAAAGAAATGGAAAGTAGAAGATAAGAAAGTTATGAGAAATTTTCGAAATCTGAAACACAGGAAAATTATTTGTTGTTCAAATGTAAGAAGGATCCAAATCACGGTATCTTGTTACATTTAATTTATTTTTCTCTATTCTTCCGGAATTTAACTTTCAAAAATCTGTTAAAATGCAATAACTAAAAAAAGGTAATGACCAAAACACTAATGCTTTTGTATGTGTGAGATTGCAATCATTTAGACATCATCATATTGGAGAAGATCATAGCGATGCAGTTTTAAAAATTTTAAAAAAGATAATTTTTGATTTAGTTAAGTTTGGAATATATCGCACAAGAACTTGTAAAAAAGAGGATCGATGAACTTAATGAGCGTATTTCTTTACCTTTTTTTTTTTAATTTTAATTCCTTTCTATTTTTCCGTATAGATAAAATGAAAGAAACGCTGACATTTTCGTTTCTAGGCAATAGAATAAACTTTATACACAAAAATACCTTTTTGAATATCGTCAGCAAATAGAATGAATGCATACCGGTAACAAAATATTAAGAATATTACAATACACTAGATAATACATTTTAAACTAATTGTATAGCATTAAGTATCATACGTTTGAAAAGATCGAAAGTAGAAGATAAGGAATTTAAAATAATAAAAAAACGAATAAATTAATATATTTATTGATAAGTAATAATTTAGAAAACGTTATAAACAAAACACTAATGAAATCGTATATAGGACTTTGGAATCTTTTAGACATCAATATATTTGAGAAGATTATAGAGATGCAGTTTACAAATTTTAGAATAGAGAAAAATTTTATATACACGAAACCAGGAATTTTGAAAATAAGACGATAAATGGACTTAAAGACGGTATTTCTTGTATATTTTTTGTATTCATCTAGGTAAAATGAACAAAACCATAAAATAATCGTTGCTAGGCAATAGAATACACTTTCAACACAAAAATATCTATCGTCAGCAAATAGAATATATGCATGCCAGTCATTAAATATTATTAATAATACACTAGACACTAGATAATATATTTTAACGTATTTCACAGCATTAAGTATCATACATCGGAGGAATAGTAAGTAGAAGATAAGAAATTTATATGAAATTTTCGGAATCTGAAACACAAGAACATTATTTTTTGTTCAAATATAAGAAGGGTCCAAATCACGGTATCTTGTTACATTTAATTTATTTTTCTTTCTTCTTTCGAAATTAAACTTTCATAAATCTGTTAAAATGCAATAACTAAAAAAAGGTAATGACCAAAACACTAATGCTTTTGTATGTGTGAGATTGCAATCATTTAGACATCATCATATTCTAGAAGAGCATAGCGATGCAGTTTTAAAAATTTTAAAAAAGATAATTTTTGATTTAGTTAAGTTTGGAATACATCCCACAAGAACTTGTAAAAAAGAGGATCGATAAACTTAATGAGCGTATTTCTTTACCTTTTTTTTTAATTTTAATTCCTTTCTATTTTTCCATATTGATAAAATGAAAGAAACGATGACATTTTCGTTTCTAGGCAATAGAATAAACTTTATACACAAAATACCTTTTTGAATATCGTCAGCAAATATAATGAAAGCATACCGTTAACAAAATATTAAGAATATTACAACACACTAGATAATACATTTTAAATTAATTGTATAGCATTAAAAATCAGACGCTTGAAATGATCGAAAGTAGAAGATAAGCAATTTAAAATAATAAAAAAACGAAAAATTTTAGGAATCTGAAAATCGGTGGAAATAAATTTTTATTCAAGTATAAGATGGAGAGAAATGCAGGTATCTTGGAACATTTAATACATTTATTTTTATTTTTCTGGTATTCTGATTAATAAATTAATATATTTATTGATAAGTAATAATTTAGAAAACGTTATAAACAAAACACTAATGAATTCGTATCTAGGATTTTGGAATCTTTTAGACATCAATATATTTGAGAAGATTATAGAGATGCAGTTTACAAATTTTAGAATAGAGAAAAATTTGATATACACGAAACCAGGAATTTTTTAAATTAAACGATAAATGGACGTAAAGACGGTATTTCTTGTATATTTTTTCTTTTCATCCAGGTAAAATAAACAAAACGCTGAAATAATCAATTCTATTCAATAGAATGCACTTTCAACACAAAAATATTTATCGTCAGCAAATAGAATATATGCATGCCAGTCATTAAATATTATTAACAATACACTAGACACTTGATAATATATTTTAACCTATTTCACAGCATTAAGTATCATACATCGGAAGAAATGGAAAGTAGAAGATAAGAAATTTATGAGAAATTTTCGGAATCTGAAACACAGGAAAATTATTTTTTGTTCAAATATAAGAAGGATCCAAATCACGGTATCTTGTTACATATAATTTATTTTTCTCTCTTCTTCCGAAATTAAACTTTCAAAAATCTGTTAAAATGCAATAACTAACAAAAGGTAATGACCAAAACACTAATGCTTTTGTATGTTAGAGATCTGCAATCATTTAGACATCATCATATTGGAGAAGATCATAGCGATGCAGTTTTAAAAATTTTAAAAAAGATAATTTTTGATTTAGTTAAGTTTGGAATATATCGCACAAGAACTTGTAAAAAAGAGGATCGATGAACTTAAAGAGCGTATTTCTTTACCTTTTTTTTTTAATTTTAATTCCTTTCTATTTTTCCATATAGATAAAATGAAAGAAACGCTGACATTTTCGTTTCTAGGCAATAGAATAAACTTTATACACAAAAATACCTTTTTGAATATCGTCAGCAAATAGATTGTCCCGCTCTTGGGACTTCAAGCGGGGGAGTCGAGGGAGGAAGACGAAGACAGCCGGAGAGAGAGATGGACGGACTAGCCGCTGAAGGAGAGCAAGACAGGGAATCCAGATATGACGGCTAGAAACACCAAGAAACACTATGAAGGACCAGCTAAGTGGTAACAAGCATTTAGTTATACTAATGTAAATTTGTGTTGGCAACCATCAATCATTAATTAATATAATCAATAGAACATATGTAACTCTAATCAAGCATTCTCCTCTCGTATGATTCGCAACTATTATTATGTATATAGGCTTGTTCATTATTTTATATATAGATGTTTTTGGTTTTATTTAAATTTGTAAAGATATTTGTTAGCAAACCAACGTAGTACTTTTACCATCTACCTTGCATGCCACCAATTAGTAATTAAAATTAAAATTATTATTAAAACACTTTATTCAGAAATTTGTCACAGTTTAAGGACACTTATAATAGAGTTCAGAGATTGCATTCATACCGTATATACAAAAATATAAATAAATAAAGTAATAACAAAAGAATAAGAAGAAAGAACAAAAGAGTAAAGAAAAAAAAATATATATATACACATAAGTAAATAAAAATAGAAATAAAAGTAAAACAAACACCTTATATAAAACATACCTATATACATTATTTACAATTTGCCAGGTGATCTCCGAACCAATCCTGTCCCCTCCACATGTGGAGGGAAAAGGGAGGCTTAGGAGATCCCTACGCTTCTCCCTCAGCCACTTCACTGGTATTGTAAACCAGCGGAGGATGAGTAAGAGCGCTACAGCCACAGACACTCATGACTTGAGTGGAGAATCTGGCCATTGCTAGAACTCCAAAATATCCATATTTACAAAAGGTCTCGTGGCCACTGCCGCTTTAACCTACGAAGGGGATTGTAGGGATGGGTGGTGCTTGATAGGGATTGTACAACGGGATTTGGGTGATGAGAAAGGTTCTGGTGAAATTTGGAAAATTTGGCTGGGATAAGATCAAGAATAAATGGGATATTAAGGTCATGGTGTAGGGTTTTATTGGTTACATAGAAGGGAGCATTGACTATTGTACGGAGGACTTTAGACTGAAAGGATTGAATGCGTTTGATGTTAGAAAATTTGGCTGTTCCCCATAGTTCTAGTCCGTAAGTCCAGATGGGTTTCAGTATTGTCTTGTAGATCAGTAATTTGTTTTCACCAGAAAGTTTAGATTTTCTATTCAGTAGTCTATATAGCTGGCCATATCGTCTGTTAAGTTCCTGTCTTTTAAGTCGAGTATGTGGATTCCATGTTAGTCGTCTGTCTAAGAGAAAGCCAAGATACCGGACTGTATCTGAGAAAGGAAGCTGGATGGAGTTAAAATAAACTGGTGGGCAGGTATTACGCCGAAGGGTGAAGGTAATGTGTTTACATTTAGATTCGTTTACCTTAATGCGCCATTTCTTACACCAGTGTTCAATCAGGAAGAGGTGCCTTTGTAAGTTTGCGGACGCTGTTTCAGGATCTGAGTTGGAAGAAAGGATAGCAGTGTCATCAGCGAAAGTTGCCAGGAGGGTATCGGGATGGACAGGAATATCAGCGGTAAAGAGAATGTAAAGGATGGGGCCCAAGACGCTGCCTTGAGGAACGCCAGCCTCAATTGAGTAACAGTCGGAGAATTCGGTGCCACAGCGAACTCGGAAGGAGCGGTCGGAAAGATAGGATCGGAGTACTAGGTATAAGGACTGTGGTAGATGGATTTTAAGCTTGAAGAGTAATCCGGCGTGCCATACCCGGTCAAAAGCTTGCGCTATGTCCAGAAATGCACCCGAGCAATACTGCTTGCTTTCTAGGGTTGAGGATATATGGTCAACAACTCGGAGTCCTTGTTGGACAGTGGAATGTTGGGAACGAAATCCGAATTGATGAGTAGGAAGGTTATAGGATTCAATTATAGGTAGGATTCGTTTCAGTAGGATCTTTTCAAAAATTTTTGAGAGGATTGGGAGTAGGCTAATTGGTCTATAGCATGCTGTATTGTTGGAAGGTTTGCCTGGTTTCAAGAAGAGGACGATGGTGGAATGTTTCCATAAAAGAGGGAAGTGGGTAGTTCGTAAGATGCAATTGTATATATATGTAAGAAATATGATGGCTTTAGATGGAAGTTGTCGAAGGATCTGTGGGGTTAGAAGGTCATATCCAGGAGATTTGCGAGGAGTGATTTTCCGTAAAAGGTATTTGACCTCAGAGGGATTAACAGCTTTATGTGGTAAGGAGAGTGGGATAGGTATTGAGAGGGATTCTTCTACTTTTACTGTGTGGCTGGGATGGGATTCTGGATGAGGAGCGAAAGTATAGGAAAGGTGTTTGGCAAATTCCTCGGCTTTATCTTCATCAGATGCGGCCCAGGAGCCATCATCTCGTCGAAGAGGGTGGGAAATATGATGGGATTTGAGGATTTTTCTGGTGATATTCCAAAGGGAATTATCATGAGCAGAGAGTGTGGTGAGGTAGGAATTGAATGATTGGGATCTGAAGGTGGCTAATTCTTGTTTTAATTTTTTACAGTGATAATTGTAGGAGTGACGGTCGGCTGGATGTCTGGTACGTTGCCATAATAATCTGGCACGGCGTTTTATGTGGATTAGGTCAAGGAGGTGTTGAGGTAAATTATGTTTCTTAAGGATTTTTGAGGAGTGATCAGGGGAGGAAGCAGTCCAGACTGCTTCTTGAATTTTGGTAGTGAAGGAATGTACTGCATTGTCCAGGTCTTCAGGGGTTTTCAGGGTTACTCTGAGGTCAATTTTATCGGAGAGGATTTGATGAAAGAGTTTCCAGTTAACTGGGCCTCTGATGAAGGACGGAGGAGAGGGTTTAGGAATAGGAGCTAGTGATACTTGGAGTATTAATGGGCTATGGTCTGAGGAAAGCTCGTCAAGACGGGCAACGGAATGGTTTAGAGCACCTAAACCATTATGGATAAAGAAATCTAGGATATCGGGATTACGGTTAGGATCAGTGGGCCAGTAGGTAGGTGAGTTGGGTGGAAGAAGGGTAAAATTTTGGGAATTGAGTACAGACAGCAATGTTCGACCACGAGAATTCGTGGTTCTTGAACCCCATTGTTGATGCTTGGCGTTTAAGTCTGCACCCAAGATGAAATGATGTCCTAAGGAAATGAGGAAGGAACTAAATTGGATATTGGAGATGGATTGGTTTGGAGGGCAATACGCTGATGCAACGGTAATAGGAAAGGAGAAGGTTTGGTTACGACTGCGGTGGATTGTAGGAAATCGTGTGTAGGCAGTGGGAGTAGGTGATGGGAGAGGGATTGGTGCACAATGACTGCAGTACCGGCATGTGCTCTACCGTCAGGATGGTCGGTACGGTAAGTTATGTATTGTGGTATTTTTAGGAGCTGTTTTTTAGTCAGTCGAGTTTCCGTTATTAGGGCTACGTCTACGTTCTTGTCTTGTAGTAAGGCTGTTAGTTCGTGTATGTGATTTCTAACACCATTCGCATTCCAAAGGAGAATGGATATGGGTTTGATGGAAGTCATTTAAGGATTTTTTAAAGGAGGGATAAGGTGAGATACTAGGTTAGTGAGAAGTGATATCAACCAATTAGTAATAGAAACAAATAGTAAATTTATAAACATGATACCTTTAGAAAGGAAATCCGATAAAAATTATATGGTTCAATCTAGGATACTACAGTAGGGGGTCTGTGGTATCTAACATTTCAATACAAATATAAGTATTAAATACATTTTAATACGAATAAATGCGATTCCTGGAACCCCTTAATCGCCGTAGAAACGCGAGGCCAGGAACATAGCATTTAAAATGGCATCCCTTGTGGGGAACGTATCATTAAATTTACTATTTCTATCTAAGATTAAATTAATAATTGATTTTTTAGAATTTCATTCCTATGATTAATAAAGGTGGTATTGTAATAAGTTGGTACTAAGAATCGTACAAGAGGGAAACATCTTTGATTTAATTTAATTTGGTTATTCGAATGTAATGAAGTTGGTTGGTTTGAGATAATTTAATATATATAAAATGATTGTTTAATGAAATTACTGTAAAACTTGATTGGTGTTGTAACGGACAAAATTTAGTTAAATTCTTTCTTGTTCTGATTTGAACGATGCTGATTCTGCGGTTCAATAATTTGTGTCAAACCTCTTTTTAATATATAAAAATCTTCACCCTCCTATTTAATGGTCTTGTATTAAAAGTGGCTTGTTTATATTGCGGTTTATTATTATTGGGATATTTTTTAATTGCATTGGGAATTATTTTTATGATAGCGTTTAACCCCTTCCTAAAAGGTTAAAATAGGTATTAAATTAGAAGGGATAATATACGCACATACTTTTTAAGATGGCTCTTAGGGTAGAAAAAGAAATACTACCAAAGCCTAAACGATCTGAAGCAGTAGCGGATCAGAAAACACCCAGACAAGCAGAACTGAGATCAACTGAAGAAAGAGTGATTCAAATCCCGAAGAAAACCCAGCCACAGGCCAAAAAGAAGATAGAGGACAATTTTAGTTCAGGAGGAAATAACCTGTTTCTAATACTCCTTCAGAAATTAGAAGAAGGACAAGAAGTTATAACAGAAAGTCTTAGGAATTCGGAAAGAAACCTAAAAGAATTTATAGACAGTAAAATAAATAAATTCACGACCGAGTTAACCAAAAAGACAGAGGCGAAAGAAGAGGTCAGCCTAGAACACCAATCAGAAGGTAATGAAAAAGTTAACAAGCTAGAAGAGAATTTGGGTGAAATCATCACCAAAAATAATGATCAGAAGACTCTCAATCATACAAATCAAACAAGGGACATTGAAAATGTTCAAGGTTATGATAGCGTTTAACCCCTTCCTAAAAGGTTAAAATAGGTATTAAATTAGAAGGGATAATATACGCACATACTTTTTAAGATGGCTCTTAGGGTAGAAAAAGAAATACTACCAAAGCCTAAACGATCTGAAGCAGTAGCGGATCAGAAAACACCCAGACAAGCAGAACTGAGATCAACTGAAGAAAGAGTGATTCAAATCCCGAAGAAAACCCAGCCACAGGCCAAAAAGAAGATAGAGGACAATTTTAGTTCAGGAGGAAATAACCTGTTTCTAATACTCCTTCAGAAATTAGAAGAAGGACAAGAAGTTATAACAGAAAGTCTTAGGAATTCGGAAAGAAACCTAAAAGAATTTATAGACAGTAAAATAAATAAATTCACGACCGAGTTAACCAAAAAGACAGAGGCGAAAGAAGAGGTCAGCCTAGAACACCAATCAGAAGGTAATGAAAAAGTTAACAAGCTAGAAGAGAATTTGGGTGAAATCATCACCAAAAATAATGATCAGAAGACTCTCAATCATACAAATCAAACAAGGGACATTGAAAATGTTCAAGGTTATGATAGCGTTTAACCCCTTCCTAAAAGGTTAAAATAGGTATTAAATTAAAAGGGATAATATACGCACATACTTTTTAAGATGGCTCTTAGGGTAGAAAAAGAAATACTACCAAAGCCTAAACGATCTGAAGCAGTAGCGGATCAGAAAACACCCAGACAAGCAGAACTGAGATCAACTGAAGAAACAGTGATTCAAATCCCGAAGAAAACCCAGCCACAGGCCAAAAAGAAGATAGAGGACAATTTTAGTTCAGGAGGAAATAACCTGTTTCTAATACTCCTTCAGAAATTAGAAGAAGGACAAGAAGTTATAACAGAAAGTCTTAGGAATTCGGAAAGAAACCTAAAAGAATTTATAGACAGTAAAATAAATAAATTCACGACCGAGTTAACCAAAAAGACAGAGGCGAAAGAAGAGGTCAGCCTAGAACACCAATCAGAAGGTAATGAAAAAGTTAACAAGCTAGAAGAGAATTTGGGTGAAATCATCACCAAAAATAATGATCAGAAGACTCTCAATCATACAAATCAAACAAGGGACATTGAAAATGTTCAAGGTTATGATAGCGTTTAACCCCTTCCTAAAAGGTTAAAATAGGTATTAAATTAAAAGGGATAATATACGCACATACTTTTTAAGATGGCTCTTAGGGTAGAAAAAGAAATACTACCAAAGCCTAAACGATCTGAAGCAGTAGCGGATCAGAAAACACCCAGACAAGCAGAACTGAGATCAACTGAAGAAAGAGTGATTCAAATCCCGAAGAAAACCCAGCCACAGGCCAAAAAGAAGATAGAGGACAATTTTAGTTCAGGAGGAAATAACCTGTTTCTAATACTCCTTCAGAAATTAGAAGAAGGACAAGAAGTTATAACAGAAAGTCTTAGGAATTCGGAAAGAAACCTAAAAGAATTTATAGACAGTAAAATAAATAAATTCACGACCGAGTTAACCAAAAAGACAGAGGCGAAAGAAGAGGTCAGCCTAGAACACCAATCAGAAGGTAATGAAAAAGTTAACAAGCTAGAAGAGAATTTGGGTGAAATCATCACCAAAAATAATGATCAGAAGACTCTCAATCATACAAATCAAACAAGGGACATTGAAAATGTTCAAGGTTATGATAGCGTTTAACCCCTTCCTAAAAGGTTAAAATAGGTATTAAATTAAAAGGGATAATATACGCACATACTTTTTAAGATGGCTCTTAGGGTAGAAAAAGAAATACTACCAAAGCCTAAACGATCTGAAGCAGTAGCGGATCAGAAAACACCCAGACAAGCAGAACTGAGATCAACTGAAGAAACAGTGATTCAAATCCCGAAGAAAACCCAGCCACAGGCCAAAAAGAAGATAGAGGACAATTTTAGTTCAGGAGGAAATAACCTGTTTCTAATACTCCTTCAGAAATTAGAAGAAGGACAAGAAGTTATAACAGAAAGTCTTAGGAATTCGGAAAGAAACCTAAAAGAATTTATAGACAGTAAAATAAATAAATTCACGACCGAGTTAACCAAAAAGACAGAGGCGAAAGAAGAGGTCAGCCTAGAACACCAATCAGAAGGTAATGAAAAAGTTAACAAGCTAGAAGAGAATTTGGGTGAAATCATCACCAAAAATAATGATCAGAAGACTCTCAATCATACAAATCAAACAAGGGACATTGAAAATGTTCAAGGTTATGATAGCGTTTAACCCCTTCCTAAAAGGTTAAAATAGGTATTAAATTAAAAGGGATAATATACGCACATACTTTTTAAGATGGCTCTTAGGGTAGAAAAAGAAATACTACCAAAGCCTAAACGATCTGAAGCAGTAGCGGATCAGAAAACACCCAGACAAGCAGAACTGAGATCAACTGAAGAAAGAGTGATTCAAATCCCGAAGAAAACCCAGCCACAGGCCAAAAAGAAGATAGAGGACAATTTTAGTTCAGGAGGAAATAACCTGTTTCTAATACTCCTTCAGAAATTAGAAGAAGGACAAGAAGTTATAACAGAAAGTCTTAGGAATTCGGAAAGAAACCTAAAAGAATTTATAGACAGTAAAATAAATAAATTCACGACCGAGTTAACCAAAAAGACAGAGGCGAAAGAAGAGGTCAGCCTAGAACACCAATCAGAAGGTAATGAAAAAGTTAACAAGCTAGAAGAGAATTTGGGTGAAATCATCACCAAAAATAATGATCAGAAGACTCTCAATCATACAAATCAAACAAGGGACATTGAAAATGTTCAAGGTTATGATAGCGTTTAACCCCTTCCTAAAAGGTTAAAATAGGTATTAAATTAAAAGGGATAATATACGCACATACTTTTTAAGATGGCTCTTAGGGTAGAAAAAGAAATACTACCAAAGCCTAAACGATCTGAAGCAGTAGCGGATCAGAAAACACCCAGACAAGCAGAACTGAGATCAACTGAAGAAAGAGTGATTCAAATCCCGAAGAAAACCCAGCCACAGGCCAAAAAGAAGATAGAGGACAATTTTAGTTCAGGAGGAAATAACCTGTTTCTAATACTCCTTCAGAAATTAGAAGAAGGACAAGAAGTTATAACAGAAAGTCTTAGGAATTCGGAAAGAAACCTAAAAGAATTTATAGACAGTAAAATAAATAAATTCACGACCGAGTTAACCAAAAAGACAGAGGCGAAAGAAGAGGTCAGCCTAGAACACCAATCAGAAGGTAATGAAAAAGTTAACAAGCTAGAAGAGAATTTGGGTGAAATCATCACCAAAAATAATGATCAGAAGACTCTCAATCATACAAATCAAACAAGGGACATTGAAAATGTTCAAGGTTATGATAGCGTTTAACCCCTTCCTAAAAGGTTAAAATAGGTATTAAATTAAAAGGGATAATATACGCACATACTTTTTAAGATGGCTCTTAGGGTAGAAAAAGAAATACTACCAAAGCCTAAACGATCTGAAGCAGTAGCGGATCAGAAAACACCCAGACAAGCAGAACTGAGATCAACTGAAGAAACAGTGATTCAAATCCCGAAGAAAACCCAGCCACAGGCCAAAAAGAAGATAGAGGACAATTTTAGTTCAGGAGGAAATAACCTGTTTCTAATACTCCTTCAGAAATTAGAAGAAGGACAAGAAGTTATAACAGAAAGTCTTAGGAATTCGGAAAGAAACCTAAAAGAATTTATAGACAGTAAAATAAATAAATTCACGACCGAGTTAACCAAAAAGACAGAGGCGAAAGAAGAGGTCAGCCTAGAACACCAATCAGAAGGTAATGAAAAAGTTAACAAGCTAGAAGAGAATTTGGGTGAAATCATCACCAAAAATAATGATCAGAAGACTCTCAATCATACAAATCAAACAAGGGACATTGAAAATGTTCAAGGTTATGATAGCGTTTAACCCCTTCCTAAAAGGTTAAAATAGGTATTAAATTAAAAGGGATAATATACGCACATACTTTTTAAGATGGCTCTTAGGGTAGAAAAAGAAATACTACCAAAGCCTAAACGATCTGAAGCAGTAGCGGATCAGAAAACACCCAGACAAGCAGAACTGAGATCAACTGAAGAAAGAGTGATTCAAATCCCGAAGAAAACCCAGCCACAGGCCAAAAAGAAGATAGAGGACAATTTTAGTTCAGGAGGAAATAACCTGTTTCTAATACTCCTTCAGAAATTAGAAGAAGGACAAGAAGTTATAACAGAAAGTCTTAGGAATTCGGAAAGAAACCTAAAAGAATTTATAGACAGTAAAATAAATAAATTCACGACCGAGTTAACCAAAAAGACAGAGGCGAAAGAAGAGGTCAGCCTAGAACACCAATCAGAAGGTAATGAAAAAGTTAACAAGCTAGAAGAGAATTTGGGTGAAATCATCACCAAAAATAATGATCAGAAGACTCTCAATCATACAAATCAAACAAGGGACATTGAAAATGTTCAAGGTTATGATAGCGTTTAACCCCTTCCTAAAAGGTTAAAATAGGTATTAAATTAAAAGGGATAATATACGCACATACTTTTTAAGATGGCTCTTAGGGTAGAAAAAGAAATACTACCAAAGCCTAAACGATCTGAAGCAGTAGCGGATCAGAAAACACCCAGACAAGCAGAACTGAGATCAACTGAAGAAAGAGTGATTCAAATCCCGAAGAAAACCCAGCCACAGGCCAAAAAGAAGATAGAGGACAATTTTAGTTCAGGAGGAAATAACCTGTTTCTAATACTCCTTCAGAAATTAGAAGAAGGACAAGAAGTTATAACAGAAAGTCTTAGGAATTCGGAAAGAAACCTAAAAGAATTTATAGACAGTAAAATAAATAAATTCACGACCGAGTTAACCAAAAAGACAGAGGCGAAAGAAGAGGTCAGCCTAGAACACCAATCAGAAGGTAATGAAAAAGTTAACAAGCTAGAAGAGAATTTGGGTGAAATCATCACCAAAAATAATGATCAGAAGACTCTCAATCATACAAATCAAACAAGGGACATTGAAAATGTTCAAGGTTATGATAGCGTTTAACCCCTTCCTAAAAGGTTAAAATAGGTATTAAATTAAAAGGGATAATATACGCACATACTTTTTAAGATGGCTCTTAGGGTAGAAAAAGAAATACTACCAAAGCCTAAACGATCTGAAGCAGTAGCGGATCAGAAAACACCCAGACAAGCAAGTAGGGTATAAATGGCGGTTCTACCCCACTTTAATCCCAGAATTTGCGGAGGAGAATTGGACTTTGGACCCTGGGCTATTCTTACCTTAACCACCTGTACACCACGTGACCAATATAATTTATTTTGATTGATCTTAATCCCTAATCTTAATCCTTATTCTCTAATGCTAATCCCTAATCCTAATCCTTAATCCTAATTTGTATTTTTTCATTTTTAAGTTCGACAGGTCCGGACCTGTCTCAACTGGTCTCATCTTGTCTACCTCAAGTAAATATAAAGTGTAACGACATAAATATAGACATATATTGTGACATTCTACGATATCATGTCTCAACTGGTCCCATCTTGTCTACGTCTCAGTAAATATAAAGTGTAACGACTAAAATATTTATTATTGCAAACGAATATAAATTATAACAATGAAATATACACATATATTATTACAAAATGAATATATACATATATGGTAACGATGAAAAACATACATTTATAGTTACTAACGATGAAATATATACATATATTATTACAAAGGAATATATACATATATGACAACGATGAAATATACACATATATTATTACAAATTAATATAAACATAAATAGTAACGAATAAAATATATATTATTACAAAAGGAATATAAATTATAACAATGAAATATATACATATATTCTAATAATTTTACGATAATATATCATAAAATTAACAACAAAGTCATCATCCCTCCTCTCCCCCCTCCCTCTTCTTCTCATCAACTTTTATATATTGTTTTTTTTTTTTTCATAAATATCAAAACGTATTTAATAATCTAAGAATATACATCTCCAATATCACGAATATTGTAATAAATCGAAATTGAAACTAATATCATTTTCGAATTTTACAAAATATAATAACCTAATAGTAGACTCTAATATCGAAAAAAAAAAAATCATAAAGTTAATATACGTAATATTATTTTCATAACATATGTTATATAGAAGGCCGGGGAGAGAGTACAGCTGCGTTAGGCGACAAGTCTCTTCACGTTTGAACATGCATAGGCATGTAGGGGGACAAGGTCCACTGCGAAGGAAGCGGTAGGGTCGGAAGAGAGTGGTGGGGAAACCATCAGCCAATCAGATTCGAGGATTCTCGTCACGTGACCCTAGGTTGATATATTTGTTTTTCATACCCCTCTTGGTTTGTCAAAAAACATGTTTTGACATGAGCCTCCTCACCACGTCAAGGTGGGGGTATTTCGAGGAGGTTTTTTTTTTTTTTTTGTTTTTACATATTTTCAAACACACATACATTGGTTTACGAGTAAATCAATACTACGCCAGTGACCAAATCAAACACATACACATACATGCACACATTGGTTTACGAGTAAATCAATACTACGCCAGTGACCAAAATGCAAAAACAAAAAAAAATTAAATAAAATAGAAATTAACTAACTTCTTCAAAACAGAAAATTTATTCCAACAAAAGAAAAAAAATTATATGAAATCCACTTCATATCTACCATTGATTAGTCCTCTGTAAATTATGTTTATTCTTTTTTCACAGTAATTGTATTCGTTTAACTTTTCGTCAGTTAAGACTTCTGTAAATCTTTTAGGCATGAAAACACAGTGTGGATGAATATCATAAATGTCGGTAGGACCGTGATATTTCAGTTGTGCAATAACAGCAACACCATATATCGTGATGATTCTTTTAAATTTCACGACTTCATAAGTGAAATCTACCTTCATGTCTGATATCCGTCCTATACCTTCACCTTTTCGATTGACGTCATTGAGGAGAGTAGCGAGACTAGCCATGTTAACTGCTTGAGCTTCGACTACACAATGACTGAAGAGGAGCTCTGTGTAACCTCCCTTTACTCAGTAAAACAAGTCTATACAAGAATAACTCATGCTTACACATGTCCGTATCCAAAATGAATGGTGGGGGAAACCATCAGCCAATCAGATTCGAGGATTCTCGTCACGTGACCCTAGGTTGATATATTTGTTTTTCATACCCCTCTTGGTTTGTCAAAAAACATGTTTTGACATGAGCCTCCTCACCACGTCAAGGTGGGGGTATTTCGAGGAGGTTTTTTTTTTTTTTTGTTTTTACATATTTTCAAACATACATACATTGGTTTACGAGTAAATCAATACTACGCCAGTGACCAAATCAAACACATACACATACATGCACACATTGGTTTACGGGTAAATCAATACCTCGCCAGTGACCAAATTATACATACTTTTGGTTTACGAGTAAATCAATACCTCGCCAGTGACCAAATCAAACACACACACACATACTTTTGGTTTACAGGTAAATCAATACCGTGCCAGTGACCAAAATGCAAAAACAAAAAAAAAATCTGTTGAAAATAAGAAATCAAATTAACATAGAATAAATAACAAATTGAAACATTTTTTTTTTTATATTTTTATATATATATATTTTTTTTTATTATCAAATTATAGAAAAACTAAACAAAAGTTATAAAAATTTGAAAATCAAATCGTAATTCGAATATACCCACTCTGCTAGTATATGCGAACGATAATATGAACACATTAATTTCAAGTCTCTATGAGTAATACATGGGACTATTTGTATACTTTGCATATTATCAATTCGAGGACATTTATATTCCTCAAGATTGATAATTTCACACGAGTGCAAAAATTGTAACAAAAATTCTTTTTTTTGCTGTCCTTTTACAAAAATATATTTATAATTTAAATCGATATTATGAAAAATCGATGATAAATTGTGATAGGGAACATCTCCTTCATCCCAACTTAGTAAATGATAATTTTTCGAA
The DNA here is from genome assembly GCA_928085145.1 of Nezara viridula. Taxonomy (NCBI): domain Eukaryota; kingdom Metazoa; phylum Arthropoda; class Insecta; order Hemiptera; family Pentatomidae; genus Nezara; species Nezara viridula. Next base: position 141,579,146 of record OV725077.1, on the reverse strand, counting down.
AGCCAGCGGTTCGTTTTCATGCTTTTAGCACTGGTAACAACCGGATGAGAAGGTGGTTCGAAAATCCAATTGCTGGCTGCATTATATTTTAAATCAAAAATCGATAATTCTTTAACTATATAATTATTTGCATCATCTACGAAGCATTGAAGTTCCACAACCGCACCGTTTGATGACATGATGAAAACTGAGAATAAATTACAATGAATCCCTTTATTATTACTTATGCCCTTTTTCTTATAATACTCGTTAAAGGGTTGTACTCTACAACGTTATCGTGTATGATGAGGCAGAAAGCAGTTGTTTCAGGCGGAAAAGGTTTGGAAGAATCGAATTCTAACCTCACATCGACCGGTCCGGACTTGATAGATTCCGATTGTTTAGAACAATCGATTACGATAACCGGTGCTTTTTCTTTAAAGTTTTTTAGGGAAAGGAGTGGCTCTGAAGGATATCTTCCAGGATAGTAAGAATTTTGAAGATTATTATACATGTGATATAGTATCGCGAATCGATTTTTATCGAAATCCACATTTAAATCGTCATAAGGGTACGATTTAGAATTTAAATATAGTTTTACGTTACTGATATTACAATGATCGAATTGGCTAGCATCCTTTTCAATTTTATTAATTCGATCAGATGAAAACGCTAATACGATGTATCTCGGTTTCTCCATCTGATTTGAAGTTTTTACCGCCCAAACTTGTCTCTGTGTAGAGGGCAAGAGGGGGTAAACAAACAATTCCCAGCTCCGGAATGCTACTGAAACGATTTTTTCCGACTTTAGTCGGCGTAAAAGAGTCAATCGTGTAAATTCGTTCACTGATACATAAGGCAATTTCCAACATAGCTTTGTTAATTCAATTTTTGCTTTCTCTGGATCGCCTATACGTTTAGATATGTAACTGTTTTCATCAGTCCGTGATCTCATGAGAATTAATTCTTGCTTAACATTAACAATAATTTTCTGATAGTCTTCCGCGAACCCTAGTAATTGTGATAAGGGGATACATAAGTTAAAATAACCATCATCAGAGACTAAGCTATCAAGTGAATCGGATATAGGGCAGCACCAACCGATATGTTCCATAGAGGATCCACCCATGAAGGAAACCATACCCTTTAGAGTACTAGTGATACCCGAATTACGGACTCTGTCTACTTCAACACCGCATAACTCATATCTGATTTCATCGAATAAATATGCTAAAGCATTATTTGTTAATTTAGCCGATGTGGGTACCCCGCTACCATCCTCTTTTAAAAATCGTCCCTCGAAATAAAGAAAACTTTTAGATGGTAATGTGAAAATATCTTGATGCTGGACTAAGATTCTGATTTCATCACCTCGAAGTAGTTTTGTCGAAGCATATGGAAAATGGGAATGATATTCTATCGACTCGATTGAATCGGTAAATGCTACGGTCGAACCTAAATCTGTTATTTCTTCCATAGTACTTGATAACCTGCCAACCGAAGAAACTCAAAATTTTCTTTCGTTAGAGATGTTACTCCACCGAGGTTATTGAAACGAATGAGCTTTGTTTGTAATCCATCTCTTCTTTTATATACTTTTCCAAAGTCTAGCCCCATATTTTAAAATTAAAAAAGTAGCAACTGCGAAAAGTTTATATTTTTTTATTATTGAATAAATTATAATAATAAATTAGAGAGAAATAGTAAACATAAGTGTCCACAAATATAGGTTTCAGGATCTTGATATCTTTTACTAACGAAACTTATACGACAGTCTTTAAGATACTTGACCAAATCAGAAGGAGGACCTTTATTACCGGCGCTGTCGAAAAATTTCACATAATGACCATTTTTCATATAGCATACCCAATGTGTACCTTTACCCTTAGCACTATCTAGATTCAAAATGGCTCTCTCACGAAACCAAGGCTTGGATGGTAAGTTATCTCTTGCGAAAACACCACGGAAATGAGGGATCTTGTACTTTTTAGCCAAATTTATAAGATCGCTATCGCTTAAACTCATTTTTGGCATGGACCCTAACATCTGTTTTGCTTTTTCACTAAACGTTCCTCCAATTTTTTTTGGAGGGCGAATAACACGAATCTTCTTCTTTTCCTTTGTTTTAGCCATGACGATGTTAACAGTTCGATTGTCAGTAACAGAATGACTCAAAAGAGTGTTGTGTCGATCCTCCCACCCCCTCTCTCTCTCTCTCTTTACCCCCACCCCTCTAGACATTTATATTTTTTTTGCTTTCCCAGCTGTTATGCTTTGAATCGAAACCCAACCACTTTACAAAAACTTTATCACCTTTCCGTTTCAAAATTTTTTCTACCAAATATACGTTAGGATATTTCACTTTTTGGATTTCTTGCTCATAAAATCCACCAGCGATCGTTTGATTTGATGTATCCTTAAGCCAGTAGGTTACCGGAATGGTTTTCCTCACTTGATCGATCTTGAAGATTTCAGTCGACCACGAGGGCCGATATCCCTTGGTGAAATCGGCTTTATATTTTGAAATTCTCACAAAATCACCGACTTGATATTTTGGTGGTTTACGATTCGATAAAACATTTTCACGTTTACAATAGACGTTATGAAGTAAATGTTTCTCAATTTGTTTGCCCCTGACTGAAGACGGTTTCATCTTTATGGTTCTATGCTTTGTATTGTTATATCTTTTAACTAGATCTTCATATATCGTAATCCATTTATATGTTCCTTGGAGGCTAAATTGTTTCCAAATCTTATTTTTTATCGTTCTTATAAATCTTTCTACCATACAAGCTTTCATATTACTAAAAGTAGAGTAATGATTTATTTTGTTGGATTTCATTAATTTTTGAAAAAATGAATTGTAGAACTCTTTTCCTCGATCAGATTGTAAGTTACGTGGTTTTCTACCATCCTGGATTAGGATATTTTCAAAAGCTGACGTTACATCTTTTCCAGATTTCGACTTCAATGGAGATAGCCAGGCGAATTTAGAAAAACAATCGATTACAGCTAAAATATATTTATAACCTCTATTTTCTTTGGCATATGAACACACCTCGATTAAATCTACCATCCATAGGTCATCGATACCCTTCAGAATCACCCCTCTCCTGTGGAAGGACCGTCTAGCCGGTTTATGCAATTCTTCGACTACCTGTTTCTTGATATCCGACATGGCCGAGATCAGTCGAAACAATGACAATAACAACTCTTCCCCCTCCCCTCATCATGCCACTATTTATAATATTATACCCATCATTCGTAGACTTTTCTCAACCTTTAGAATTTCTTTTTCTGGTCCATGAGTCTGTAGTAAAAATCTCAATTTTTCAACCAGTTGATTAGGGTCCTGGTCTTTATCATATCACCTTTCCCTTTGATTTTATCCTTCAGTGGAAAAAGCTTAGCGATTACTTTCCTATATTTTTTACTTCCTTTTTGAACATTGACCGATCCTGTGGAACTATAATTCATTCTATGAGCATTAGTTTTTGTTAATATTATTTTATAATTTTTTTTATCGTTTTCATCTACCCTATCCATATCGGGATCTTCTAAGAACAATAGCTGAGACAGCCCTGGAGTAATTTTGAACAGCGAGCCATCAACATCCAACCAATCATCCTTAATGGAAATAACCGTGTCACCGAGAGTAAAATTTTCACCGTTATAACAAATTCCATATACTTGATCCAAATCCTGGGTTTGATTTGTAGTAAATTTGAGTATATATTTATTAGCCTCTTTACCGATTTGGTCTAAGTAGCTAAAAACGGTTTCTACTCCTTGGGGTGTAGAAGCGTGTTCACTTATTTCTTCCAAAGGTGAAGAACTCTCATAAGTAGAGGATGAAGGGAAAATGTCTAAGACATTAGGTCTATGTCGAGATGCGAGAGTTGGTAAAGGTGTAGAGGACTCAAATTTGGGACGAGCCCCGATTGTTAAAGACACCTCTGTAGTAGGCGATAACTTTTGAGGTGATAAAGGTAAATTGGGTGGTGAATGGATAAGAGTTTCTTCTTCTTTTTTAATATTTGATGGATTAGTAGAGAGGTGTGTTACTACCTGTTCTCGAAAACTATCTCCGACGAACGATTGTAACGGTTTTATCAAAGGTTTGTATTTTTCCTTCAAGTACTCTTCTCTATCCTCCCTTTTACGCTTCAAATTTCTACATTTTTCACGGATGATCTTACGAATTTCTTCGGTTTCTTTAGCTAGCGCGTAAGATGTTGCCTCGTCCATGTTCGATAAGTGAATGAGGAAAATGAAGCCCTTAGACGATTATATATGTATCGAATCCTTTACGGAATCGACCATTGCTCAAATCACGATCTTTATCAATCACAATAAATCCATACTTGGTTTTCCAACATTCTATACATATTTTTTTAAATTCAGAAAATGTCATATCAGAATTAACATGATCTTCATATATCCTTTTAGTGCTGAGATTATCTTGTCGGAATATGATAAGAAAGTTGGTATTGTCCCGAATTAATAGTTTCGGCACACGTGTATAACTCTGACAAAGATAGAAGCTATCTATCCCTCTATGTCTGCCCATGCAAAAGTATGCTCTGACACGATCTTGTTTGTCACAAGCGATGTCGTCGAAAATAAATACTGAATTTGGGGCAGCATCTCTCGGGTGTGGAATATTCGAATTATCATCGAATGGGTAGAAACCGACGCCTTCGAGATTGGACAAAACGTGAGCCAAATGTTTATACTTTGGTTGATAAAGGGATTTACTAAATAGATAAACATTCTCAAAATTCAATCCATCGGGGTTGTATAGCAGACTCAACATAAGATTCGTCTTACCACAGTTAGATGGCCCGCAAATCAAGCATCGAATACTATTAGGGAATAAGGAGCCATGTTTGGATCCTCCACCCTCCTCGTGTTGGCTTACGACTGAATCAACGTTCGCTATATCGAACGATGAATGTTGCTTCAACAAACGCATGATGAAGACTGAGAGAAAACAAATATTGCAGGTCCTATATATATATATATATATATATATATATATATATATATATATATATATATATATATATATATATATATATATATACTTACTTATAACATCTCAAAAAATAAATAAAATAAAAATTGACATATGAGCAATATAGATTCCTTCACGCTTTTTCACAGACTTAGGACTGTCAGGAACCCAAATGATACAAACTGTTACTTTTATAGTATCGATTTAGGTTTCTGGTGGTTTAAATATATATTGCCCTGTAAGGATCGAGTTGTCGAGGTGTTGGGTGTGTGTACTCAATATTCCATCACACCCTAAAAAACTTACAAACTAGGTTAAAACATGCTAAAAACCATGCATAAAATAAATAAAAATATCTAAAATCGATAAAAGCATCTAAAATTGATAAAAGCATCTAAAATCGATAAAAGTATTTAAAATTGATAAAAGCATCTAAAATCGATAAAAGTATTTAAAATTGATAAAAGCATCTAAAATTGATAAAAGCGTCTAAAATCGATAAAAGTATTTAAAATTGATAAAAGCATCTAAAATCGATAAAACTACCTAAGATAAATAAAAAGCATCTAAAATCGATAAAAATATCTAAAATCGTTAAAAGCATCTAAAATCGTTAAAAGCATCTAAAATGTATAAAATGAAAATAAAATGGCTAAAGTGAGGATGTATGTACTCGATATTCCATACTCCTCGATAAAAAAAATTACAAACTAGGTTAAAACAAGCTAAAAACATTATGCTAAAAACAATATGCTAAAAACATTATGCTAAAAACAATATGCTAAAAACACCATGCTAAAACAATGATAAAATATACTAAAAATAAATAAAATCTGGGAGTAATAAAATTGGAGGTTGAGGTCGAACCAGTAGAATAGACATACTCAAAAGTTATTAATCGTCAAATTGAAAGAAGATAGTGAATTCGGTTGGCCATGGTATTGCGGTAGTAAAAATATCTAAAAAAAAAATTAATAAAAAAACCTCCCGTTAAAATTCATTAAAATTATTAAAACAATTGAGATAAAAACATTTGAAATCAATAAGATCATTTAAAATTAATTGAAACATTTAAATTTAATAAAAACATTCAAAATCAATAAAAGTTGTTAAAATATTTACAAAAAGCAGCTAAAATAAAAGTGGTAAAATGACTAAAATTATCTAAAATCAATAAAAATATTTAAAATTGATAAAAATTACTAAAAACCATTAAAAGTTGGAAAAGACGAAACGTATTTAAAAATTGTTAAAATTACTATTTAAAATGCTAAAATTGCTATTTAAAATGCTAAAATTACTATTTAAAATGCTAAAATTGCTATTTAAAATGTTAAAATTGCTATTTAAAACGCTAAAATCGCTATTTGAAACGCTAAAATCATAAAATACAAGAGTAAAATAAAATATTAATGTAATGGATACAGTTATAAAATAGAAATAAAAGTCAAGTTTTAAAAATATAAAACTATGAAATAAAATATTTTAGCAATGGACACCTCAATAAAATAATTAAAATACAAGTGTAAAAAAAAATAAAAAAATAAAACTATGATATAAAACAAAATAAAGCAATGGATACATCAATAAAATAGTTATAAAAATCAAGAATAAAATAAGTGAGTCATTATGACGATAAAATATTAAAAAGACAATTATCCAACGGACCATTCCCTCACAAATACTATTTATTTAAAACAAATTGGAGGGAGAAAGTGATAAAAAAAAAATAGTTAAAATTAAGCTAAAATAAAATACCTACCTGAAAGAGCATTGGAGAAATTAAAAACATGATTCTTCAAAAGGGGAGATGAAATGTTTTGGACATTATAGGCTGGAAAAATAGATGTCACCTCTCACATACACACACGACTTACGAGTCTTTCGACCACGCCAGAGGTCCATACATACAGCTTACGAGTCTTTCGACCGCTCCAGAGGCTCAATTACACGACTTACGAGTCTTTCGACTGCGCCAGCGGTCCATTCATTCTATGACTTACGGATGTTTTAGCATCCGCAAGCCAATGGTAACAACTATTCTTCTAACTTATAATGCCCAAAAGCCAAAGTACTCTCCCCATCTTCCAATATTATTCTCTTATCGTCGTACGATGATAATGATATTTTATTTATTTCTATTGTAGACATTTCATGATGATGTGATTTAATTAACTGCATTTTATGCCTAAAGGTTTTATGCTCTCTCAGGCAGGTCATGTAATCATCAATAGTTACTTCTTTTTTTACTACATGTTTCTTTATTCCTTTAATCTTTTTTATTACTTTCTCCCCAATATCTATGAAATACATTTTTGGCCTAAGCCCTATAAAAGTTAAAATAGGTACACCTTTACTTTCATCTTTAAATTTCCCCATTACTTTTTTATTGTTTATTGAATAACAGGGATGATGTGTTGGATAATTGGATGTATCCATTCTTTCCTTCATTGCTAAAATGTCGTCGTATAAGTTATCGGTCTTTATATTATAAATAAAAGAATCAGTATCCATATACATTAATTTTAAATTGGCATGGCCATATTCGATCATCATTTCATCGTAATGATGATGATACATGATATTTTTTGATAAATCTAATATGGCCATGCCTACATATATCGGTTTATCAAATTTAAGTTTCGTCTTTTCCATGTGGACAGCTGCTAAATTTTCATTAAAAATAGTCCTATCTTTAAAATTTGGTTTTTTTATTAATTTTTCCAAAGTGTTGGCGTTCGATACTAATTTAATGTCGATTCTTTTTCTTATATTTTCCATTGTCTTGCCGAAAATGGCATTAATATATAATTTAATTTGGTCTGTCTCAAAATCGTTGATTGCTTTTTTTCTTAACTCTGTGTTGTATGTTATATATTCTTTCAGCCAACAACTTTGTCTGAATTTTAAAACTCTATTAATTTTCTTTAAAATTATACCATGGCCTATGGCCTGTTTTAATGTCATGTAATGAACTATGTAATTGTTTTTTTCTTTAAAATGTGCAATGAGTTTTTTAAACCTTTTCTTATCATTAAAATTGGTATTCTCCGGTAAAAATGGTAGATCGTTGTGTGCATCATGTAAATGAGTTGGATATGTCAAATCGACATCTAAAATAAAACCGAATTCATCATTTTCACTCAATTCGTCGATGATGACGTGAGATGGGTCTACCCATTCGAATTCGCCAATAGGGAGGGGTTTACACATTGCTGCACCATATAGATTATTACAATCTTCATAAAATATATAATTTGAACCTTTATTGGGGTCATAATCTGTTAAATGTTTATTATTGGCTTTGGCGAATCGATGAGAGACCTGACAGAGACCCCCTCTTATCCCCTTTTCAAACATTAAAATCATATTGTAATCACTTAATAGCTCCAATTTTACTTTTGTAAATTTTAACATAGCATCCCACGTCATCGCGGGAACGGTAAAGAAATGCGCTGGGTCTAGTTTATGTGACTTCATTGTTATTTGCCTAAAAGATTCAAAAATATCAGTAAGTAGTAGTGTATCTGATTTGATGTATACATCGTTGTAATCACCCAGCGTCTTACATTTAAACGTATCCCATACCTTTTGAGCATGTCTATAGTCTTCGTCTGTTATATGCTCCTGCGAAAGGTTACTAAAAAATGCTTCTTTAGGGGGTAGTTGTGTTTCTGAATATGTTTCGGGAGATGTCATATATTCATAAGGAAAAACCCCCTTTCTTTTTAAAACTTCAACCTCCTCCCTTCTAAACAAAGATTTAATAGCGGGTATATCTGGAACTATTTTCGCGAGAGAATCAAGGCTGTCGGATAAGAATCGATATGAATCCACAAATCTGATTTTAAAATGATTACTAACGTATTTTGAAAAAGTTATGTACTTTTCCTCTGAATTAGGGATCATATCGATTCTTTTCTCGTCATACCCCAATTCCCTCACGAACAAATGGCTGTCATACCCGCTCATATTATGTAAAAATACAGGGAGGAAGTTGGGGTTTTGAAATCTCAAATTACAATGATTGTGAGCAACCCCCCTATATCTCCCCGTTAGATGACAGTGATCCCTTACTTTGTCACCATTTAATGGCAGGTCACACATATAACAGACGGAGGACTGGTTAAATGCTTCCATCTCCGAATCAGTTAGGGGATTCATCGGAATTTTCATTTTATAGACGCGTTCTATTTTAATAGCTATTTCTTTTAAAGTTTTTATAAAATTTTCTGCAGCGTCGGTTCCTCTATATATTATTGGTTCTGTGACTAGATCATCGTATACATCCATAATGCTCTCATCTTTCTTAACGTAAATGCAATATGAAATTGGCTTATGAATATTTTTTAATAATGTGTATTTACCTAGCGGGTTGGGCTGACAAGATGCTACAGGTTCGAGGTAGCACTCGAAATCGGCGTATACAACATAGGGCACCTTCAAAGTTCTTTCTACATGGTTGAAAGAAATAAAATTATTTTCCCCCGGCAACTCGATCCTTACGGGTTTGTTCTCGATACATTGATTAAAATGTTGATTAAATTTTATGTCTGAATAAAAATGTGTGAAGCATCTTTTGCATATGTTAAGATGATGTTCATGTTTTGTAAATTGAGATCTTACTAATTTATTAAAATTTTTAATATAAACATAATGCTGTTTACCCTCTCCCTCTAATAATAATAGATCTCTGTGATCTTCTAATTCTCTTTTTACTACTTTGAGGGGGTAAACAGCATTTTTTTCATCGAGAGAAAAAACATTAATTGAAATATTGTTTGATGCTTCAAACAGTTTTATTTGATGAACAGGGGTGGGGAAATCAACACATGAGAAGTTGTACCTATGCTGTATACGTTCATAATTTAAAACACGTTCAGGATGTTCAGTTACAAGTTTACATAAAATAGCATATTTGAAACAGAAATTATCGTTTTTATTAACAACATTTATACAAGCTTTTCTATTTTTAATTTTATCTGGTAAGTCTATAAAAGTGCTACCTCGAAGTGGTTTGAATTCGTTGATTTTTAATCTTAACCCCTCTATTACGTATAGTTTCCACCCCGACTTCTTTGTTTCCATATTTTCCATTTCATGTATGATTTTATTAAACCCGCTATCTATTATTTTTTCGATTTCCGTATCTTTATAAATTGCTTTATTGCGTGTTTTAAAAGACGTCTCGATGGTTTCCCCTAACTGATTTATCATTACGCAATCAGCCCACATATTTATTTTAATTGAATTGTGTTCTCGGAGGGAAGCATTTATTCTAATAAAAACATCGTTTCTGATACTATTAAAAAATTTAGTTAGGTCGTAATTGTCGTCGCATCTAATAAAATAAGACCTCAACCTCCCTTTAAAAGCCGTCTCATACTCTGAAAAACCTGCAGCGTCGGGTTTGAGACCAAAGAGGTCCTGCCGTTGTGGTTCTTGTCTAGGTTTTTTCCTCGGGGGTTCATTATTGCAAAATTCCTCATGTCTAAAATAATTATAAATGTTTGTAAAATTTGTTCCGCAGAAACGGCAGGACCTCTTAAAAACTACTTTACATGCAATCTCATGCTTTAATCTAGTATCTTTTCGTGTAAACACCTGTCCACATTTTCCACAAATAACTTCACAATGGTTATCAAAATTATCAAATCGGGACAGGTGTTTACAAGATTTTTCATGCCTCACACGGTCTTGTTCTCTATTAAAAGATTTCCCGCAAAAAGAACAAATCAATTTAATATTGTTCAAAAATTCTTGGGTTTGAGAGGAATCCCCACAAATAGCCTCGTGTCGTATTCTGTTATCTGATCTAGAAAAAGATTTGCCACATTTGGCACAAATGCACGAGGCTAGTTGTGGAAATTCCTGACTATAAATACATGATAGTTCATGAGCCATGCACTCTCTATGGCTAGCAAATGTTTTATCACAGTTGGCACATTTCCTTGATGAGGATTCCATTTTTTGTAAAATATATATTTAATAAAGAATAACTATATATAATAATAAAGAAAAAAAATTATCTCCGACCGATAAATGAATTAAAACAAAAAAATTAATAAAAAAAAAACGAAAAGAAAAACTCTATAAACTAGTATAAATATATATATAATAAGAACAAAAAGAAAGAACAATTACTTTGAAAATGATATTAAGAAAAACACACGAAAATAACTTTAAATATATATATATATATATAATAAGAACAAAAAGAAAGAACAATTACTTTGAAAATGATATTAAGAAAAACACACGAAAATAACTTTAAATATATATATAATAAGAAGAAAAAGGAAGAACAATTACTTTGAAAATGATATTAAGAAAAACACACGAAAATAACTTTAAATATATATATAATAAGAAGAAAAAGGAAGAATAATTACTATAAATATAAAGAAAACACAAAACGAAAAAAATTTAAACTTTAATAAATATATATAATAGTAAGAGAAAAAAAAAAGAACACTATAATAAGAGAATATAAAGAAAACACGAAACGAAAAAACTTTAAACTTTAATAAATATATATAATAGTAAGAGAAAAAAAAAAGAACACTATAATAAGAGAATATGAAGATGTAAAAAGAAAAACCTAAAAGAAAAATGTTAACAGAATAGAAAAATTTTTAATAGAGAACTAAATAAAAAGAAAAAACTTACCTTAGGATAGAAAAAAAAAAAGTATGAAGAAACAAAAATAACTTTGAAATAAAGAAAACAACACTGTAGATAACTAAACTAATAATATAAACAAAACTGTAGAAGAAGATAGAGAATTCTAACGCAGAGGACACTAAGTACGATATGAACACTGTGAAGTCTGGAGCTAGAATGAGAGTAGTGGGGGTAGGCACACGGGTACCTCCGGTTGTATCCTCGAATCTGATTGGCTGATGGTTTCCCCCACCACTCTCTTCCGACCCTACCGCTTCCTTCGCAGTGGACCTTGTCCCCCTACATGCCTATGCATGTTCAAACATGAAGAGACTTGTCGCCTAACGCAGCTGTAGTCTCTACGGCCTTCTATATAACATATGTTATGGAAATAATATTACGTATATTAACTTTATGATTTTTTTTTTCGATATTAGAGTCTACTATTAGGTTATTATATTTTGTAAAATTCGAAAATGATATTAGTTTTAAGATTGATTTAATAAAACTTTCTTTGATATTGGAGTCTATGATTATTCGAAGTGCCGGATACTCTCCACGGCCTTCTATATAACATATGTTATAAAAATAATATTACGTATATTAATTTTATGATTTATTATTTTTCGATATTAGAGTCTACTATTAGATTATTATAGGTGTAGTATTAGAAAATGATACTAGTTTTAAGATCGATTAATCGAATTTCGATTTATTACAATATTCGTGATATTGGAGATGTATATTCTTAGATTATTAAATACGTTTTGATATTTATGAAAAAAAAAAAACAATATATAAAAGTTGATGAGAAGAAGAGGGGGGAGGGGATGGGTGATGACGTTGTTGTTAATTTTATGATATATTATCGTAAAATTATTAGAATACATGTATATATTTCATTTTTATAATTTATATTACTTTTGTAATAATATATATGCTTTATTCGTTACTATTTATGTTTATATTCCTTTGTAATAATATATGTATATATTTCATCGTTAGTAACTATAAATGTATGTTTTTCATCGTTACCATATATGTATATATTCATTTTGTAATAATATATGTGTATATTTCATTGTTATAATTTATATTCGTTTGCAATAATAAATATTTTCGTCGTTACACTTTATATTTATATTCCTTTGTAATAATATATGTATATATTTCATCGTTACCATATATTTATATATTCATTTTGTAATAATATATGTGTATATTTCATTGTTATAATTTATATTCGTTTGCAATAATATATATTTATGTCGTTACACTTTATATTTATATTCCTTTGTAATAATATATATTTTTCTCGTTACAATTTATATTTATATTCCTTTGTAATAATATATGTATATATTTCATCGTTAGTAACTATAAATGTATGTTTTACATCGTTACCATATATGTATGTATTCATTTTGTAATAATATATGTGTATATTTCATTGTTATAATTTATATTCGTTTGCAATAATAAATATTTTCGTCGTTACACTTTATATTTATATTCCTTTGTAATAATATATGTATATATTTCATCGTTACCATATATGTATATATTCATTTTGTAATAATATATGTGTATATTTCATTGTTATAATTTATATTCGTTTGCAATAATATATATTTATGTCGTTACACTTTATATTTACTGAGACGTAGACAAGATGGGACCAGTTGAGACATGATATCGTAGAATGTCACAATATATGTCTATATTTATGTCGTTACACTTTATATTTACTTGAGGTAGACAAGATGAGACCAGTTGAGACAGGTCCGGACCTGTCGAACTTAAAAATGAAAAAATACAAATTAGGATTAAGGATTAGGATTAGGGATTAGCATTAGAGAATAAGGATTAAGATTAGGGATTAAGATCAATCAAAATAAATTATATTGGTCACGTGGTGTACAGGTGGTTAAGGTAAGAATAGCCCAGGGTCCAAAGTCCAATTCTCCTCCGCAAATTCTGGGATTAAAGTGGGGTAGAACCGCCATTTCTACCCTACTCAAGCAGAACTGAGATCAACTGAAGAAAGAGTGATTCAAATCCCGAAGAAAACCCAGCCACAGGCCAAAAAGAAGATAGAGGACAATTTTAGTTCAGGAGGAAATAACCTGTTTCTAATACTCCTTCAGAAATTAGAAGAAGGACAAGAAGTTATAACAGAAAGTCTTAGGAATTCGGAAAGAAACCTAAAAGAATTTATAGACAGTAAAATAAATAAATTCACGACCGAGTTAACCAAAAAGACAGAGGCGAAAGAAGAGGTCAGCCTAGAACACCAATCAGAAGGTAATGAAAAAGTTAACAAGCTAGAAGAGAATTTGGGTGAAATCATCACCAAAAATAATGATCAGAAGACTCTCAATCATACAAATCAAACAAGGGACATTGAAAATGTTCAAGGTTATGATAGCGTTTAACCCCTTCCTAAAAGGTTAAAATAGGTATTAAATTAAAAGGGATAATATACGCACATACTTTTTAAGATGGCTCTTAGGGTAGAAAAAGAAATACTACCAAAGCCTAAACGATCTGAAGCAGTAGCGGATCAGAAAACACCCAGACAAGCAGAACTGAGATCAACTGAAGAAAGAGTGATTCAAATCCCGAAGAAAACCCAGCCACAGGCCAAAAAGAAGATAGAGGACAATTTTAGTTCAGGAGGAAATAACCTGTTTCTAATACTCCTTCAGAAATTAGAAGAAGGACAAGAAGTTATAACAGAAAGTCTTAGGAATTCGGAAAGAAACCTAAAAGAATTTATAGACAGTAAAATAAATAAATTCACGACCGAGTTAACCAAAAAGACAGAGGCGAAAGAAGAGGTCAGCCTAGAACACCAATCAGAAGGTAATGAAAAAGTTAACAAGCTAGAAGAGAATTTGGGTGAAATCATCACCAAAAATAATGATCAGAAGACTCTCAATCATACAAATCAAACAAGGGACATTGAAAATGTTCAAGGTTATGATAGCGTTTAACCCCTTCCTAAAAGGTTAAAATAGGTATTAAATTAAAAGGGATAATATACGCACATACTTTTTAAGATGGCTCTTAGGGTAGAAAAAGAAATACTACCAAAGCCTAAACGATCTGAAGCAGTAGCGGATCAGAAAACACCCAGACAAGCAGAACTGAGATCAACTGAAGAAAGAGTGATTCAAATCCCGAAGAAAACCCAGCCACAGGCCAAAAAGAAGATAGAGGACAATTTTAGTTCAGGAGGAAATAACCTGTTTCTAATACTCCTTCAGAAATTAGAAGAAGGACAAGAAGTTATAACAGAAAGTCTTAGGAATTCGGAAAGAAACCTAAAAGAATTTATAGACAGTAAAATAAATAAATTCACGACCGAGTTAACCAAAAAGACAGAGGCGAAAGAAGAGGTCAGCCTAGAACACCAATCAGAAGGTAATGAAAAAGTTAACAAGCTAGAAGAGAATTTGGGTGAAATCATCACCAAAAATAATGATCAGAAGACTCTCAATCATACAAATCAAACAAGGGACATTGAAAATGTTCAAGGTTATGATAGCGTTTAACCCCTTCCTAAAAGGTTAAAATAGGTATTAAATTAAAAGGGATAATATACGCACATACTTTTTAAGATGGCTCTTAGGGTAGAAAAAGAAATACTACCAAAGCCTAAACGATCTGAAGCAGTAGCGGATCAGAAAACACCCAGACAAGCAGAACTGAGATCAACTGAAGAAAGAGTGATTCAAATCCCGAAGAAAACCCAGCCACAGGCCAAAAAGAAGATAGAGGACAATTTTAGTTCAGGAGGAAATAACCTGTTTCTAATACTCCTTCAGAAATTAGAAGAAGGACAAGAAGTTATAACAGAAAGTCTTAGGAATTCGGAAAGAAACCTAAAAGAATTTATAGACAGTAAAATAAATAAATTCACGACCGAGTTAACCAAAAAGACAGAGGCGAAAGAAGAGGTCAGCCTAGAACACCAATCAGAAGGTAATGAAAAAGTTAACAAGCTAGAAGAGAATTTGGGTGAAATCATCACCAAAAATAATGATCAGAAGACTCTCAATCATACAAATCAAACAAGGGACATTGAAAATGTTCAAGGTTATGATAGCGTTTAACCCCTTCCTAAAAGGTTAAAATAGGTATTAAATTAAAAGGGATAATATACGCACATACTTTTTAAGATGGCTCTTAGGGTAGAAAAAGAAATACTACCAAAGCCTAAACGATCTGAAGCAGTAGCGGATCAGAAAACACCCAGACAAGCAGAACTGAGATCAACTGAAGAAAGAGTGATTCAAATCCCGAAGAAAACCCAGCCACAGGCCAAAAAGAAGATAGAGGACAATTTTAGTTCAGGAGGAAATAACCTGTTTCTAATACTCCTTCAGAAATTAGAAGAAGGACAAGAAGTTATAACAGAAAGTCTTAGGAATTCGGAAAGAAACCTAAAAGAATTTATAGACAGTAAAATAAATAAATTCACGACCGAGTTAACCAAAAAGACAGAGGCGAAAGAAGAGGTCAGCCTAGAACACCAATCAGAAGGTAATGAAAAAGTTAACAAGCTAGAAGAGAATTTGGGTGAAATCATCACCAAAAATAATGATCAGAAGACTCTCAATCATACAAATCAAACAAGGGACATTGAAAATGTTCAAGGTTATGATAGCGTTTAACCCCTTCCTAAAAGGTTAAAATAGGTATTAAATTAAAAGGGATAATATACGCACATACTTTTTAAGATGGCTCTTAGGGTAGAAAAAGAAATACTACCAAAGCCTAAACGATCTGAAGCAGTAGCGGATCAGAAAACACCCAGACAAGCAGAACTGAGATCAACTGAAGAAAGAGTGATTCAAATCCCGAAGAAAACCCAGCCACAGGCCAAAAAGAAGATAGAGGACAATTTTAGTTCAGGAGGAAATAACCTGTTTCTAATACTCCTTCAGAAATTAGAAGAAGGACAAGAAGTTATAACAGAAAGTCTTAGGAATTCGGAAAGAAACCTAAAAGAATTTATAGACAGTAAAATAAATAAATTCACGACCGAGTTAACCAAAAAGACAGAGGCGAAAGAAGAGGTCAGCCTAGAACACCAATCAGAAGGTAATGAAAAAGTTAACAAGCTAGAAGAGAATTTGGGTGAAATCATCACCAAAAATAATGATCAGAAGACTCTCAATCATACAAATCAAACAAGGGACATTGAAAATGTTCAAGGTTATGATAGCGTTTAACCCCTTCCTAAAAGGTTAAAATAGGTATTAAATTAAAAGGGATAATATACGCACATACTTTTTAAGATGGCTCTTAGGGTAGAAAAAGAAATACTACCAAAGCCTAAACGATCTGAAGCAGTAGCGGATCAGAAAACACCCAGACAAGCAGAACTGAGATCAACTGAAGAAAGAGTGATTCAAATCCCGAAGAAAACCCAGCCACAGGCCAAAAAGAAGATAGAGGACAATTTTAGTTCAGGAGGAAATAACCTGTTTCTAATACTCCTTCAGAAATTAGAAGAAGGACAAGAAGTTATAACAGAAAGTCTTAGGAATTCGGAAAGAAACCTAAAAGAATTTATAGACAGTAAAATAAATAAATTCACGACCGAGTTAACCAAAAAGACAGAGGCGAAAGAAGAGGTCAGCCTAGAACACCAATCAGAAGGTAATGAAAAAGTTAACAAGCTAGAAGAGAATTTGGGTGAAATCATCACCAAAAATAATGATCAGAAGACTCTCAATCATACAAATCAAACAAGTGACATTGAAAATGTTCAAGGTCAAGAGAATGAATGTCCTGAATCTGAACAGGAAGCTAAGGAAGTTATTGAAGTGGATGAACCAATATCAGCCGTACCCTCCTTAGACGAGAATAGAAAAATTGAAGATGAAGGAACTACCTCCGAGGAACAAGAAAGCGAAACCTCTACATTAGATACTGAAAGTCTTGAATCTGAACAGGAACCTAATGAAGTTAGTGAAGTAGATGAACCTATATTAGCCGAACCCTCCTTAGGCGAGAATAGAAAGATTAAAGAAGAATATATAGGCCCCCTAGCTTCAGTCGAACTCTCCAGAACAGAAAAGACTTCTCCGAAAGTAGAAGGTATTATAGAAGCGCAGGAGAAAACCTTGAAAGGTTTGGTATTAGGTTCCATAAAGATCAGAGAATTCTTTTTTCAGGTCGATAAGGAGACCCATGAGATCTTAGGAAAAAAAGAAAAATATATAGGCCCCCCAGCTTCAGTCGAACCCTCCATAACAGAAAAGACTTCTCCGAATGTAGAAGATGCACCAGCCAAAACAGAAGGGTTGAACAATAAAAGATCAGTACCGGGGATTAATAAGTTTATGTATTATAGGTATGCAGAAATAGAGACAATCCCCATTTGTATTTTAGAAGAGGAGGGATATAAGGATTATAATTATAGGAATGCAGAATTAGAGACAATCCCCATTTGTAGTTTAGAAGATGAGGTATATAAGAGCTATATGGCTCTGAACCATGTTAGGGCAGGCCGGTTAAGATCTTATTTTAAGCCGCGGTAGTCTTTGTCCCATTCCAGAGGGCAAAAAGGGGTTTTTTAGCGTCCCTTCCGTTGACGAGCTAATGGGTCCTGGCGAAACCATCGTTAGGTTACCCAGTCTGGAAAATTGTAAATAAGTTGTAATTAGTTGTATATATGAGTTTGTATATAGGATTTATATTTAATAACTAATTTAGAAGGCTGAATGGAAGGAATCTCAGGCTGAATCGACCAAAGTAAATTTATAATTGAAGTATTCATACTATCTTATGATAATAGTTAAATTAAAGTAGAGTTAAAACCTTTTTAATAATAGATTTGTGTTACTAAACTTTTATTAGAAAAGAAAAAGGGAAGGACCGATAATAAATCATTATTAAATAAAGGGATAAAACTTTTCATTTTAATTTAAATGTGCAGTGGGCCAGATTGATGGGAGTAAAACCGAGTTATAATTATGTTACCGAATATTGCCGTAGTTCAAAGTTAGCGCAGACGAGCACCCCAAATTAACTTCTTAAGAAAAATTGGATCATTTTCTTTTTAATCCAGATAGGATTTAATCTAAAGGAATAGGGAATAGTTACCCTCAACTAGGAGTAGACATAGGTCCTCCTCATCACCCGTAGGGTTGATAAATTTTATATAAGGGAGAACCCTTTTAATGGAATAGCTGTAGTGCATCCATTCATCACTAAGTGTGATAAATAATTAGGAGAAGATAAAGAAATCTTCTATAACTATACCTCCAGAGTACTGAGGTAGTATGTGTATGGATCCAGAAGTTAAAGGTTTAAAAATTATAATAGTAAATGGGGCTCAAGTAAGATACTTTGTCATTATGATGTGCACATGACTACATTTGAGGCAAATTTAACGGTTTATAGCGGCCACGTGTAAGGAATGGATGGTTCATTCATAATTAAATCATAATTGAAAATCATAAGATAGGAATTTTAATATTCATTGAATAAAATATTAATAGGTCATTGAGAAAACGAAGTCGCCTGAGGTTCATTCACTATTTCAGCAAAATATAAAATAAGTACCCGATAGTGACATTAAAATGTTGTTCACGAACATTTACCAACCCATTGTTTAAAAAACAAGTTGTGACTTCTCCTTTTGGAGAGCTAAAGGAATATATGATTTGAAAATTTGTGAATGAAAACTAAAGGACTGTTGTAAATGATGAGAATGCTATGAGCTTCTAGACCAAGGATATGATATAAAAGTTTAAAGGTAAAAGATGGTACAAACCACTTAGAAACCTAAGGTAAAATTTTTGTTTTTGTTATAACGGTTGCCACACAAGGTAGTAGTGATACTGAATGAATATTATGTCATTGTTGTATTATGTGTGTGAATATAGTTGCCTAAGAAGATTCTTTTTTGAGAGTATAAATAAGAATAATAGAAAATAGTGTAAATATAAAGTGAATGTTAGATATTCAAGGCAATCACACTATAAAATGTTGTTTGAATGATATTTCAGTAAACAAGGAAGAAACAATAAAATGAAGGTTCCAAGATTATTGTAATTAATATCATAATGTATATATATATATATATATATATATATATATATATATATACAGGGTTGGAGCCGGATGTTGCGATGAAGAAAGCCGTAACAGCTTATAACCATTCGATCCACTCCGTAACGGGGTTTTCACCTGTGGAAATACTATTCGGGATGCGCAGGCCAAGGAGAGATTGGGGGGAAACAACGACCAATGAACATCTCGTAGAGCAAATCCAGAGTACTAGGGTAGAGGTAGAAAAGACGTGGGGAAGGTAACGGGGAGAATCCAGCGGGAAAAGGAGAAGCGGGTAGCGCGGCAGAATGTGCAGGTACGTGACCGAATGGGAGAATTAAAAATCGGAACAATAGTGTACCGTAGAATTGGAACCAACAGAGGGAAACAATTGTTACGGTACGAGGGCCCATTCAGAGTGGTTGCCATTAGGGAGCATAATCTGCTAACCATTGAAAGCATTAACGAACCTAAGAAGAGGAGAACTGTTCATATTGAACAATTGAAGCTCCCAATGTTAGAACCGGTACATAAACCAATTGATTCGTAGTACCCTTATCGCGTATTATAAGAAATATGTTTTTTTTTATTGTTGATGATGTCATTTTTTTTGTGTTTTGTTGTTCTTGTAAATAAAGATATAGCAACACAGTAGAGGCGATTGTAATTTTTATAGGATTAAGAGTTCTGTTCCATTGTTAATAAGACGTTGTGTGTTTACTTTCTGTGTTTTATTTCTTTTTATTTATTTCTCGTTCCAGCGGAGTGGAAGTGAGTTTTGGTGTATTTTAAGTTTATATTGGTACGAATAGTTGTATAGGGTTAAGGCTGATACCGGTGGCTCCGATCTAGGAATTTATAAGTTTCCGAAAATCCTATTCGTAAACTGGTGGGGGGGAGATAAAGACCGGAGACTGGCGATATCAGCCTTAATACCATCTTGTAATGTAAATAAACATAACAATTGTATATAAGGCAGATTACTGAACGAATAAAGCAGTGTTTATTCAGAAGCCGTGAGTATTGTTTCTCGATCCTTTTTCCTTCTTTTTTTTTATTTTCAAAGCCCGGCGACGCTTAACTTATATATATATATATATATATATTCTTTTCTGTTCCACTAATCGTATAGATAAACTGTACAGATTTAAGTATAGTGGTATTGATATATTGCAGAATTAGTAAATTTAAGATATGTAAGTAAAATTGAATTACTGGTTGTGTAAAAGCATATTTTTTTCAGTATTTCCAGTAGTTAATGTATAAATTTGTGTATATTTAAGTTAAATCTCATCCTATATTGTTTATAAATAAATATTTACTTTTCATTCTGAGATCAGATAGACGAAGCCTATTGTAAAGGTATTAATTAATAATATCTAAAGAAAAAATCAAATAAACAAGTGTATTTAATTTTTTCTTTTCCCCAAGACTAGGAGAATGCTATGTATTGTAAAGACCGCCGGTGGAATAATTATTTTAAATGTATAAATAAACATCATAAGTGTTCACATCTGGCGGTACCTGACCGAAGGTAACGACCCACAAGCCCAACCTTTTGTAAGTGGTAATAAAAACCTTTAAGGACCACCGACAAAGACCGACAACTAAGTGTTTAAAAAGGATCCCGAAAGACCTTTTCACACCTTTCACCAGAAATATGGAAATGTGTACCTGCTGCTTTACCTTGGCCTGGGGGAGAGGGCGTGGTCATCCCTTAGGCTGAGAATATTCAGCCAATCAGGAAAAAGACTACCAAAAGAGAGGGGGATGAAAAAAGGTGGGAAATAGAGAATTGAGACTGGACACTTCTTCTTGGGACGCAGGTGAGAACACTTGCTCTTGGGACTTCAAGCGGGGGAGTCGAGGGAGGAAGACGAAGACGATAGAGAAGACTATAGAGATGCAGTTTACAAATTTTAGAATAGAGAAAAATTTTATATACACGAAACCAGGAATTTTTAAATTAAACGATAAATGGACGTAAAGACGGTATTTCTTGTATATTTTTTCTTTTCATCCAGGTAAAATAAACAAAACGCTGAAATAATCAATTCTATTCAATAGAATGCATTTTCAACACAAAAATATTTATCGTCAGCAAATAGAATATATGCATGCCAGTCATTAAATATTATTAACAATACACTAGACACTTGATAATATATTTTAACCTATTTCACAGCATTAAGTATCATACATCGGAAGAAATGGAAAGTAGAAGATAAGAAATTTATAAGAAATTTTCGGAATCTGAAACACAGGAAAATTATTTTTTGTTCAAATATAAGAAGGATCCAAAACACGGTATCTTGTTACATATAATTTATTTTTCTCTCTTCTTCCGAAATTAAACTTTCAAAAATCTGTTAAAATGGAATAACTAACAAAAGGTAATGACCAAAACACTAATGCTTTTGTATGTTAGAGATCTCAATCATTTAGACATCATCATATTGGAGAAGATCATAGCGATGTAGTTTTAAAAATTTTAAAAAAGATAATTTTTGATTTAGTTATGTTTGGAATATATCCCACAAGAACTTGTAAAAAAGAGGATCGATAAACTTAATGAGCGTATTTCTTTACCTTTTTTTTTAATTTTAATTCCTTTCTATTTTTCCATATAGATAAAATGAAAAAAACGCTGACATTTTCGTTTCTAGGCAATAGAATAAACTTTATACACAAAATACCTTTTTGAATATCGTCAGCAAATAGATTGTCCCGCTCTTGGGACTTCAAGCGGGGGAGTCGAGGGAGGAAGACGAAGACAGCCGGAGAGAGAGATGGACGGACTAGCCGCTGAAGGAGAGCAAGACAGGGAATCCAGATATGACGGCTAGAAACACCCAGAAACACTATGAAGGACCAGCTAAGTGGTAACAAGCATTTAGTTATACTAATGTAAATTTGTGTTGGCAACCATCAATCATTAATTAATATAATCAATAGAACATATGTAACTCTAATCAAGCATTCTCCTCTCGTATGATTCGCAACTATTATTATGTATATAGGCTTGTTCATTATTATGTATATAGATGTTTTTGGTTTTATTTAAATTTGTAAATATATTTGTTAGCAAACCAACGTAGTACTTTTACCATCTACCTTGCATGCCACCAATTAGTAATAGAAACAAATAGTAAATTTATAAACATGATACCTTTAGAAAGGAAATCCGATAAAAATTATATGGTTCAATCTAGGATACTACAGTAGGGGGTCTGTGGTATCTAACATTTCAATACAAATATAAGTATTAAATACATATTAATACGAATAAATGCGATTCCTGGAACCCCTTACTCGCCGTAGAAACGCGAGGCCAGGAATATAGCACCGGTAACAAAATATTAAGAATATTACAATACACTAGATAATACATTTTAAACTAATTGTATAGCATTAAGTATCATACGTTTGAAAAGATCGAAAGTAGAAGATAAGGAATTTAAAAAAATGAAAAACGAGAAATTTTAGGAATCTGAAAATCGGTGGGAATAGTTTTTTATTCAAGTATAAGATGGAGAGAAATGCCGGTATCTTGTAACATTTAATATATTTATTTTTATTTTTCTGGAATTCTGATTAATAAATTATTATATTTATTGATAAGTAATAATTTAGAAAACGTTATAAACAAAACACTAATGAATTCGTATCTAGGATTTTGGAATCTTTTAGACATCAATATATTTGAGAAGATTATAGAGATGCAGTTTACAAATTTTAGAATAGAGAAGAATTTGATATACACGAAACCAGGAATTTTTTAAATCAAACGATAAATGGACGTAAAGACAGTATTTCTTGTATATTTTTTCTTTTCATCCAGGTAAAATAAACAAAACGCTGAAATAATCAATTCTATTCAATAGAATGCATTTTCAACACAAAAATATTTATCGTCAGCAAATAGAATATATGCATGCCAGTCATTAAATATTATTAACAATACACTAGACACTTGATAATATATTTTAACCTATTTCACAGCATTAAGTACCATACATCGGAAGAAATGGAAAGTAGAAGATAAGAAATTTATAAGAAATTTTCGGAATCTGAAACACAGGAAAATTATTTTTTGTTCAAATATAAGAAGGATCCAAATCACGGTATCTTGTTACATTTAATTTATTTTTCTCTCTTCTTCCGAAATTAAACTTTCAAAAATTTGTTAAAATGCAATAACTAAGTAAAGTTAGTGACCAAAACACTAACGCTTTTGTATGTGAGAGATTGCAATCATTTAGACATCATCATATTGGAGAAGATCATAGCGATGCAGTTTTAAAAATTTTAAAAAAGATAATTTTTTGATTTAGTTAAGTTTGGAATATATCCCACAAGAACTTGTAAAAAAGAGGATCGATGAACTTAATGAGCGTATTTCTTTACCTTTTTTTTTATTTTAATTCCTTTATATTTTTCCATATAGATAAAATGAAAGAAACGCTGACATTTTCGTTTCTAGGCAAAGAATAAACTTTATACACAAAAATGCCTTTTTGAATATCGTCAGCAAATAGATTGAATGCATACCGGTAACAAAATATTAAGAATATTACAATACACTAGATAATTCATTTTAAACTAATTGTATAGCATTAAGTATCATACATTTGAAAAGATCGAAAGTAGAAGATAAGGAATTTAAAATAATAAAAAAACGAAAAGTTTTAGGAATCTGAAAATCGGTGGAAATAGTTTTTTATTCAAGTATAAGATGGAGAGAAATGCCGGTATCTTGTAACATTTAATAGATTTATTTTTATTTTTCTGGAATTCTGATTAATAAATTGATATATTTATTGATAAGTAATAATTTAGAAAACGTTATAAACAAAACACTAATGAAATCGTATCTAGGATTTTGGAATCTTTTAGACATCGATATATTTGAGAATATTATAGAGATGCAGTTTACAAATTTTAGAATAGAGAAAAATTTGATATACACGAAACCAGGAATTTTTTAAATCAAACGATAAATGGACGTAAAGACAGTATTTCTTGTATATTTTTTCTTTTCATCCAGGTAAAATAAACAAAACGCTGAAATAATCAATTCTATTCAATAGAATGCACTTTCAACACAAAAATATTTATCGTCAGCAAATAGAATATATGCATGCCAGTCATTAAATATTATTAACAATACACCAGACACTTGATAATATATTTTAACCTATTTCACAGCATTAAGTATCATACATCGGAAGAAATGGAAAGTAGAAGATAAGAAAGTTATGAGAAATTTTCGAAATCTGAAACACAGGAAAATTATTTTTTGTTCAAATATAAGAAGGATCCAAATCACGGTATCTTGTTACATTTAATTTATTTTTCTCTCTTCTTCCGAAATTAAACTTTCAAAAATTTGTTAAAATGCAATAACTAAGAAAAGTTAGTGACCAAAACACTAACGCTTTTGTATGTGAGAGATTGCAATCATTTAGACATCATCATATTGCAGAAGATCATAGCGATGCAGTTTTAAAAATTTTAAAAAAGATAATTTTTTGATCCAGTTAAATTTGGAATATATCCCACAAGAACTTGTAAAAAAGAGGATCGATAAACTTAATGAGCGTATTTCTTTACCTTTTTTTTTAATTTTAATTCCTTTCTATTTTTCCATATAGATAAAATGAAAGAAACGCTGACATTTTCGTTTCTAGGCAATAGAATAAACTTTATACACAAAAATACCTTTTTGAATATCGTCAGCAAATAGAATGAATGCATACCGGTAACAAAATATTAAGAATATTACAATACACTAGATAATACATTTTAAACTAATTGTATAGCATTAAGTATCATACGTTTGAAAAGATCGAAAGTAGAAGATAAGGAAATTAAAAAAATGAAAAACGAGATATTTTAAGTATCTGAAAATCGGTGGGAATAGTTTTTTATTCAAGTATAAGATGGAGAGAAATTCCGGTATCTTGTAACATTTAATATATTTATTTTTATTTTTCTGGAATTCTGATTAATAAATTAATATATTTATTGATAAGTAATAATTTAGAAAACGTTATAAACAAAACACTAATGAATTCGTATCTAGGATTTTGGAATCTTTTAGACATCAATATATTTGAGAAGATTATAGAGATGCAGTTTACAAATTTTAGAATAGAGAAGAATTTGATATACACGAAACCAGGAATTTTGAAAATAAGACGATAAATGGACGTAAAGACAGTATTTCTTGTATATTTTTTCTTTTCATCCAGGTAAAATAAACAAAACGCTGAAATAATCAATTCTATTCAATAGAATGCACTTTCAACACAAAAATATTTATCGTCAGCAAATAGAATATATGCATGCCAGTCATTAAATATTATTAACAATACACCAGACACTTGATAATATATTTTAACCTATTTCACAGCATTAAGTATCATACATCGGAAGAAATGGAAAGTAGAAGATAAGAAAGTTATGAGAAATTTTCGAAATCTGAAACACAGGAAAATTATTTTTTGTTCAAATATAAGAAGGATCCAAATCACGGTATCTTGTTACATTTAATTTATTTTTCTCTCTTCTTCCGAAATTAAACTTTCAAAAATTTGTTAAAATGCAATAACTAACAAAAGGTAATGACCAAAACACTAACGCTTTTGTATGTGAGAGATTGCAATCATTTAGACATCATCATATTGCAGAAGATCATAGCGATGCAGTTTTAAAAATTTTAAAAAAGATAATTCTTTGATCCAGTTAAATTTGGAATATATCCCACAAGAACTTGTAAAAAAGAGGATCGATAAACTTAATGAGCGTATTTCTTTACCTTTTTTTTTAATTTTAATTCCTTTCTATTTTTCCATATAGATAAAATGAAAGAAACGCTGACATTTTCGTTTCTAGGCAATAGAATAAACTTTATACACAAAAATGCCTTTTTGAATATCGTCAGCAAATAGAATGAATGCATACCGGTAACAAAATATTAAGAATATTACAATACACTAGATAATACATTTTAAATTAATTGTATAGCATTAAGTATCATACGTTTGAAAAGATCGAAAGTAGAAGATAAGGAAATTAAAAAAATGAAAAACGAGATATTTTAAGTATCTGAAAATCGGTGGGAATAGTATTTTATTCAAGTATAAGATGGAGAGAAATGCCGGTATCTTGTAACATTTAATATATTTATTTTTATTTTTCTGGAATTCTGATTAATAAATTAATATATTTATTGATAAGTAATAATTTAGAAAACGTTATAAACAAAACACTAATGAATTCGTATCTAGGATTTTCCAATCTTTTAGACATCGATATATTTGAGAAGATTATAGAGATGCAGTTTACAAATTTTAGAATAGAGAAAAATTTGATATACACGAAACCAGGAATTTTTTAAATCAAACGATAAATGGACGTAAAGACGGTATTTCTTGTATATTTTTTCTTTTCATCCAGGTAAAATAAACAAAACGCTGAAATAATCAATTCTATTCAATAGAATGCACTTTCAACACAAAAATATTTATCGTCAGCAAATAGAATATATGCATGCCAGTCATTAAATATTATTAACAATACACGAGACACTTGATAATATATTTTAACTTATTTCACAGCATAAAGTATCATACATGGGAAGACATAGAAAGTGAAGATAAGAAAGTTATGAGAAATTTTCGAAATCTGAAACACAGGAAAATTATTTTTTGTTCAAATATAAGAAGGATCCAAATCACGGTATCTTGTTACATTTAATTTATTTTTCTCTCTTCTTCCGAAATTAAACTTTCAAAAATTTGTTAAAATGCAATAACTAAGAAAAGGTAATGACCAAAACACTAACGCTTTTGTATGTGAGAGATTGCAATCATTTAGACATCATCATATTGGAGAAGATCATAGCGATGCAGTTTTAAAAATTTTAAAAAAGATAATTTTTGATTTAGTTACGTTTGGAATATATCCCACAAGAACTTGTAAAAAAGAGGATCGATAAACTTAATGAGCGTATTTCTTTACATTTTTTTTTTTTTTAATTTTAATTCCTTTCTTTTTTTCCATATAGATAAAATGAAAAATACGCTGACATTTTCGTTTCTAGGCAATAGAATAAACTTTATACACAAAATACCTTTTTGAATATCGTCAGCAAATAGAATGAATGCATAAAGGTAACAAAATGTTCAGAATATTACAATACACTATGTTGGGGCCAGGGGTACTTCAAAATCGAAGTACAGATCTTTCCCCGGTGCGTTTCCTCAATGGTGGGAAAATTCGAGAAAAATTAAAAAACGTTGGGAAAGAAGGAGAAAAAAAATTACTGAATAATGAGACCTATAAAACATTAGAGAAAAAACAAATACATGCACAAGAAAATATTTTAAAAAAATAGAGATATTTCAATAAAATTAAAAAAATGGAAAATAAAAAAAATCCCCTTTTGAATGTTTACAATTTATTGAGAAAGAAAAAGAGATATAAATCTATATAAAAGTTGAGATAAACAATACTTAAAAGCTACGAGAAAAATAAAACATAAATACAACATCCAGAGAAAATAAAAGAAATTAACCATTATCAATAAAGGAAAAAAATCAATTTCTAAAATTGTAAATAAAACAAGAGAATTTTTCCAAAGAATAAAACAAATTTAGGGAAGAAAACAGTTAATTAATATTTAAATGTCTTGGTGAGAATAAAAACACAAGCCAAGTTGGAGGTTTTGCTTCCAACCTGTTACCTTCCGATATCCAGCTGTCGAGTAATCGATGGTGGGGTCGTATCGATCTCGATCGATTAATCAGCTGTGCCCAACAGCTGATCTTCAAAAATGGCGTTGGTGATGTGAAGGAGATTAGACGGCCTGGAGCTTGGTGAGATTGGTGGGGGTAGACTTCCACTATATGGGTCTAATATCGACAAGAGCTATATCTCCAGACTCCCAAAAAAAACAACAGGGCAGGTGAGAAAGTGAGAAAAATTGTCCACTACGTGGGCCCATAACGAAGGCCAGCTCCAGACTGACTTAAGACCGCATCCCGACAGTATTATCGCAGTATTTTGGTGTTTTAATCCCTAAGACTGGGTATTACTGCCGGGCTGGTGCATATAAATAAGCGATAATACATCGCAAAATAAGCCTAAATATAAAAATACATGAACTTAAATACATTTTAGGGACAATTGTACCTCAAACTTTTACAAAAATAAAAAATAAACATTTTATTGTTAACATTGAAAAGAGGTAAATGTGAGAAAAAATAATAATGAAAAAATTAAGAATAAGCCTATGCTGCGTTAACATACCGCCCACCAAAATTTCAAGAAATTTTAGAGATCTCATTTAGGAGGTAGAGGAGATAGGAGAGAAAGGAACAAGAGAAGAGAGAGAACAGAAAGTGTCACGGGGTGAGAAACAATCCGCAGGATCGGAGTATATAGGATGGTGAGGTGAGGTGGAGAGAACAAATCCGAAACGAGACACTTCTGTTGCCAACTAATGTAAGTTACAGAACTGTTGCCTAAAACACGAGTGAGGATGCATACGAGAAATCGAAACGATTAGTGCAACAGCTATGGAACTGCAAAAGGGAAGATAAGATGAGAAGGGTCCACGAACGAACTAACGACTCGAGATTTTACTTGTAAGTGTGGAACGCTACATAAACAGCCGCCCACCCTAACCAAACCAACGGGTACGCAAAACGAATTTAATGGTGGGAACGATTTTAGATCATATAGCGATATATGACCGGTGAGGGGTCGACCATTAAAATAAGCGTTACATGGTGTGCCGCCCACCCTGACCAAACCAAGGGGATCGACAAACGGACTGAACGATGGAACCGACTTTTGGTCATAACGCGAATCATGACTGGTGAGAGGATGGCCAACCAACGAAACGTTTCTCGATGCGGAAGTACCGAATGGAACCCGATGCATTCTGGACGAACAGTCCCTCAAAAGATTGCGGTGCGGTGTGAAGCGTCTTCCGGGTGGAGTGGTAGGTGACACGGAGCATTCGGGGTGAGTGTGCGGAGCGGTTGCACTATGGAGAACGGTGGTGGAACGAGGTGTGCTGAGCGAGGTTTTATCGATATACGATGTGACATTCCTACATGAGCTGGACTGAGAGGGTTTCGGTGGTGAGACTGAAGAAAAAGGAGCGGAAGATGAAGGAATCGGGGAAGGTGCACTTTTCGAACTTGCACCATAACGACGTGGTGTGGATTTTGAACTGCGAAATTTTGTTTGCCGAGATTCACGAGAGAAAAAGTGTAAGAGGGAGTGGTGTCTTTTATCACAGAGGCGGCAAGATACGCGAGAGGTGCACTTGTTCACAAAATGTCCGGAGGCCAAACAATTAATGCATCGTTTGAGAGCTTTTGTACGATCGCGACGTTGTTGCGGGGTGAGGCTCTTGAAACGAGAGCAATCGTACACTCGGTGAGGTGCTTTGCAAATGGGGCATTTCGTGGAGCTATCTAAGGAACCGGTGGCCATCAAAACCTGCCTCGATGGTTTCTCACGTTTTGACTTGGGGTGCACTGTTTCGGAAGACGTGTTGGAGAGAAGGGCCTCTGATTGCAATTTTACGGCGTGCCTCTGAACGAAATCCGCGAATTCATCCCATGACGGAAGATCAGTTTTGGAGCCGCATTCCCTCTCGAAGCCTTCTCTGGTTTTGGCATCCAACGACCTAAGTGCCAAAGTGCTTAAAACGAAACCAGGAAGATCGTCTATACCCAACTTGAGAAGTGCCGATGCGCTTTCCAAAACGACCGACGAGAAAGTTTCCAAATTAGCGAGGTTACCCCCCCTAAGCGGATCGAAATTCAGGATTTTTGTAAGGTAGAACGTGGCTTGAATCCTCTTACTGTTATACCTTTTGTAGAGAGCGTCCCACGCTTGGGTATACCCTGAAGGGGATATAGAAATCGCGGAAATAACCTGCAACGCCGAACCCTTTAATGCGGATTTTAGATAATGAAATTTTTGGATATTATCCAAATCATCCCTCTCGTGTACTAGTGATTTAAACGTTTCTTTGAAATCCTGCCAGCTCGCGATATCTCCGGAAAATTGTGGGATGCTAATTTCTGGCAATTGTGGAAGCGAACATTCATTACCCATAACCCTACTCGTGGATTTGTCAACATCTGATTTATTAGAGTCCCGTTCAATTTTATTTTTAAGAGATAAAGCCTCGTAGTAAGAGTCGCTTACCTCATCTTTTAATATTTTATATTTGTCCCTCGAAACGTTCAATCTCCTCGCGAGAGAATTAATTTCACTAAAAATAAGCTCGAACCG
This sequence comes from Nezara viridula, assembly GCA_928085145.1. Lineage (NCBI taxonomy): Eukaryota > Metazoa > Arthropoda > Insecta > Hemiptera > Pentatomidae > Nezara > Nezara viridula. The sequence continues at coordinate 141,548,095 of OV725077.1, read as the reverse complement.
CTCATATGTGGCATCGATACGAGAAATTCTAGCCAAAAACAACGATTTACGAGATGGATCGGTGGATAGACTCAGCCCTATAGCGGTGGTCGTCCTAACATCTGTGGCTAAATCATCTAATTGATCTTCTAGATCAGCCAACTTCGCTTCCTGTTCCTCATTTGAAATTTTTGGAGGCATCTTAAAGAATAAAAAACCTCAAACGAATATTACACAAAAATATATTAACGATAGAGAGAGAGAGAAAATTAAACGTGAACTGAGCGATTTAAAAAGGTTTCGAAAACGAGAGATAAATAAATTCACACGAAACAAATTAAAGAGAGAGAGAGAGAAAATTAAACGTGAACGGAGACTTATAGAGATAACAGAAACGAGAGATAGTAAAAATTGCACCAAACAAACTAAAAAACGAGAGAAAAGAATTAATTACACGTAAACAGAGAATTAGAGAGATTTAGAAAAACAAATAACACTGTTTCCCAAAACGAAAATAATTTTACTCGAATAAAAAAAAAATAAAAATTTTTGAGGAATAAAAAAATCGGAGGACCAAAATAAAGCGCTAGTATATCCGGCCCGGACTGGACCAAAAGATGTTGGGGCCAGGGGTACTTCAAAATCGAAGTACAGATCTTTCCCCGGTGCGTTTCCTCAATGGTGGGAAAATTCGAGAAAAATTAAAAAACGTTGGGAAAGAAGGAGAAAAAAAATTACTGAATACTGAGACCTATAAAACATTAGAGAAAAAACAAATACATGCACAAGAAAATATTTTTAAAAAAATAGAGATATTTCAATAAAATTAAAAAAATGGAAAATAAAAAAAATCCCCTTTTGAATGTTTACAATTTATTGAGAAAGAAAAAGAGATATAAATCTATATAAAAGTTGAGATAAACAATACTTAAAAGCGTTGGCGTTGGTGATGTGAAGGAGATTAGACGGCCTGGAGCTTGGTGAGATTGGTGGGGGTAGACTTCCACTATATGGGTCTAATATCGACAAGAGCTATATCTCCAGACTCCCAAAAAAAACGACAGGGCAGGTGAGTAAGTGAGAAAAATTGGCCACTACGTGGGCCCATAACGAAGGCCAGCTCCAGACTGACTTAAGACCGCATCCCGACAGTATTATCGCAGTATTTTGGTGTTTTAATCCCTAAGACAGGGTATTACTGCCGGGCTGGTGCATATAAATACGCGATAATACATCGCAAAATAAGCCTAAATATAAAAATACATAAACTTAAATACATTTTAGGGACAATTGTACCTCAAACTTTTACAAAAATAAAAAATAAACATTTTATTGTTAACATTGAAAAGAGGTAAATGTGAGAAAAAATAATAATGAAAAAATTAAGAATAAGCCTATGCGGCGTTAACACACTAGATAATAAATTTTAAACTAATTGTATAGCATTAAGTATCATACGTTTGAAAAGATCGAAAGTAGAAGATAAGGAATTTAAAATAATAAAAAACGAGATATTTTAAGTATCTGAAAATCGGTGGGAATAGTTTTTTATTCAAGTATAAGATGGAGAGAAATTCCGGTATCTTGTAACATTTAATATATTTATTTTTATTTTTCTGGAATTCTGATTAATAAATTATTATATTTATTGATAAGTAATAATTTAGAAAACGTTATAAACAAAACACTAATGAATTCGTATCTAGGATTTTGGAATCTTTTAGACATCAATATATTTGAGAAGATTATAGAGATGCAGTTTACAAATTTTAGAATAGAGAAAAATTTGATATACACGAAACCAGGAATTTTTTAAATTAAACGATAAATGGACGTAAAGACGGTATTTCTTGTATATTTTTTCTTTTCATCCAGGTAAAATAAACAAAACGCTGAAATAATCAATTCTATTCAATAGAATGCACTTTCAACACAAAAATATTTATCGTCAGCAAATAGAATATATGCATGCCAGTCATTAAATATTATTAACAATACACTAGACACTTGATAATATATTTTAACCTATTTCACAGCATTAAGTATCATACATCGGAAGAAATGGAAAGTAGAAGATAAGAAATTTATAAGAAATTTTCGGAATCTGAAACACAGGAAAATTATTTTTTGTTCAAATATAAGAAGGATCCAAATCACGGTATCTTGTTACATTTAATTTATTTTTCTCTCTTCTTCCGAAATTAAACTTTCAAAAATTTGTTAAAATGCAATAACTAAGAAAAGGTAATGACCAAAACACTAACGCTTTTGTATGTGAGAGATTGCAATCATTTAGACATCATCATATTGGAGAAGATCATAGCGATGCAGTTTTAAAAATTTTAAAAAAGATAATTTTTGATTTAGTTATGTTTGGAATATATCCCACAAGAACTTGTAAAAAAGAGGATGGATAAACTTAATGAGCGTATTTCTTTACCGTTTTTTTAAATTTTAATTCCTTTCTATTTTTCCATATAGATAAAATGAAAGAAACGCTGACATTTTCGTTTCTAGGCAATAGAATAAACTTTATACACAAAAATACCTTTTTGAATATCGTCAGCAAATAGAATGAATGCATACCGGTAACAAAATATTAAGAATATTACAATACACTAGATAATACATTTTAAACTATTTGTATAGCATTAAGTATCATACGTTTGAAAAGCTCGAAAGTAGAAGATAAGGAATTTAAAATAATAAAAAAATGAAAAATTTTAGGAATCTGAAAATCGGTGGAAATAGTTTTTTATTCAAGTATAAGATGGAGAGAAATGCCGGTATCTTGTAACATTTAATATATTTATTTTTCTTTTTCTGGAATTCTGATTAATAAATTAATATATTTATTGATAAGTAATAATTTAGAAAACGTTATAAACAAAACACTAATGAATTCGTATCTAGGATTTTGGAATCTTTTAGACATCAATATATTTGAGAAGATTATAGAGATGCAGTTTACAAATTTTAGAATAGAGAAAAATTTGATATACACGAAACCAGGAATTTTTTAAATTAAACGATAAATGGACGTAAAGACGGTATTTCTTGTATATTTTTTCTTTTCATCCAGGTAAAATAAACAAAACGCTGAAATAATCAATTCTATTCAATAGAATGCATTTTCAACACAAAAATATTTATCGTCAGCAAATAGAATATATGCATGCCAGTCATTAAATATTATTAACAATACACTAGACACTTGATAATATATTTTAACCTATTTCACAGCATTAAGTATCATACATCGGAAGAAATGGAAAGTAGAAGATAAGAAAGTTATGAGAAATTTTCAAAATCTGTAACACAGGAAAATTATTTTTTGTTCAAATATAAGAAGGATCCAAATCACGGTATCTTGTTACATTTAATTTATTTTTCTCTCTTCTTCCGAAATTAAACTTTCAAAAATTTGTTAAAATGCAATAACTAAGAAAAGGTAATGACCAAAACACTAACGCCTTTGTATGTGAGAGATTGCAATCATTTAGACATCATCATATTGGAGAAGATCATAGCGATGCAGTTTTGAAAATTTTAAAAAAGATAATTTTTGATTTAATTAAGTTTGGAATATATCGCACAAGATTTTGTAAAAAAGAGGATCGATGAACTTAATGAGGGTATTTCTTTACCTTTTTTTTTTAATTTTAATTCCTTTCTATTTTTCCATATATATAAAATGAAAAATACGCTGACATTTTCGTCTCTAGGCAATAGAATAAACTTTATACACAAAATACCTTTTTGAATATCGTCAGCAAATAGAATGAATGCATACCGGTAACAAAATATTAAGAATATTCCAATACACAAGATTATTACAATATATTTTAACGTATTTCACAGGATTAAGTATCATACATCGGATGAAATGGAAAGTAGAAGATAAGAAATTTATAAGAAATTTTCGGAATCTGAAACACAGGAAAATTATTTTTTGTTCAAATATAATAAGGATCCAAATCACGGTATCTTGTTACATTTAATTTATTTTTCTCTCTTCTTCCGAAATTAAACTTTCAAAAATTTGTTAAAATGCAATAACTAAGAAAAGGTAATGACCAAAACACTAACGCTTTTGTATGTGAGAGATTGCAATCATTTAGACATCATCATATTGGAGAAGATCATAGCGATGCAGTTTTAAAAATTTTAAAAAAGATAATTTTTGATTTAGTTAAGTTTGGAATATATCCCACAAGAACTTGTAAAAAAGAGGATGGATAAACTTAATGAGCGTATTTCTTTACCGTTTTTTTTAATTTTAATTCCTTTCTATTTTTCCATATAGATAAAATGAAAGAAACGCTGACATTTTCGTTTCTAGGCAATAGAATAAACTTTATACACAAAAATACCTTTTTGAATATCGTCAGCAAATAGAATGAATGCATACCGGTAACAAAATATTAAGAATATTACAATACACTAGATAATACATTTTAAACTATTTGTATAGCATTAAGTATCATACGTTTGAAAAGCTCGAAAGTAGAAGATAAGGAATTTAAAATAATAAAAAAATGAAAAATTTTAGGAATCTGAAAATCGGTGGAAATAGTTTTTTATTCAAGTATAAGATGGAGAGAAATGCCGGTATCTTGTAACATTTAATATATATATTTTTCTTTTTCTGGAATTCTGATTAATAAATTAATATATTTATTGATAAGTAATAATTTAGAAAACGTTATAAACAAAACACTAATGAATTCGTATCTAGGATTTTGGAATCTTTTAGACATCAATATATTTGAGAAGATTATAGAGATGCAGTTTACAAATTTTAGAATAGAGAAAAATTTGATATACACGAAACCAGGAATTTTTTAAATTAAACGATAAATGGACGTAAAGACGGTATTTCTTGTATATTTTTTCTTTTCATCCAGGTAAAATAAACAAAACGCTGAAATAATCAATTCTATTCAATAGAATGCACTTTCAACACAAAAATATTTATCGTCAGCAAATAGAATATATGCATGCCAGTCATTAAATATTATTAACAATACACTAGACACTTGATAATATATTTTAACCTATTTCACAGCATTAAGTATCATACATCGGAAGAAATGGAAAGTAGAAGATAAGAAAGTTATGAGAAATTTTCAAAATCTGAAACACAGGAAAATTATTTTTTGTTCAAATATAAGAAGGATCCAAATCACGGTATCTTGTTACATATAATTTATTTTTCTCTCTTCTTCCGAAATTAAAGTTTCAAAAATCTGTTAAAATGGAATAACTAACAAAAGGTAATGACCAAAACACTAACGCTTTTGTATGTGAGAGATTGCAATCATTTAGACATCATCATATTGGAGAAGATCATAGCGATGCAGTTTTAAAAATTTTAAAAAAGATAATTTTTGATTTAGTTAAGTTTGGAATATATCCCACAAGAACTTGTAAAAAAGAGGATCGATAAACTTAATGAGCGTATTTCTTTACCGTTTTTTTAAATTTTAATTCCTTTCTATTTTTCCATATAGATAAAATGAAAGAAACGCTGACATTTTCGTTTCTAGGCAATAGAATAAACTTTATACACAAAAATACCTTTTTGAATATCGTCAGCAAATAGAATGAATGCATACCGGCAACAAAATATTAAGAATATTACAATACACTAGATAATACATTTTAAACTATTTGTATAGCATTAAGTATCATACGTTTGAAAAGCTCGAAAGTAGAAGATAAGGAATTTAAAATAATAAAAAAATGAAAAATTTTAGGAATCTGAAAATCGGTGGAAATAGTTTTTTATTCAAGTATAAGATGGAGAGAAATGCCGGTATCTTGTAACATTTAATATATATATTTTTCTTTTTCTGGAATTCTGATTAATAAATTAATATATTTATTGATAAGTAATAATTTAGAAAACGTTATAAACAAAACACTAATGAATTCGTATCTAGGATTTTGGAATCTTTTAGACATCAATATATTTGAGAAGATTATAGAGATGCAGTTTACAAATTTTAGAATAGAGAAAAATTTGATATACACGAAACCAGGAATTTTTTAAATTAAACGATAAATGGACGTAAAGACGGTATTTCTTGTATATTTTTTCTTTTCATCCAGGTAAAATAAACAAAACGCTGAAATAATCAATTCTATTCAATAGAATGCATTTTCAACACAAAAATATTTATCGTCAGCAAATAGAATATATGCATGCCAGTCATTAAATATTATTAACAATACACTAGACACTTGATAATATATTTTAACCTATTTCACAGCATTAAGTATCATACATCGGAAGAAATGGAAAGTAGAAGATAAGAAATTTATAAGAAATTTTCGGAATCTGAAACACAGGAAAATTATTTTTTGTTCAAATATAAGAAGGATCCAAATCACGGTATCTTGTTACATTTAATTTATTTTTCTCTCTTCTTCCGAAATTAAACTTTCAAAAATTTGTTAAAATGCAATAACTAAGAAAAGGTAATGACCAAAACACTAACGCTTTTGTATGTGAGAGATTGCAATCATTTAGACATCATCATATTGGAGAAGATCATAGCGATGCAGTTTTAAAAATTTTAAAAAAGATAATTTTTGATTTAGTTAAGTTTGGAATATATCGCACAAGAACTTGTAAAAAAGAGGATCGATGAACTTAAAGAGCGTATTTCTTTACCTTTTTTTTTAATTTTAATTCCTTTCTATTTTTCCATATATATAAAATGAAAAATACGCTGACATTTTCGTTTCTAGGCAATAGAATAAACTTTATACACAAAATACCTTTTTGAATATCGTCAGCAAATAGAATGAATGCATACCGGTAACAAAATATTAAGAATATTACAATACACTAGATTATTACAATATATTTTTACGTATTTCACAGCATTAAGTATCATACATCGGAAGAAATGGAAAGTAGAAGATAAGAAATTTATAAGAAATTTTCGGAATCTGAAACACAGGAAAATTATTTTTTGTTCAAATATAATAAGGATCCAAATCACGGTATCTTGTTACATTTAATTTATTTTTCTCTCTTCTTCCGAAATTAAACTTTCAAAAATTTGTTAAAATGCAATAACTAAGAAAAGGTAATGACCAAAACACTAACGCTTTTGTATGTTAGAGATCTCAATCATTTAGACATCATCATATTGGAGAAGATCATAGCGATGTAGTTTTAAAAATTTTAAAAAAGATAATTTTTGATTTAGTTATGTTTGGAATATATCCCACAAGAACTTGTAAAAAAGAGGATGGATAAACTTAATGAGCGTATTTCTTTACCGTTTTTTTTAATTTTAATTCCTTTCTATTTTTCCATATAGATAAAATGAAAGAAACGCTGACATTTTCGTTTCTAGGCAATAGAATAAACTTTATACACAAAAATACCTTTTTGAATATCGTCAGCAAATAGAATGAATGCATACCGGTAACAAAATATTAAGAATATTACAATACACTAGATAATACATTTTAAACTATTTGTATAGCATTAAGTATCATACGTTTGAAAAGCTCGAAAGTAGAAGATAAGGAATTTAAAATAATAAAAAAATGAAAAATTTTAGGAATCTGAAAATCGGTGGAAATAGTTTTTTATTCAAGTATAAGATGGAGAGAAATGCCGGTATCTTGTAACATTTAATATATTTATTTTTCTTTTTCTGGAATTCTGATTAATAAATTAATATATTTATTGATAAGTAATAATTTAGAAAACGTTATAAACAAAACACTAATGAATTCGTATCCAGGATTTTGGAATCTTTTAGACATCAATATATTTGAAAAGATTATAGAGATGCAGTTTACAAATTTTAGAATAGAGAAAAATTTTATATACACGAAACCAGGAATTTTTTAAATTAAACGATAAATGGACGTAAAGACGGTATTTCTTGTATATTTTTTCTTTTCATCCAGGTAAAATAAACAAAACGCTGAAATAATCAATTCTATTCAATAGAATGCACTTTCAACACAAAAATATTTATCGTTAGCAAATAGAATATATGCATGCCAGTCCAGTGCATGCCATTTTATCCATATAGATAAAATGAAAGAAAGATGAAATTTTCGTTTCTAGGCAATAGAATACACTTTAAACACTAAAGTACCTTTTTGAATATAGTCAGCAAATAGAATTAATGAACGGTATTTTTTTTTAATTTTAATTCCGTTCTATTTTTCCATATAGATAAAATGAAAGAAATGATGAAATTTTCGTTTCTAGGCAATAGAATACACTTTAAACACTAAAGTACCTTTTTGAATATAGTCAGCAAATAGAATGAATGAATGCCGGTAACAAAATATTAAGAATATTACCATACACTGGATAATACATTTAAAACTAATTGCATAGCATTAAGTAGCTTTCGTTGGAAAAGGTCGAAAGTATAAAATAAAGAAGTTTAAAAAATAAATAAATGAAATATTTTAAGAATACGAAAATGGGTGAAAATAATTTTTTATTCAAGTCTAAGAAGGAGAGAAATGCCGGTATCTTGTAACATTTAATTTATTTTTCTAGAATTCTGATTAATAAATATACTTGCTGATAAGTAAAAATTTAGAATACGTTATAAACAAAACACTAATGATTTCGTATCTAGGATTTTGGAATCCTTTAGACATCAATATATTTGAAAAGAGCATAGAGATGCAGTTTACAAATTTTAGAATGGAGGAAAATTTGATATACCTGGAACAAGAAATTTTGAGAATAAAACTATAAATGAACGTAATGACGGTATCTCTTAATTATTTTTTCTTTTCATCCAGTTAAAATTAACGAAACGCTGAAATATTAGTTTCTAGGCAATAGAATACACTTTCAAAACAAAAATATCTATCGTCAGCAAATGGAATAAATGCATGCCAGTCATTAAATATTTAGAATATTCACACTAGACATTAGATAATACATTTATAACTTATTTCACAGCATTATGTATCATACATCGGAAGACATGGAAAGTAGAAGATAAGAAAGTTATGAGAAATTTTTGGAATCCGAAACACATTAAAAATTATTTCTTGTTCAAATATAAGAAGGATCCAAATCACGGTATCTTGTTACATTTAATTTATTTTTCTCTCTTCTACCGAAATTAAACTTTAAAATTATGTTAAAATGAAATAACTCAGAAAAGATAACAACCAAAACAATTACGTTCTTGTATGTTTGAGATTGCATTAATTTTAACTTCATCATATTTGAGAAGATAATTGCTATGCAGTTTTACTAATTTTACAAAAGAAAATCTTTGATGCAGTTGAGTTTGGAATATATATAACAAGAACTTGTAAAAAAAGAGGATCGATGAACTTAATGACGGTATTTTTTTTTAATTTTAATTCCGTTCTATTTTTCCATATAGATAAAATGAAAGAAAGATGAAATTTTCGTTTCTAGGCAATAGAATACACTTTAAACACTAAAGTACCTTTTTGAATATAGTCAGCAAATAGAATTAATGAACGGTATTTTTTTTTAATTTTAATTCCGTTCTATTTTTCCATATAGATAAAATGAAAGAAATGATGAAATTTTCGTTTCTAGGCAATAGAATACACTTTAAACACTAAAGTACCTTTTTGAATATAGTCAGCAAATAGAATGAATGAATGCCGGTAACAAAATATTAAGAATATTACCATACACTGGATAATACATTTAAAACTAATTGCATAGCATTAAGTAGCTTTCGTTGGAAATGGTCGAAAGTATAAAATAAAGAAGTTTAAAAAATAAATAAATGAAATATTTTATGAATAAATAAATAAAATATTTGAATACGAAATAAATGAATACAAATAAATGAATACGAAAATTGGTGAAAATAATTTTTTATTCAAGTCTAAGAAGGAGAGAAATGCCGGTATCTTGTAACATTTAATTTATTTTTCTAGAATTCTGATTAATAAATATACTTGCTGATAAGTAAAAATTTAGAATACGTTATAAACAAAACACTAATGATTTCGTATCTAGGATTTTGGAATCCTTTAGACATCAATATATTTGAAAAGAGCATAGAGATGCAGTTTACAAATTTTAGAATGGAGGAAAATTTGATATACCTGGAACAAGAAATTTTGAGAATAAAACTATAAATGAACGTAATGACGGTATCTCTTAATTATTTTTTCTTTTCATCCAGTTAAAATTAACGAAACGCTGAAATATTAGTTTCTAGGCAATAGAATACACTTTCAAAACAAAAATATCTATCGTCAGCAAATGGAATAAATGCATGCCAGTCATTAAATATTTAGAATATTCACACTAGACATTAGATAATACATTTATAACTTATTTCACAGCATTATGTATCATACATCGGAAGACATGGAAAGTAGAAGATAAGAAAGTTATGAGAAATTTTTGGAATCCGAAAAACATTAAAAATTATTTCTTGTTCAAATATAAGAAGGATCCAAATCACGGTATCTTGTTACATTTAATTTATTTTTCTCTCTTCTACCGAAATTAAACTTTAAAATTATGTTAAAATGAAATAACTCAGAAAAGATAACAACCAAAACAATTACGTTCTTGTATGTTTGAGATTGCATTAATTTTAACTTCATCATATTTGAGAAGATAATTGCTATGCAGTTTTACTAATTTTACAAAAGAAAATCTTTGATGCAGTTGAGTTTGGAATATATATAACAAGAACTTGTAAAAAAAGAGGATCGATGAACTTAATGACGGTATTTTTTTTTAATTTGAACTCCGTTCTATTTTTCCATATAGATAAAATGAAAGAAAGATGAAATTTTCGTTTCTAGGCAATAGAATACACTTTAAACACTAAAGTACCTTTTTGAATATAGTCAGCAAATAGAATTAATGAACGGTATTTTTTTTTAATTTTAATTCCGTTCTATTTTTCCATATAGATAAAATGAAAGAAATGATGAAATTTTCGTTTCTAGGCAATATAATACACTTTAAACACTAAAGTACCTTTTTGAATATAGTCAGCAAATAGAATGAATGAATGCCGGTAACAAAATATTAAGAATATTACCATACACTGGATAATACATTTAAAACTAATTGCATAGCATTAAGTAGCTTTCGTTGGAAATGGTCGAAAGTATAAAATAAAGAAGTTTAAAAAATAAATAAATGAAATATTTTATGAATAAATAAATAAAATATTTGAATACGAAATAAATGAATACAAATAAATGAATACGAAAATGGGTGAAAATAATTTTTTATTCAAGTCTAAGAAGGAGAGAAATGCCGGTATCTTGTAACATTTAATTTATTTTTCTAGAATTCTGATTAATAAATATACTTGCTGATAAGTAAAAATTTAGAATACGTTATAAACAAAACACTAATGATTTCGTATCTAGGATTTTGGAATCCTTTAGACATCAATATATTTGAAAAGAGCATAGAGATGCAGTTTACAAATTTTAGAATGGAGGAAAATTTGATATACCTGGAACAAGAAATTTTGAGAATAAAACTATAAATGAACGTAATGACGGTATCTCTTAATTATTTTTTCTTTTCATCCAGTTAAAATTAACGAAACGCTGAAATATTAGTTTCTAGGCAATAGAATACACTTTCAAAACAAAAATATCTATCGTCAGCAAATGGAATAAATGCATGCCAGTCATTAAATATTTAGAATATTCACACTAGACATTAGATAATACATTTATAACTTATTTCACAGCATTATGTATCATACATCGGAAGACATGGAAAGTAGAAGATAAGAAAGTTATGAGAAATTTTTGGAATCCGAAAAACATTAAAAATTATTTCTTGTTCAAATATAAGAAGGATCCAAATCACGGTATCTTGTTACATTTAATTTATTTTTCTCTCTTCTACCGAAATTAAACTTTAAAATTATGTTAAAATGAAATAACTCAGAAAAGATAACAACCAAAACAAGTACGTTCTTGTATGTTTGAGATTGCATTAATTTTAACTTCATCATATTTGAGAAGATAATTGCTATGCAGTTTTACTAATTTTACAAAAGAAAATCTTTGATGCAGTTGAGTTTGGAATATATATAACAAGAACTTGTAAAAAAAGAGGATCGATGAACTTAATGACGGTATTTTTTTTTAATTTTAATTCCGTTCTATTTATCCATATAGATAAAATGAAAGAAAGATGAAATTTTCGTTTCTAGGCAATAGAATACACTTTAAACACTAAAGTACCTTTTTGAATATAGTCAGCAAATAGAATTAATGAACGGTATTTTTTTTTAATTTTAATTCCGTTCTATTTTTCCATATAGATAAAATGAAAGAAATGATGAAATTTTCGTTTCTAGGCAATATAATACACTTTAAACACTAAAGTACCTTTTTGAATATAGTCAGCAAATAGAATGAATGAATGCCGGTAACAAAATATTAAGAATATTACCATACACTGGATAATACATTTAAAACTAATTGCATAGCATTAAGTAGCTTTCGTTGGAAATGGTCGAAAGTATAAAATAAAGAAGTTTAAAAAATAAATAAATGAAATATTTTATGAATAAATAAATAAAATATTTGAATACGAAATAAATGAATACAAATAAATGAATACGAAAATGGGTGAAAATAATTTTTTATTCAAGTCTAAGAAGGAGAGAAATGCCGGTATCTTGTAACATTTAATTTATTTTTCTAGAATTCTGATTAATAAATATACTTGCTGATAAGTAAAAATTTAGAATACGTTATAAACAAAACACTAATGATTTCGTATCTAGGATTTTGGAATCCTTTAGACATCAATATATTTGAAAAGAGCATAGAGATGCAGTTTACAAATTTTAGAATGGAGGAAAATTTGATATACCTGGAACAAGAAATTTTGAGAATAAAACTATAAATGAACGTAATGACGGTATCTCTTAATTATTTTTTCTTTTCATCCAGTTAAAATTAACGAAACGCTGAAATATTAGTTTCTAGGCAATAGAATACACTTTCAAAACAAAAATATCTATCGTCAGCAAATGGAATAAATGCATGCCAGTCATTAAATATTTAGAATATTCACACTAGACATTAGATAATACATTTATAACTTATTTCACAGCATTATGTATCATACATCGGAAGACATGGAAAGTAGAAGATAAGAAAGTTATGAGAAATTTTTGGAATCCGAAAAACATTAAAAATTATTTCTTGTTCAAATATAAGAAGGATCCAAATCACGGTATCTTGTTACATTTAATTTATTTTTCTCTCTTCTACCGAAATTAAACTTTAAAATTATGTTAAAATGAAATAACTCAGAAAAGATAACAACCAAAACAATTACGTTCTTGTATGTTTGAGATTGCATTAATTTTAACTTCATCATATTTGAGAAGATAATTGCTATGCAGTTTTACTAATTTTACAAAAGAAAATCTTTGATGCAGTTGAGTTTGGAATATATATAACAAGAACTTGTAAAAAAAGAGGATCGATGAACTTAATGACGGTATTTTTTTTTAATTTGAACTCCGTTCTATTTTTCCATATAGATAAAATGAAAGAAAGATGAAATTTTCGTTTCTAGGCAATAGAATACACTTTAAACACTAAAGTACCTTTTTGAATATAGTCAGCAAATAGAATTAATGAACGGTATTTTTTTTTAATTTTAATTCCGTTCTATTTTTCCATATAGATAAAATGAAAGAAATGATGAAATTTTCGTTTCTAGGCAATATAATACACTTTAAACACTAAAGTACCTTTTTGAATATAGTCAGCAAATAGAATGAATGAATGCCGGTAACAAAATATTAAGAATATTACCATACACTGGATAATACATTTAAAACTAATTGCATAGCATTAAGTAGCTTTCGTTGGAAATGGTCGAAAGTATAAAATAAAGAAGTTTAAAAAATAAATAAATGAAATATTTTATGAATAAATAAATAAAATATTTGAATACGAAATAAATGAATACAAATAAATGAATACGAAAATGGGTGAAAATAATTTTTTATTCAAGTCTAAGAAGGAGAGAAATGCCGGTATCTTGTAACATTTAATTTATTTTTCTAGAATTCTGATTAATAAATATACTTGCTGATAAGTAAAAATTTAGAATACGTTATAAACAAAACACTAATGATTTCGTATCTAGGATTTTGGAATCCTTTAGACATCAATATATTTGAAAAGAGCATAGAGATGCAGTTTACAAATTTTAGAATGGAGGAAAATTTGATATACCTGGAACAAGAAATTTTGAGAATAAAACTATAAATGAACGTAATGACGGTATCTCTTAATTATTTTTTCTTTTCATCCAGTTAAAATTAACGAAACGCTGAAATATTAGTTTCTAGGCAATAGAATACACTTTCAAAACAAAAATATCTATCGTCAGCAAATGGAATAAATGCATGCCAGTCATTAAATATTTAGAATATTCACACTAGACATTAGATAATACATTTATAACTTATTTCACAGCATTATGTATCATACATCGGAAGACATGGAAAGTAGAAGATAAGAAAGTTATGAGAAATTTTTGGAATCCGAAAAACATTAAAAATTATTTCTTGTTCAAATATAAGAAGGATCCAAATCACGGTATCTTGTTACATTTAATTTATTTTTCTCTCTTCTACCGAAATTAAACTTTAAAATTATGTTAAAATGAAATAACTCAGAAAAGATAACAACCAAAACAATTACGTTCTTGTATGTTTGAGATTGCATTAATTTTAACTTCATCATATTTGAGAAGATAATTGCTATGCAGTTTTACTAATTTTACAAAAGAAAATCTTTGATGCAGTTGAGTTTGGAATATATATAACAAGAACTTGTAAAAAAAGAGGATCGATGAACTTAATGACGGTATTTTTTTTTAATTTGAACTCCGTTCTATTTTTCCATATAGATAAAATGAAAGAAAGATGAAATTTTCGTTTCTAGGCAATAGAATACACTTTAAACACTAAAGTACCTTTTTGAATATAGTCAGCAAATAGAATTAATGAACGGTATTTTTTTTTAATTTTAATTCCGTTCTATTTTTCCATATAGATAAAATGAAAGAAATGATGAAATTTTCGTTTCTAGGCAATATAATACACTTTAAACACTAAAGTACCTTTTTGAATATAGTCAGCAAATAGAATGAATGAATGCCGGTAACAAAATATTAAGAATATTACCATACACTGGATAATACATTTAAAACTAATTGCATAGCATTAAGTAGCTTTCGTTGGAAATGGTCGAAAGTATAAAATAAAGAAGTTTAAAAAATAAATAAATGAAATATTTTATGAATAAATAAATAAAATATTTGAATACGAAATAAATGAATACAAATAAATGAATACGAAAATGGGTGAAAATAATTTTTTATTCAAGTCTAAGAAGGAGAGAAATGCCGGTATCTTGTAACATTTAATTTATTTTTCTAGAATTCTGATTAATAAATATACTTGCTGATAAGTAAAAATTTAGAATACGTTATAAACAAAACACTAATGATTTCGTATCTAGGATTTTGGAATCCTTTAGACATCAATATATTTGAAAAGAGCATAGAGATGCAGTTTACAAATTTTAGAATGGAGGAAAATTTGATATACCTGGAACAAGAAATTTTGAGAATAAAACTATAAATGAACGTAATGACGGTATCTCTTAATTATTTTTTCTTTTCATCCAGTTAAAATTAACGAAACGCTGAAATATTAGTTTCTAGGCAATAGAATACACTTTCAAAACAAAAATATCTATCGTCAGCAAATGGAATAAATGCATGCCAGTCATTAAATATTTAGAATATTCACACTAGACATTAGATAATACATTTATAACTTATTTCACAGCATTATGTATCATACATCGGAAGACATGGAAAGTAGAAGATAAGAAAGTTATGAGAAATTTTTGGAATCCGAAACACATTAAAAATTATTTCTTGTTCAAATATAAGAAGGATCCAAATCACGGTATCTTGTTACATTTAATTTATTTTTCTCTCTTCTACCGAAATTAAACTTTAAAATTATGTTAAAATGAAATAACTCAGAAAAGATAACAACCAAAACAATTACGTTCTTGTATGTTTGAGATTGCATTAATTTTAACTTCATCATATTTGAGAAGATAATTGCTATGCAGTTTTACTAATTTTACAAAAGAAAATCTTTGATGCAGTTGAGTTTGGAATATATATAACAAGAACTTGTAAAAAAAGAGGATCGATGAACTTAATGACGGTATTTTTTTTTAATTTGAATTCCGTTCTATTTTTCCATATAGATAAAATGAAAGAAAGATGAAATTTTCGTTTCTAGGCAATAGAATACACTTTAAACACTAAAGTACCTTTTTGAATATAGTCAGCAAATAGAATTAATGAACGGTATTTTTTTTTAATTTTAATTCCGTTCTATTTTTCCATATAGATAAAATGAAAGAAATGATGAAATTTTCGTTTCTAGGCAATATAATACACTTTAAACACTAAAGTACCTTTTTGAATATAGTCAGCAAATAGAATGAATGAATGCCGGTAACAAAATATTAAGAATATTACCATACACTGGATAATACATTTAAAACTAATTGCATAGCATTAAGTAGCTTTCGTTGGAAATGGTCGAAAGTATAAAATAAAGAAGTTTAAAAAATAAATAAATGAAATATTTTATGAATAAATAAATAAAATATTTGAATACGAAATAAATGAATACAAATAAATGAATACGAAAATGGGTGAAAATAATTTTTTATTCAAGTCTAAGAAGGAGAGAAATGCCGGTATCTTGTAACATTTAATTTATTTTTCTAGAATTCTGATTAATAAATATACTTGCTGATAAGTAAAAATTTAGAATACGTTATAAACAAAACACTAATGATTTCGTATCTAGGATTTTGGAATCCTTTAGACATCAATATATTTGAAAAGAGCATAGAGATGCAGTTTACAAATTTTAGAATGGAGGAAAATTTGATATACCTGGAACAAGAAATTTTGAGAATAAAACTATAAATGAACGTAATGACGGTATCTCTTAATTATTTTTTCTTTTCATCCAGTTAAAATTAACAAAACGCTGAAATATTAGTTTCTAGGCAATAGAATACACTTTCAAAACAAAAATATCTATCGTCAGCAAATGGAATAAATGCATGCCAGTCATTAAATATTTAGAATATTCACACTAGACATTAGATAATACATTTATAACTTATTTCACAGCATTATGTATCATACATCGGAAGACATGGAAAGTAGAAGATAAGAAAGTTATGAGAAATTTTTGGAATCCGAAAAACATTAAAAATTATTTCTTGTTCAAATATAAGAAGGATCCAAATCACGGTATCTTGTTACATTTAATTTATTTTTCTCTCTTCTACCGAAATTAAACTTTAAAATTATGTTAAAATGAAATAACTCAGAAAAGATAACAACCAAAACAATTACGTTCTTGTATGTTTGAGATTGCATTAATTTTAACTTCATCATATTTGAGAAGATAATTGCTATGCAGTTTTACTAATTTTACAAAAGAAAATCTTTGATGCAGTTGAGTTTGGAATATATATAACAAGAACTTGTAAAAAAAGAGGATCGATGAACTTAATGACGGTATTTTTTTTTAATTTGAACTCCGTTCTATTTTTCCATATAGATAAAATGAAAGAAAGATGAAATTTTCGTTTCTAGGCAATAGAATACACTTTAAACACTAAAGTACCTTTTTGAATATAGTCAGCAAATAGAATTAATGAACGGTATTTTTTTTTAATTTTAATTCCGTTCTATTTTTCCATATAGATAAAATGAAAGAAATGATGAAATTTTCGTTTCTAGGCAATATAATACACTTTAAACACTAAAGTACCTTTTTGAATATAGTCAGCAAATAGAATGAATGAATGCCGGTAACAAAATATTAAGAATATTACCATACACTGGATAATACATTTAAAACTAATTGCATAGCATTAAGTAGCTTTCGTTGGAAATGGTCGAAAGTATAAAATAAAGAAGTTTAAAAAATAAATAAATGAAATATTTTATGAATAAATAAATAAAATATTTGAATACGAAATAAATGAATACAAATAAATGAATACGAAAATGGGTGAAAATAATTTTTTATTCAAGTCTAAGAAGGAGAGAAATGCCGGTATCTTGTAACATTTAATTTATTTTTCTAGAATTCTGATTAATAAATATACTTGCTGATAAGTAAAAATTTAGAATACGTTATAAACAAAACACTAATGATTTCGTATCTAGGATTTTGGAATCCTTTAGACATCAATATATTTGAGAAGAGCATAGAGATGCAGTTTACAAATTTTAGAATGGAGGAAAATTTGATATACCTGGAACAAGAAATTTTGAGAATAAAACTATAAATGAACGTAATGACGGTATCTCTTAATTATTTTTTCTTTTCATCCAGTTAAAATTAACAAAACGCTGAAATATTAGTTTCTAGGCAATAGAATACACTTTCAAAACAAAAATATCTATCGTCAGCAAATGGAATAAATGCATGCCAGTCATTAAATATTTAGAATATTCACACTAGACATTAGATAATACATTTATAACTTATTTCACAGCATTATGTATCATACATCGGAAGACATGGAAAGTAGAAGATAAGAAAGTTATGAGAAATTTTTGGAATCCGAAAAACATTAAAAATTATTTCTTGTTCAAATATAAGAAGGAACCAAATCACGGTATCATGTTACATTTAATTTATTTTTCTTTCTTCTTCCGAAGTTAAACTTTAAAATTTTGTTAAAATGAAATAACTCAGAAAAGATAACAACCAAAACAATTACGATCTTGTATGTTTGAGATTGCATTAATTTTAACTTCATCATATTTGAGAAGATAATTGCTATGCAGTTTTACTAATTTTACAAAAGAAAATCTTTGATGCAGTTGAGTTTGGAATATATATAACAAGTACGGTATTTTTTTTTAATTTTAATTCCGTTCTATTTTTCCATATAGATAAAATGAAAGAAATGATGAAATTTTCGTTTCTATCCAATAGAATACGCTTTAAACACTAAAGTACCTTTTTGAATATAGTCAGCAAATAGAATTAATGAACGGTATTTTTTTTTAATTTTAATTCCGTTCTATTTTTCCATATAGATAAAATGAAAGAAATGATGAAATTTTCGTTTCTAGGCAATAGAATACACTTTAAACACTAAAGTACCTTTTTGAATATAGTCAGCAAATAGAATTAATGAACGGTATTTTTTTTTAATTTTAATTCCGTTCTATTTTTCCATATAGATAAAATGAAAGAAAGATGAAATTTTCGTTTCTAGGCAATAGAATACACTTTAAACACTAAAGTACCTTTTTGAATATAGTCAGCAAATAGAATTAATGAACGGTATTTTTTTTTAATTTTAATTCCATTCTATTTTTCCATATAGATAAAATGAAAGAAATGATGAAATTTTCGTTTCTAGGCAATAGAATACACTTTGAACACTAAAGTACCGTTTTGAATATAGTCAGCAAATAGAATGAATGAATGCGGGTAACAAAATATTAAGAATATTACCATACACTGGATAATACATTTAAAACTAATTGCATAGCATTAAGTAGCTTTCGTTGGAAAAGGTCGAAAGTATAAAATAAATAAGTTTAAAAAATAAATAAATGAAATATTTTAAGAATACGAAAATGGGTGAAAATATTTTTTTATTCAAGTCTAAGAAGGAGAGAAATGCCGGTATCTTGTAACATTTAATTTATTTTTCTAGAATTCTGATTAATAAATATATTTGCTGATAAGTAAAAATTTAAAATACGTTATAAACAAAACACTAATGATTTCGTATCTAGGATTTTGGAATCCTTTAGACATCAATATATTTGAGAAGAGCATAAAGATGCAGTTCACAAATTTTAGAATGGAGGAAAATTTGATATACCTGGAACAAGAAATTTTGAGAATAAAACTATAAATGAACGTAATGACGGTATCTCTTAATTATTTTTTCTTTTCATCCAGTTAAAATTAACAAAACGCTGAAATATTAGTTTCTAGGCAATAGAATACACTTTCAAAACAAAAATATCTATCGTCAAAAAATGGAATAAATGCATGCCAGTCATTAAACATTTAGAATATTCACACTAGACATTAGATAATACATTTATAACTTATTTCACAGCATTATGTATCATACATCGGAATACATGGAAAGTAGAAGATAAGAAAGTTATGAGAAATTTTTGGAATCCGAAAAACATTAAAAATTATTTCTTGTTCAAATATAAGAAGGAACCAAATCACGGTATCATGTTACATTTAATTTATTTT
Source organism: Nezara viridula (assembly GCA_928085145.1). Lineage (NCBI taxonomy): Eukaryota > Metazoa > Arthropoda > Insecta > Hemiptera > Pentatomidae > Nezara > Nezara viridula. The sequence goes on along the minus strand of OV725077.1, from coordinate 141,527,738 downwards.
TCTCTCTTCTTCCGAAGTTAAACTTTAAAATTTTGTTAAAATGAAATAACTCAGAAAAGATAACAACCAAAACAATTACGATCTTGTATGTTTGAGATTGCATTAATTTTAACTTCATCATATTTGAGAAGATAATTGCTATGCAGTTTTACTAATTTTACAAAAGAAAATCTTTGATGCAGTTGAGTTTGGAATATATATAACAAGTACGGTATTTTTTTTTAATTTTAATTCCGTTCTATTTTTCCATATAGATAAAATGAAAGAAATGATGAAATTTTCGTTTCTAGGCAATAGAATACACTTTAAACACTAAAGTACCTTTTTGAATATAGTCAGCAAATAGAATTAATGAACGATATTTTTTTTTAATTTTAATTCCGTTCTATTTTTCCATATAGATAAAATGAAAGAAATGATGAAATTTTCGTTTCTAGGCAATAGAATACACTTTAAACACTAAAGTACCTTTTTGAATATAGTCAGCAAATAGAATTAATGAACGGTATTTTTTTTAAATTTTAATTCCGTTCTATTTTTCCATATAGATAAAATGAAAGAAAGATGAAATTTTCGTTTCTAGGCAATAGAATACACTTTAAACACTAAAGTACCTTTTTGAATATAGTCAGCAAATAGAATTAATGAACGGTATTTTTTTTTAATTTTAATTCCGTTCTATTTTTCCATATAGATAAAATGAAAGAAATGATGAAATTTTCGTTTCTAGGCAATAGAATACACTTTAAACACTAAAGTACCTTTTTGAATATAGTCAGCAAATAGAATGAATGAATGCCGGTAACAAAATATTAAGAATATTACCATACACTGGATAATACATTTAAAACTAATTGCATAGCATTAAGTAGCTTTCGTTGGAAATGGTCGAAAGTATAAAATAAAGAAGTTTAAAAAATAAATAAATAAAATATTTTATGAATAAATAAATAAAATATTTGAATACGAAATAAATGAATACAAATAAATGAATACGAAAATTGGTGAAAATAACTTTTTATTCAAGTCTAAGAAGGAGAGAAATGCCGGTATCTTGTAACATTTAATTTATTTTTCTAGAATTCTGATTAATAAATATATTTGCTGATAAGTGAAAATTTAGAATACGTTATAAACAAAACACTAATGATTTCGTATCTAGGATTTTGGAATCCTTTAGACATCAATATATTTGAGAAGAGCATAGAGATGCAGTTTACAAATTTTAGAATGGAGGAAAATTTGATATACCTGGAACAAGAAATTTTGAGAATAAAACTATAAATGGACGTAATGACGGTATCTCTTAATTATTTTTTCTTTTCATCCAGTTAAAATTAACAAAACGCTGAAATATTAGT